>VZTM01038011.1:147299-166191 GCA_013400555.1 Jacana jacana
GGTTGTTCCTCACGGACCTGGGCAACCCCCGCGGTGCGGTCGGTCGCCCCACTGTGGCGACTTGCCCTGGCCCGGCGTCGGCCCCGCGCTCCGTCAGCTGGAGAGCGCGTTTGGGTTTTCCCGCAAAACGCATTAGAGGCAGCTTTAAACTTTCTTTCCAAACTGTTAATTAGATACACTGTAGTCTGCTCGTGTTTCGTGCAGGCGCACGAAAAGTGCGAGGCTGGCAAGGCTTGTGACTCAAGGCATAGTTATTCGGGAGCTGCAGAACACCTCTGCCTTCCTTGTTTGGCTGGGCTGTACCTGTGACTTGTGACTTTGCCTTCTCCAAGACTGCGCCAGTCTCGGTGACGCCCGGAGACAGAAGGGATCAATAAGGATTTTGGGCCCTTTCTGGGTTAAGCGGACGCTGGGGTGAATATACAAAGGAGGAAGCTTAAGTTTATCGTGTCTCTGAAATCCCATGGAAAAATGGCATTGCCTTTGCTCGTAAATTACAACCCTACGGTCCCTGTCTGTCCCTGTCGCTGAGCTTGTCATCAAATGATAACTTGCTTGTGAGGAAACTTGATGCTTTGGTAACTAACGCTGTTACCTTCAATGTGATGATTAGCTTATTGAACACCAGAGGGAACTCTGAATAGGTGATTCATTCGAGGGAGATAGATGCTTATTTTACTGTTTATGTTCTCATTACAATGGAATCTAGAAGGAAGCAAAGGTTGGTAAGTAATAGGTTGCTGGTATGTACCTAGGATTGGCTTCAGCTTGCTTTACAGTTCTCTTCTAAGGGTCTCATTACCAAAGCTGGGCTGAAAAATCTTCCTTTTTCTTTTTCTCCTTTCCAAAGCTTGAAATATATAACTGGCCTTGCGGGAGCGGGGTTGTATACCGTGCTGCAGGCAAACCAGCTGGGTGACCCACTCGCTGCAAGCTGGGGAGTGAGATTAGATGTGCATGTTGGGCAGGTTCGTGATGCCCAGCCTGCCTCTTGGGTTGTGAGGCAGATGCGGTGTGCTTCGGTGTAGGGGCTGCCGCCTGCAATGGCAAAGCCAGAGCAGAGCACTCTTCCAGCCAAAACAAAAGGGAGAAAGTCTGTTCCCAAGCCTGGCGTGGTTTGTCCTCCTTGCCTTGAATACTTGTGGTTCTGAAGCCCCGTTGGGAACTTAGTCTGATTGTATGTGAAATAGAAAATTACCTTTCTTGGAATATATTACTTAAACCAATACAGATAGTAAATAATGTCTGTGTTTGGGAAAAGAGTTTGAATGGTGGGTTCTGGTACCAAAAAGCTTTTTAAAATGTTATGATAACTGTTGAGAGGCTGGTGTCAACCTACCAAAATGTGATGCTGTATTTTGTAGCAAAATGAGCCCCCAAAACATGCACCTGAAGCCTTGGAAGCTCATGATAGTCCCTACAACAATTCTGATAATCAGACTTCTTTGATAACCCTGGATTGTTGATGATGTGGGAAGGACAGCACAATTAAGTACACTCATGACTCTGACTTATGCTTCAGGAGCTGAAGCATCCAGCTGTTCATCCTGTCCCTTTGCCAGAGGTTACTCTGCCATTCAGCTTTGTTTCCTATTGGACTTTGAGAGTGCCAGAGGTTACAGCCTGGCATATGAATGTAAACTCATTTTATGGCTGCTCATGTTAGTGTGTAGTGTTGTGAAGTCCAGTAGCACGAGCCTCCTGCTCATGCCTCTGTCCTGGCGGAGGGACAAGGCAAGCAGCTGGGGTCAGCTACATCGTGCCACAATTGTGAACCAGAGCCCATAAACACCTCAGCTCCTCTGAACTGGCAGATGTGACTCCAGCGAACTGCCTCGTACTGTGTCTCAGTGGGCAGTGGTAGAAGGGAGGCAGCTCCACACAAGGAGAGGTTGAGTGACCGTCTCAGTAGGCTGGACACATGGGGTTCTGGGCTTCATAATGTCACAGCAGACAGTGCACCCAAACAGCACTGCTCTTCCTCTCTTCCTCCTCCATCCATTCTGGGAATTAGCAAGTGAATGGGGTGTGCGTTTGGTTTTTTGGTTTGTGTTTTTGTTTGTTTTTTTCAGGCAAATCTTGCTTTGTTCATCTGACTTAAGAGACCTGTTCTGTAAAATAGGTCTGAGGGCACAGGCTTCCTCTGCCTGAATTTTCCTACAGATGTTATTGGAAGTGGGATAAAGGCTTTAAATGGCTTTATAAAACTGGGAGCCGTTTCCCTTGTGTGCAGAAGCTCCATAAGAACAAATCTACATTTTGAAGGGACACCTCTTCATAAATGCCTATTAAGAACAAAAAATAAATTTCCAGTGGCTTGTCGCCAATGGGTTTGGATGCTGGCTTGGTTTTGAGAAAATGATTTGCACGCTCATTTATTTTTATGAAGATGTAATACTAAGCATTTGTATTTCTGTAATGGCTATAATTTGGAACTTTTCATACACTTTTAAATTATTTATTGTACGAAGCTTGAATGAAGATATTTATTACACTAGTGTCACATTCTGAATATTGAATTATAATTGTAAAATTAAGGTAACAAGCTTAAATTGGGGTTTGCAACTTTAAGTTCTTGCCATCAAGCAGTTAATGGCAACGTTAACTGCTAGCAAAGTAATTGCTACCGTTCTTTTACTGTCATTTTGTTCTCACTTTCCTCCAGTCAGACTGTTCTGCAGAGATATAATGAATATTCACCAAGATAGCTTGGCATTGTCACTTACGCAATTCCTCATCAGATCCAATGTGTTGATGAACTAATGTGCACTTGATTAAATGTACTTGATTTATGCAAACAAAAACTGTAGGTCCTTCTTGAAGTAAAGTTAGCACCTGCACAGCTGTTAGTGAGCTGAGAGTCTAAATAATTAAGATGGAATTAAGTAAACAAACAACCTTGATGTGGTGTTCCTCCTACTTCTTTACCTTTATCTTTTACTTCAACTCAGTGGATATTTGTTTTGGCTCTTCATGCAGGATTTCTTGTGCACCATGGGAAGTTGGGAAGCTCAGCTTATAGTGGAGGGTCCTCTTCTATTTTAATGGCTACCAGTAGAATAAAATAAATAATATTTTTTTTTTTAAAGGTCATTGTTAGCTATAATAAAGGCAAGGGTGACTAGAATTCATGGAGTACTACTCCAAGAGTTTTGTTTAAGTATGAAGCTGGCATGGACTTGACATTGGTTAGCTAATCCTTGTTAAAAAAACATAAACCAGCACAGCCCAAGTAAGTCATTGAGGGGGTGTCAGTTTAAAAAAAAAACAACCAAACAATACACCACCAATATATGTGTAGGAAGTTGTTTAACCTCCTGCTCTTTGCTTGGTCAAAACTGATGTAGACAAAGTGGAAATAAAGAGTTGAAGATAGCCATTTTATCTGATGATCAGTGGCTTAGTCTTGTGAAAAACTCTCAAACTGTCTACAAAACTGCTCGGATGTGGCTACAAAAGAAGCCAAGGAGTCCTTGACCCTGGAGGCTTCAGATGGTAGGTGGAGGAGGGGAGAGGACACGTGCTTGCCCAAGCCCTGGAGCAGCAGGGTAGATTGAAGAAATGTTCAGGGGACCTTGTGGGGTTAGGACTTATTTTCTTGATTTGTTTCTTTTAGAAACAGAAAAATACTCTATTTTGTCTGTTGTAATATGTAACTTTTAGATCTTTCTCTTTCCTTTTCCGATGGTTGGGGGAAGACTGACTTGCTGATGTAAGGTCCAGTAGTGCTTGTACATAACAAACATAAGTGATAATAAAAAAAATAAATCTAGAGGTAATGATTACCACCCCCTGCTCCATTGCTCAGTCTGAGGCTGCCATAACACGTGGCATTGTTTGTTCCCAGGAATGTGTCAGCAGAGCTGTGGTCACCAGCCACGTGCTTCTTCGGACGCTAAGTTTCTCTTTGGAATTTGGCTTCTGGGAACAGGCGCCGGTGCAGATTGATGATTAGCTCCATGCTGAGCTCTCCAGGCTTCAGCACCTTCAGCGCTCTTCAGTGGGCAGAGTCCACCTAGTGACTTCTAAGGTGCTTCCAACCTGGCTCCACCTTTGTGGTTAGCTTCCAAGTTTCTCCCTTTCTGGGTTCACTTTCAACATGCCCTCTTCCACCACCTGCCCTTGGGTAAACGGCTTTCCTGTCCTGGAAACAAGTGGAATTAGTGGTTTTGATTTATTCAATCAGCACGTGTCTTCTCCAAAATATTAGTTATCTAATTAAAACTATTTAGAGTGTTTCAGTTGCATCACTAATTTAAGGCTTTAAGGCCATGGCTAAAAAGTGGAGGCATCTTGGTAATTTGCAGCGAATGGATTTTGTATTACTTGACAGTCACAATTTTCTTTATTACAAATATGTCATCTTTCTTTCTTTCTGTGAAAGTACTTTAAAAACCTTCTCAGTCCTACAGTGAACCAGGAAGCTGTGGAGGAGTTTTTCCTCTCACCTGTCCTTCCCCTACTGCTGTGCTGGATTTGCCCAGGTAGACCTGTCAGGAGCTCTCTGCCAGATTAAGCACATCAGAACTTCTAGTGACCAATGTGACTTTAAATAAAAATCTGTGGGATTTTTAGCACTTCAACTGAATTGTTACAGATTTATTAGAACAGGCTACATTCATCCTTATTGCTGAATAGGCTTGGCCAGCATGTTTCTGGTTAAACTGGATTACATCTTCATGTCAAAGATTTCTCACATTTCAAGCTTAACCCTCTGTCTGTACTAATTGACTGTGCTTTAAATATTACAAATTTTAGGAGTCAATTCATCACATCCTTTTCACTAGGGCTCTTGTTTATCTTCTAGATAGTTTAAGAAGAGATAGTACCTCTTCCTGACAGACGTATGTAAGAGCTGTTATAAAGAAGATCTAGCTCTTACCTTCCTAGATGCATTACTATTTAGAATTTATGAAGGATGAGTTCTTTAACCAGTATTTGCTCAGTGGGAAAACAGTGATTATTCAGGTGTATTCAGCCACAGGAAGAAAGTAAAGGGCAGAAAAAAAATTAATAAAAATAGATTGATTTGGCAAAAAGGGTGCAATTTGAAATACAAGGTGAGGTCTCCCATCCTGAATCAGAAAAACCAACTTAGTCATCTTTTACTTGGACTTAGCCTAGACATACACAGCAATTAAAAGCTGCTTTCTTGAAGACATATGGTGCTTGGAATGGCTAATAGTAGTAGGCTATGGTTTCCCCTTAGCTTGTAAATAGTTAGTGCTTTTTCTTTAATGGATCCGGTTATGCTCATTGCAATTGGAAGTCCAAACATCAGAAGACTGTTAATTTGTCCTTCCTTAATATGTTGCCACAACATGTGTTGAACTTACATGCAATATTAATTTAATCAGTATGATTACTATAAACCTAATATTGGGCCTGTTGAAAGATAAGACAATGAAAGCAAGAGTTTAACCTCTTCTATCTTGTCTTGTGACATTAGTAAGTAGTTAAAAAGAAAAAAAAAACCTATAAAAAGTTTCTGTGCTATTTTAATTCATGCCATCAGCAACTGGACCTTTTTCCCCCTCATAACTGAGTAAAAGCCCATGTAAACTCTAGTTGGGATCATGATGCTTGCACATCACTCATTCATGTATAAGTTATGTCTCGATGGCTTTTCTAGGTTTGTGTGACTTTGGAGATGTTTATTTTTCCTCCCAAACGTTTGGTGGGTTGGTTTTTTTTGTTCAGAAAGGCTTTTACTCATGCAGGATGTGTCTTTGTGAGTACTTGGAAGAAGTTTTTTCAAGAGTTAATAACTCTTCAATCATGAAGCTGGCTTCGTGACCGGGAATATGCATATCTGCCATGTGCTCCAGATGTCTCCTTCTGCCCACCCAAGCTGTTAAGATGAAAACTCAAAAGACTTCACTTGCCTTGGCAATCCCATAGCACTAAATGGTGGTATGAGTTTACTTCTTAGTACATTGTACAAAACTCCAGAGAGGTGCTGTTTATTAACAGATGACCTCTTCATTTGACATTTAGCTGGGGGAAGATCTGCAAGCATTTCACAGTCCATTGTGCATTTAATTCAGTGTACAGAAGCATTAATGAAAATAGAGAGCAATACCCTTTGGGGATTTGGGGAATTTTTTTTGTTGTTGGTTGGGTTTTTCTTTTTTGGGTGGGTGTTTTGTTGGTTGGTTTTTGTTTTGTTGGGGTTTTTTTTTTTTGAGACTGTAATTCAGAATTTAGGGTCAGAGGAGCCATCAGGTCCTGAAGTTGTTGGATCACCTCACTTGGCTGTTGCTCATGGGCCTAATAAATCTTTCAACTGAGACATATCTTACCCTGAAAATACTGAGAAAAAAGAGAATGCATCTTTAAGAATGCTGTTCCTTTTAGTTTCTCCCTGTTTAGATTTACATCTAATTTCTAACATTATTCTCTACGCTTTTGACTTGCATCTGTTAGTCCCTTTCAAGTTTTCTGGTGGCTGTATTAAAGTGGTTTTTATTGCTTTTTTTTTTTTTTTTCCTTAAAGATGATCAAGTAAGCTGTCAGTTGTGTGTGTAGTTTATCAGAAGGACTGAATCTTTAAATCTGATTACACATAATGCTTTTTTCCCCCTCTGGACGCTAATTGGTTTTGTGCCTCTGCTCTGCATGTCCTCTAATTTTCAACATCTTTTTTTGAGCATCAACCGTGGGACTGCAAGCAATATTTCAGTGTCACTCATTAGCACTGCACAGCCCATGCCACACCAGTTCAGTATTTCCATTTGCTCATAGATCTTTGCATCTGTAGACAACATTAGCCCTTTTAATACCAACAGAAGCTCCAAGCACGATGCTTAGTTGCATGGCTATGTTGGCCTCCACATCCCTTTTGTTCTTCTTGCTTCTTAAGGTCATGGTCCTCTGATTTGGAAACCTTACATGCATTCCTTGTTATGGGGTACATATATCTGCCTTCGGATATCTTAAGATTATTTTGGCTGAAATGAGTCCAACTTGATGAGTAATTGAGATAAATTGGTGTGATTTCCTTTCTAGTTTTATTTATCATGCTATGGGTCCAGGGGAGAGCCATGAAGATGATCAGAGGACTGGAGCACCTCAGCTACAGGGACAGGCTAAGAGAGTTGGGGTTGTTCAGCTTGGAGAAGAGAAGGCTCTGGCAAGACCTTATTGCAGCCTTCCAGTATCTGAAGGAGACCTACAGGAGAGGTGGAGAGGGACCCTTTGTCAGGGAGTGTAGTGACAGGATGAGAAATGGTTTTAAACTGAAAGAGGTGAGATTTACATTAGATACCAGAAAGAAATTCTTTACTGTCAGGGTGCTGGGACACTAGAACAGGTTGCCTAGAAGATGTGGATGCTCCATCCCTGTAGGTGTTCAAGACCAGGCTGGATGAGGCTTTGAGCAACCTGTCTAAAGGGAGGTATTATTTTTACTATCAAGGGCATACCAGGTAGCTAATAAAACAGGGCGTAGTTCTAGTCATTGTGAACTGCAAAAGGAGCATTGCAGTTCCATGGTGTTGTTGCTCAGTAATGACAAAGTTTTTGAGGTCTTTCAGTTAATGAATTTTTCATCTATTTGCCCTATATGTATTGATATCCTGTTTTTAAAATCCTGTGGATTTGGTATCTGTTGGCTGTTATGTGCCATCTTTAAGTCTTTGGTTGCTGTATTAAGTACAAACTCAATAAGTTTCATGTTGTTTATACTTCCCCCTTTTGCATTTATAGAGATGAAAATGAGAAATTTTCTACAATGTCTTGGGGTGCAGCTCCAAATGATTCCTTGCTTAGGGGAAACCCATACACCCTCTGAGGAGCTATTTTTCTTTGAATGTGCATGTTGCCCAGTCCCTTGTCTTATGTTTTCTCTGAAGCATCTTTTCTGCATCTCTCCCAGCAGGAACAAGTACACATCAAAAGGCACTTCATCCTGGAAGTTATTTGCACAGAAACGTGAGCCCCAAGAAGTCCCTTTCGCTAGCAGTGGTTGTGCTGCTCAGGTTGGCTAAGAACTTATTTGGACTGATGGTTGGTGTGGGTTTGGTTCATTTTTAAACTAGTTTCCTTCTTCTAGAGCAGCCATCTTGCTCACTTGAGAAGGAGGAGGTACTCTTGTAGAGCACTGCAGTGCGGTTGGCTTGGTGCATCAACAAGAGAGATGGCCCTGTGGGGTTTTTGTGCTTTGGGCTTAGGTTGAAATATTACAGCCTCAACCTTAGTGCAGTAACCTGACATGAAAATAGATTTACTTTGTAATTGTCCTGGATACTGTCTGGTTTAATAGTGATTTTTATGCATATTTTTATACCTCCTGGACCTGTAGTGTAAAATGACATTAAGCAACTTGTGCATGTGAATCATCTCCAAGGTAACTTAGTTATCAAAACATAGTATCTCAATTGCTCAGAGTAACACTTTCCACTTCTCTAATTGCACTTTTGCAATCTGTGTTGCTTATACCGCTGCTGTTCAAATTATTGTGTACAGGTGTACTCTGTAAGGACTTTCCAATTTACTTTTCCCAGTTGTAGCAATTAGTTATTATCTTTTCATTTTGATCTCGAGGCCTGTAAAATAAGTGAGTAAATGTAAACAGCATCCTTGAAACGAAACTCTTCATGGTATTTTCATCTAGTGATAATTTGAAGAGGCAGCCTGCGTTTTCTGTTGTCTCTGGCATAATTAATCTACTTGAATTATACTTGAATGAGAACTCGGATATCAGAAGAGGGTTTAGCAGCCTTGGAAGTTAGGAGCTTTTGAATGAGGCAGAACTGAAGAGTTCCTGTATGTTATTACTTGCCTTGTTACAAAAAGAAGAGACTGATAAATTTGTGGCCAGAAATGGCTACGTACTTGCTTCCTCTCCCTCCCTCTCACAGCCTTTTCTGTTTTACTTGTGTCTTTCTTGTACAGTAGCTCGCCATGGCCAGGGTGTTTGCTGCTGTGTCTCTGTCCCAAGCTGAGATGCTCCAACATTGTAATAGTTCAGTGGCATCAGTCAGACAAACAGGCACATCTACTGGGGTACCAGAAGTCTGGGCTGCTTTGTGTGTGGGTTTGGTGTCCAGAATGCCATCCGTGGACAGGGTAGCCACACAGTGGTCCTGTAGGTTTCTTGACTGAGGATTTCATGCATTCTGGTTTTGTTTCTGCCTTGAGCAAGTAATTTAATTTCTCTCTGCCTTATTTATTTATTTAAATTTTATTTTGACATTGCCTCTTTTGGGTGAATTTTGGGGAATCTGTGGATAAAAAATATAATTTATTGGTGGTTTTGTCATATATAAGTAGGGTAAGTGGATGCTGCAGCATTCCTTCTTGACTAGGTAGGGTGGGGACCTGCTAATTCTATAAGCTGTCCTGTCTCCTCACCCCTGTCCAAAAGCAAACCTACAGCCCCATATTTCCTCACTTGAGCAAAAGCTTCTACAAAGCACTTTCACATCGGGCTCCCCATACACACAAGGGGACTTGGCACAGGGGAGCGTTTCTGTTCCAAGTGGGTTAGCAGCGTGCACAGCCCATCATTCAGGGATAGGGAGTCTTTGGTGGCAGCTCTGCTGTAAGTAGTTCCTGCCATCACAGGCCAGGAGGTGCGTGGTTGTGCTACCGTGAGTGTTTTGTGGAGCTGTGCTGTGACCTGGGCAGGAGAGCTGATCTGGCATTATGCTTTATTATTATACGTAGTTGTTCTGTGGCTTTGAGGGAAAAAAAAAATAAATGTAAAAGTTTCACTGCATCTCTGCTGTGCCCTGCAAAATGTGTTATTTTGCAATGTTGGATTGAGAAGCTGGAAGGCAAAAAACCCCACCAAAACCAAACACCATACCACCCCCACAAAAAAAAAAAAGAGGGTTCAAGACCTGCTTAAACTAACTTTGTTGCCAAACTCTTTGTGTTATCAAGCCCTGCCTGTGTCTGTAGCTCTCTTCCTTTCCTGCCTGTCTCTTCCTGGGTGGCCTTATTAGTCAGGAAAGAGGAGGCCTCTGCAAACAAAGTTCTGGTGTTGAGTTTGTGCTTTCAATAGCAGCCGTGCCCCCGTGTAGCTTCACTTCCATTGCAAGTAATATGCGGCTGAATGCAGCCGTTTTGCATAGAAGTGGCTACTGCCTTTGTTCTCCATGGGTGCTGTAGATATCGTGTCCCTGTGCGCTTTGTCGGGAAGCTTTCTAGGTACCTCTTGGTTCTCACTCTCAGCTAACGACCTCCCTTGCAGCCTACTCCATAGTGTCAACCATGCACATAGTCATTTCCTTTTCCCTCTTCCCTCATTTTAGAAGACTTTGCTCTTGAATCTTGTAAATGGGGTGATAATTTCAAAGCAAACAGCTTCCAGTCCTTTCTTGCCAACTTTTGCCCACAAGGTATGCAAAGTAAACAGAGCAGTTAGGAAATTAGTTATGTACCTTCCCTCCTAATGCAAGATATCCCAGGGTGGTTCATAGCTCTTTAAGTAATGAATATAGGGAGAGAATGAGATTGGTACACTCAAGTTGTGTTTTAATATATGGAGCCATTGCACAGATCATTCATGCTCTTAAGAAGCTTTAGCAAAGCCTTGTAAAACGTGTGGCTTTAAAAACACTCCACTATTCATGTATTGAACATAAAGGTGTTTTATTGCTTGCAGGAGAGAAAGAAAACCAAAATATCAAGAATGGGGTAAAAGAGAGAGAGTTTTATTCACATATAAAAAATAACTTAGAAGCAAACTTTATGTGAATATGAGGATTCTTACCTCTGTTAAGCTCCTGGAGAAAGCTTAGAAGGATTTCCAGGTGCTACCATGGCATTTATCGGTTTGATTTGGAAACTGTGGGTCTGAATGCTAGAATGGCACGTATGCAGCAGTCACAGGGTACCACAGCCATAACAGGATATGCAGATGCCATCGTGGTGTATTAAGTCAAGAAGACAAGTGTAGGCAGCTTTAAAAAAAAATGTGACTTTAATAAGTTGTTAAAGAAACAGCTAACACTTAATACATTTAGTGCCAGCCTAGTTACTGAACAGCCTTTGCCAATTGAGTAATAGGTAAATTTGTTAAATGTGAAAACTCGACCTGAGGTAATCGACCCAGAGGCTCAGCTACAAGGGGGTGGCGTAGCTGTAAAGAGGAATAACCATTATGTGATCACCTCCAAACAAGAGAGGGCAGGTCCCGAGTGTACGAGGCTTGCAGGAATTCACATCGACAGTTGAATTATAATCTAATGAGGCCATGAGCACAACTTCTGTTTAAAGCTCATGCATGTGGCAGCACAAGTAAAAAGCTGGAGCCCACCTGTCCCAAAAGAAGATCTTTCATTAGCAATTTTGCTCTCTTGGCATGCCTCGAAGGGCAGTATTACAGCAACCCAGAGCAGTTCTCCTCCACACATTTCTAGGGAACTATATAGGTGTGGAGTGTTCCCTACTCCTTTTCAGAAATAGGGCCTCAGTTATTAAAAATATATAAAATTATATGTACTACATATAATATGTATAGTATACTTGATAGTTACAATTGATGTGTTTTTAAAGGAAAATATGCTGTTATATGAAAACTTTCCCTTCATGTTTCTCAAGTGAAGGTTTTGAAACTCGCTGAAGGTGGGGCCTTTCTTGATAGAAATTTCTTGAGTAACATAAACGTTAACTCTCAAAACATGTGAAGGAATGTAACATTTCTGTCTTCTGGAATATTTCAGTTGTATTTGTGCCAACTGTAAGGGAGCTATTTTGACTGTGTTTGTAGTCCCTCAAATGCATGAGCTGATTCTTTTTTTTCTTTTTTTTTTCTAATACAGAATTAATGTTAGGATCTTACGTTTACCTGAAAGGAGAGGAAATATTACAATTTGAGTAAATTGTATATATATGTATATGTTAGCCACAAGGTAAGGATTATGTGTTCCTGGAATAATTTCTTTTCAAATAGTCATGCTTCAATAAAGCATGAGATCAGACATCCCAAACCACACAATAACTTTTTTCGTTCTTGTTCGAATAAACCTCACCTCAATTGACATATATCTTTTCCTGAGTGAAATGATGAATATCCTCTTCACAGACATAAGAGAGAGTAGGAGTTGAGGTAGTCTTTTGCTTAGCCTATCCCCCATGAAGCAGTGACTGCATTATGAGATTTGATTCAGCATCTGCTTTTTACCTGTGAATCCTTAATGAGGTTAAAGCTGTCCAGGTAAATGCAATTACAAATGTGATGCAGATGGTACAAAAGCCAGGAGATCAGAGATCAGCAGTCTGGTAGCTCTGTGGCTGAGCAACAAATCATCAGAGTGACCTTCTCTTCAGTACATACCTGTTCCCATTCTCTGCCCGTCGTCTGGGGAAGAAAAGGCAGCAGTACTTAGTGGAACAGACTGTACCTTCATGGCTTACATTGTGTAAAGATCAGCAAACCATGTAGGAATTCTTTTTTTTTTTTTCTTTTTTCTCCTCTGAGTGGCTGTTTGAATGGCTTTCCTCTTGCTCTGTGGTCAGAGAAGACAATGTCTTAACTATTTCTCTGTCACAGTTACAATAGATTGTTTTTTTGTGGAGTCTGAAGATGGTTCTTTTTTTTTTTTCTTCAGAATATATATGTTAAGTATAGTGAGGACAATGTTTCTTTTTCATCCTTTCTTCTGGAGAAGTAATCTGGCAGCAGATTGCTGAGTACTGAGAAGGATGCCTAATGGGAGGAATACTTGCAGCCGTTTCATATTATTTGGTTATTTGAAGTGAGAGAGAAAAAAATAGATGGCATCTAGGTTGGGTTTTATCTCTTTGGTGCGATGAGGCTGCAGATGTGAAAGTTTTCAGAGTGCTTTAATATTTTTCCTGTTTCTAATTTTAGTTATTAATATCTATGACCTACTTAAATAAGATGGACTCATGTACCTCAAACCGAATAGCTGAATATATGAGAGTTGCATTGCTTTCCTCAAGTGAGCAGTTGTGCAAACACAAAACATACAGAAAAGATGAATTAACTGAAGGTATGGAGATGCAGAACACTAACCCCCAAGCTGCCTGTGAGCAGAGTATATTCTGGAGAGAGAAATTAATTTTCTCCTTTGGATTAGAAAGAAAGGGGAATTTGATCCCCTGTGAAGGTGAAGGAAGCATAATGCTGCCTCATGTTCCCGCTTGGGAGTTGTTCTTCATCACTAAATCCTTTTTCAGAAGAGCAGGTAGCTGCCATTTTACAGGAGAGCAAAGTAAGAATGAGGCTGTATTTATTTGCTGAGGTTCAGAACCGGGGACTTATTCATCAGGCCAGGAGTAAAAATCATGTGTCCAAAGGCCTTTGTGCTTGGTGACCCTCTAGGGTCTCCTCCTGGCTGACAAATGACCCTCAGGTGGGTGGTGGTTTGGACCTATATTGTACGCAAATTGTATAACTTCAACTAAGGAGAACACACTGAGATTACCCTGAGTGGATGTTTACATGAGAAAATGAAATTGTGAGTCTGTACAACTGGGTCCAATTAAAATAAAGTGTCACCACATCAATCACAAGCAGAGGCATGTGAAGGAAATCCTTTGCCAGTGTTCCTCAGGAGCGCAGCAAATGCCTTGCTGTTCCTGGAGTGCAAAATCATTCCTCCCTCCTAAAGAGCATCTAAATGCTTTTAATATTGACCAGGAGATTAAAAAAGCCCAAACAACTAAGTGTAAAGCTTGGATCCTATTACTGTATTGAATAGCTATTAATATGGCTGCTGTGGGAGATGTGGCAGGAAAGGAAGCACAGCTGCCTATAGATGCAAACTTAAGAGCTTCTTAAGTTTTAAAATGCTCCTGCTGCTTCCTCCCACATCAACACTACCTGCCACCCTCTATTTGTATTTTGTGCGTTGACTTGGGAAAAGATTTGATTTGACCCTACAGCACAGCTTGAGGAACCGGCTGTACAGAATATTAATATCTGATCTTGTTTCATTAACATCAGTTTCAGGCATGCACTCCAAAGGGGGTTAATATTAAGCTGTTTTTAACCACAGCAATATTGTACGGATTCCTCGACCAAACACACCAGCTGGTTTGCACTAAATTTTACGGTGCAGGAGACGAGAAACAGGCTTCCTCATGGAAAGGGAATGCGTCAGTGGAAATCCTGAAAGCACAGGGAGGTTGTAGGCTCTGGGTGGGATGTCTCTCACAAGAGAGGTCTGGCAAAGGTGAGGCAAGAGAACAGAGGGATGGCTGGTCATGGCTGTGATCTACCCTTTGGTTTCTGACATTGCTGCTCACCTCAGGTTCTTTGCCTCCATCCCACCTCAGCTCTCTTGTGGACTTGGGTTTGCCTGTCTCATTGTGGGTTGTGAGCTTTCAGCCCGGCTGCCTGTCTGGGCTGGCTCATGGCCATCTGCCCCTCTCCTTGCACCCACTTAAACCAGCAATGGTTGTGCAGCCACTTGCTGGAAGCTGAGGTAGACGCAGCAATGCCCTGATCTCCTGCAAGACCACCAAATGAGGTCATTAGATAGTAGATTTTTTTAAAAAACCTTTTTTTTACAATTCACATAAGCAGCCTTGGAAGAAGTGAATGAACTGTATCCTTCTCTCTTTCTCCACTTTTTCCACGACATAAAGTGGCATAATGAGGTGGCAGCTATATTGTTTTACAAATGCCTCTATGCGTGAAATTAGTGTGCTTCCAAAAAAAGCCCTAAACCAGAAAGACTCTGCAATGTTTGTTACAGTAAGTTAAGCCTATGACATTCTATCCTCTGAGAAATATTCCTGCATGGGATCTAGTTATCCAGTTCATCAATATGCATAATTTCTTCCACTACTGCTAGCTCTGAGTCGAGATCAGGTTTTGTGAAGATGTCTTGCAGAGGAGTTTTATGCATTGAGCCATACGAAGAGAAAAGGTTAAAAATTGTTGTTGCAGCAGCCATGGAAAGCTATAGCATAAACGCTCACTGCTTTAAAATATGAAAAAATGGTGTCTTTTAAATATCAAAGGGATTACTATTAATCCAGCACTTGTGATTTTCTTAAATCATGTTATTTGCATAATAATACTCACCACCTGCTATATCTTCAAAGCGCTTTTCAGGCATTAACTAATTGATCTTTGTAACACCCCTGTGATGTAAAGACCTGTTATTATCCCCACTCTGCAGATGTAGAAACCAAGACCCAGAGTAGCTGAAGGAACTTGTTGGGCGCAGGGCTGAGACAGTGACATCATGGGGCCCGGGTTCCTGTTGTCCTGTCCTCCGACAGTTCCGGCTCACAGCACTTCCAGGGGCAGCCATGCTTTCTCCTTGCCTGCCCTTATTTAAGAATAGAAAAGGCACCAAGTTCTCTGTGACTTTGCAGAGATGTTGCTGGGAAATGTTTGTTTAGTTAGATTTTTTTAAGTTGTTTTGCTAAATGATTTTGCTCTGGTTTTAGCCGCCCTATAGTCACAGACATGTTAGGCAGAAAAGCTTCTTACAGCTCCTTATTGTCTGTGTGCACTACAGTAATGCTAGTTGAGAGCTTTTAAGCGTATTTTTCTTTGTTCAGGACTCAGTATTGTCTTGCTATTAGGAGCCTTTGGGTCAAATTTCCCCCTGCTTGTCAGAAAAATAAACTACTAAAATGGGAATTGACAGGGTGAGTTGCCCCTCGTTATAAAACTTCAATATCTATTCCTGTCCTGTGCAGCCAGTGAGCAGCAGTGGCTGCCAAAAGAGCAGCCAGTGTCTGCAGTGAGGGATGCTGGGGCAGTGGGAAGTTGGGGCAGTGCTGCCACTGGGATGGCAGCGTGTTACCTCCCTGTGGGACGTCTACTTCCTGGTTTTCTTTCCCTCTATGTCTGGAAGGGCCACAGGTACTCGTGCCAGCCCTTGGATGTGCGTGTGATATGTGAGTCCCCCCACACTCTCCACTGCCACTTCATTCTGGCCAGAGCTTAGTGAAACACAAGGTGGGCCTTGATAAGTGTCCTGTATGTGGAACAAAAATAGGGCAAAAATGGAAGGCAGGCAGGTGTCATACACCCAAGTCGAAGAAGAGATATTAAAAATTCTTTCATGGGAAATAATCTGAGGGTGAGTTTAAAATGGAGTATTAAAAAATATATTGCAGTCTCTTTAATCTGGCAGCATCACTTTAATACTTAGTGCAAGGGCTTAATATTAAAGTGTATGGTTTTGTTTTTACAGATGTTTCAGCGGTGTTATCTCCAAGCAGGAAAATAAATCTTGGTGGTGGAGCCCTTGGAGCCCATTGGTGCAGGCTCAGACTAAACCATAGGAAAAGCTCATGTCATGCCAGATTTCAGGAGAGGATTTCAGCTAACGTATGGCTTCCTAAGCACAGTGCCTGAGCCCCCAGGAGGGCTGCAGCAGTGGCAAAGTGGCAGATTATGTCAACAAGTTAGGGACATGGTTACTTATATTGGCTGTAGTTATTTGGCTAAGCAGGGGGCTGGGGGAGGTGAGGAGGGGGAGCACAAGTCACTCTGAATTCCTTTGTACCCCAGCTGGGACAGATGGGCTGTAATCTCTCTTCACTCACAAATTACAGGGTTTTCCAGACCCTCAGATGCCTGTGGGTTGTTGGCTTCTTTTCATTCCCTTGAACTTCATTTCCATAGAGCCTGTGTTGGCCAGGTCACAAACAGATCTGCTTTCGGTGGGAGCATCACTTGTCCCTTGAGGTTGGTCTCCATGTTTTTTGACATCTTCAGGTGAAAGGCATGAAACCAAAGAGTCCCCAGATGAAACCCTCTTTAGAGAGGGACAGGCAGCTCAAGAGGGAGGAGAGAGGGTAAAGCGCTGGTTGTGCTCTGAGTGATGCTTGGGGGAGGGGGAAGCACTACAGTGCTGATTAATCTGCTAACGATGTGTTTAAAGAAGTGGAATAAAGGGTAGATCACTTAACAAAAAGCAGGGCTGGAAGCATGAGGCAGGGCTCGAGGGACAGTATGAGCTGGTCAGGGTCTGGGGAGGCTTGGGGGAGCATCATTCCAGCTGTGCTGCCCTGGCAGGGGTGGGGTGGTGCTTGGCAGAAGGATTTGGCCACGAAGTTCCCCGTGCTCCCACCAGCCACAGCTTTCAGGGAAGTCATCATGCTCACAACCATATCTATCTATCTATCTATCTATCTATCTATCTATCTATCTATCTATCTATCTATCTATCTATCTATCTATATCTGTCGTGACTGAGGGCTCAGGGAGACCTGAGGGAAGAAACAACCACAGTTGACTGCAGCACTGCTTTATGCTGAGGGGACCAGAGTGAGTGGGAACTTGTAACCCATCTTCCCTTTCCCGCTTTTGTTGCTGGGAGTAAACATAGATCATCAGATCATGTCAGAATTACAGTGTGGACAGTGATGGCTCCCAAATCATCAAACTGGAGCATGCCCACTCTCTCTTGAATTTTTTTTTTTCTCTTTGATCTGAAACTACTGAAGTGTGGAGTTTCTCTGTACCGTGGGTGGTAGATATACTGAAAGGAGAGTGTAGAAACCTTATTTTAACATACTTCTTGTAATCGGGGCAAAAAGCTTTTAAACTGAAATCCGTAGCATATCTGTCCCTCTCCCCCTTAAACTACTCAAAGGAATAAAAATATTTTTGCCACTCACACTTATGTCCGAGACTTGGGATTAATTTTTTTAAGCTTGATGTTTATGAAGGACACAGGGCTGTCTGCAGCAATGAATGACATCCTACATCTGTCCAGCTGAAGCTTCTCCATAGCATTCCATCAGAGGGCCTCACTTCTGGACAGCAGACAAGATCAGATGTGATTTATTCCTGGGCTTTGGATCAGCCAGCATAAATGTTTTATTTACTTTCTTACTGTGGATACGTACTCAATTATGGGACGATGATGACAGCTTTCCAGAAAACCTGGGCACCTATCAAATAATTATTACTTTTGATCTCTCTTCTGCTGAGCTGTATCAAGCTATCAACCCATGGGAGAGTTTCAGCAAACTCATTTTTTTTTTAAAGAACATTTGAAATAATGGAAAATGGGTTTGGGGAAGTATCTGAAGAGGCCATATAGAATCCATCCCATGTTGCAAGGCAGAATCAGCTGTGGTTAAGCTGTTTGTTACAGTTGCTTGTTGAACCTTTTCTCCAGACCTCTGACAGGGGAGACTGTAGCTGTCTGTTCTTCTGCTCTACTGTTATTACTGTGAAGTTTTTCCTGGTGTTTATCCTGCAACTCCTGGATGCAATTTAGATCTCTTGACTTTAATAGACATGGTGAATAGTTCATTCCCTTCCTCTGTGAATAATTCCTCTCTATTTGTGTACTCAATAAAAGCTAAATCACTTGCCAATAATTCTTGGGCCCTTGAAACAGCGAGAAAGCAGGCTTTTAAACTGTTTAAAGTTCTCTTCAGAAATAACACTGCTTTGGCAATTTATACCGCCTTGAACTTGTTTGTGAGCTGACTCTATAGACTGTAACTGGCTAGGTTTGTTTAGTAAACTTTTTAAAACCTCTCACCTTCTAAAAAACAATCATTTCCAGGCTGGGATTATAAATGGACTTCTGTGCCTCTCACTTGTTTAATTTTGCTGTGAACAAAAATGCTAGTGTCTTCATTCAAGGGCCTGCCTTGCTTTGTACCAGCTGATTTACAATACAATGTGTAAATATAGTAGCAGCCTGGAACAAAGGGGAGCCTGTTTATACAAACAAATTTGAGGGTGAGGGTGAAGAGGTAAATTGCAGCCTGTTCACTGAACTGCAGCTTGAAAGCAGAACGAAACAACTGCATGGGGAAACGTGATGGGCAAAATGATCCTCGGGTGTTTCAGCCCAGCATCCCTGTAATTTTAGGTTAGCGCTGACCCAAGGAGCCCAGGCAAGCTGTTGGGGCGCCTGGGTGCTTCCTGGCCTTTTGGAGGAGCTTCACTGGCAATTAAAGTTCTTTCTTTCCTTTTTTTTTTTTT
>VZTM01038011.1:166212-358141 GCA_013400555.1 Jacana jacana
TTCTTCTTGTAGCTGGATTTTGTGCCCTGCTTGGAGCAGTTGTTCTGTAGGTGGTTGTGCAGAGTCCAATGTAGCCTCTTGGCAGGTCTCATCTCCGCAGTTCCCTCCTCTGTGGCATTTTAGCCAATTGCTTCTACTTGTCCTGAACAAAAGCCAGCAAACACATTTCTCGGATTTAAGTATTCTGAGTATTTTGGCCTTATTGTTAAGCTTGTGTATTTCAGCTATAACAGCTAAGTCTATTAGCAAAGAGATTAAATTGTGTAGAAGTTATATTGCCTTGTCCAGACATGAAAAATAAATTGTTAGAAATGGGCTTCTGTCCAAGATGTGATCGCTCCTGGAAAATAAATTGGACAAATGTGCTCACTGCAGAGTTCTGCTATAAGGCCCGTGCCTTGCACATTCACTTTTTGTGCTTCCTATAGATGAGTTCAATACCTAATTACAAAAAAACCCCAACCAACTGAAAAAAAAAATCACCCCAAAAATGTTAAGAAGACTGGCCTTTCAAACTGGGATTGATAACATTTCCTAACTTTGGCTGGGATAAGGGTCCGGGTTGCTGAAATTCTACTATGTAGCAGCTTGAAAAGGTGATTTACCGAGCAAGGAAGGTTGGTTGTAGCTGAGAAGTGGACAAGAGTGAACACTTTAATGCAGCTCACCAGCTTCTTGTCCTGGTTCCGTTGCATCCTGAGTTCTGGATGTATCTTTACTGTTGTATCGAGCAATGTGAAGTTTCATCTGTCCTTTGTTTTCCTGCCCATTAAGTACAAAAATTCATTTTGGTTTTGCAGAGCCGCCTTCTAAACTTTCCCGAGTTATAAATTACGGCTTTTCTGAAATCTTCAGCCTTGCCTGTGGGAAGAACACTTTAATTTGGTTTAACAGTAGTGAGTAATCTAGCTACACATAGTGATTTTTTTTTTTCCAGTGAGCCGCAGTCAGCTTCTTACTCCAACTGTTCCACTAAAATTTCAAAGGCAGCAATCAATTCCCAGGCAGCCTTGTTTATCCTCCTCTTGATTTTTCCTGTTCTCCTCTTGGTCTATGATACTCGAGAGTTCTGTCTTATAAAGCTTGTGTGTGGTATTCCTGTTAATGGTTTTCAAGACAATTTTGTTAAGTCGGAGTGCTGACCTGCTTCTGCCTCGTTCAGCCCTTGCCTAGTATTTTGTCAAGAAGACTCAAATATTTCATGCTTGCCATTTCAAAACAGATGAACAGCATCTCTTAAGGAATATATTTTACCTTCTTGTGTCTCTTTCGGTCCTTTCTGATGTGAAACTGGGTCAGTGTTGGTTAAACTAGTTTATCTTGTTCTCCATATGCCTAGAGCACAAAGTCAGGCTGAAAGCTCACGCAGGTTCACTCTGCAGCTCTTTTACAGGCATCTGAATTTGAAACACATCCTTTAGGCACTGGAAAGCTCTGCTTTGTGGCTGGGGGTGGATGGATGGGACAGAGAGGCGTCAGAGCTGACTGGTGTCTGTGAGCACAGGGGGTAGCTGCACCAGGGCCAGTGGGGGAGCTCCAAATTTGGGGTGAGGGAAGAGGGATACCCTGGTGGTGCAGGGGCTGCCACCATGCGACGTACTGGAGGGTCAGTAGATGGGATGCACCTCCGTTGAGATGCTTGTTTTTATTCCTGTAATTAGCAGGTCAGGTTAATTTACTCCCAAGAATGTGTGAGAGGGAGGCTGGGTCTGCAAGGACTGCTGCCTGCTGAAGGAAGTGCGGCTGGTTGGTTGTTTTTTTTGTTGTTTTGAGCAACTGAGTGTGGTACTGACTGTTTTCTGATGGAAGGACAGAAACATCTTCATAGCCCTTGTTCTTAAAGGCTTTGAGAAGGCTGTGGGTGATGGGTCAGCCCATAAATGTTATTAATTTCATGTGGAGTGGCTAAACTTCCTGCTGACTTAGGTAATGTACCCACTGAGCTTGGATAAAAGGTTAGAGATGGCAATTATGGAAAAATCCTTTTCCGTTAAGCTTTTCTAAGCTTACCCAAGCTACTGTCAATAATTACTCTCTTTTCTTTGCTATTGTGGACTGAGTCTAATCCAGACTTGGCTTATTTTATGTATTTATTTTTTTTTTATTGCTTGAATGTGCATGTTCAAGCTACATGGAGAATATCAAGCTACGTTGTGAACACACTGAGCAAATGCATTTGCTTGGACGTAGCTGATGTGTAAAGCAGTGAATAGATTTACAGTATGTTTGTAATTGATCATAATTGGGTTGTAAAAGCGCGTGCTCTTGTGCTTTTATTTCTCTGGTTATCTCTGAAGCTGAACAAGGCATCTTGGAGGGTGGCATCGGAGTGGAGGAGTGGTTCAACCAGAAGGGCCAGAAATAGCAGCTGTTTGTTTATGCCAGGATTTTTATTCACTCTTCTTCCTACTCCCTTTCTTAGGGGTAGTCTTATATATTCCACCCACTCTCGTTCCCTTCTGGTGAATGTGTGTGGATATGCTCCAGGACCATATGTGCTCATAGATACATACTTCAAAGGAAATTCTAGACGGCCTAGAGAAGCTGTTTGAGTTTAGATGAGCCCTGAGTTCGCTGACCGCTACAGCATTTCTTTTGAAGAACCACATTGCAGGGCTGCCACGTCTTCCCTTCAGCACCTTTACACACCGATAAACACCTTTACCCTCTAAAGTGAATAAGCTGCTGATACACGCGCTCTGTATGAACTTAACCAAGCTGAATTTTACCTCAAGGCATCAGCTCAGCTGGGCATTTTGGTGGCTAACTGACATGTTTGGATCACACGATGTATCTGCCCAACAGTAAAGATACCGTGAGGTTGTTTCTTTTATTTTTTTCCTCCTCCTTGCACAATGATTTCTTCAAAGAGTATTTTTGCAAGCAGTTTTCCTGGAATGGCAGGCACTTGTCCCAGCTGATTCAAGGACACAGTCTTACTAAGTTATTATTTCTTGGTATTGAGGATTCTGGCTGCAGACCTTGTCCGTGTCTGCTGGGACTGTTCTTGGTTAGATGCCTACCTTCTGTTTGATAAACCTCTGCAGATTCTTGGTGGCTTCCATATAATTTGTGTGGTCTTAAATCGAACATGCTAAATGTACTCTTGGTTGGAGAATGCAGGGCATCTGGTGCAGATTTTAGCACCCTTTTTCTTCCAAAAGCTGGAATTTCACAATAGCTGCTCCATTCCAGCAGCAGCAGCTGTTGGACCAGCACCATATTCATGTTAAATGTTTGCCAAGAGTTGTCCATTAAGTTTTCCAATATGAAACATTGATCTTTCATATGAAAACATTTATTTTAAAAAGTTTTACTGCCTATTTTTATGGATATTTGGTCCATTGGTCTTGAAAAATGAGTGATTGTACCTGACAGATACTTCAATGGACTTTTATATAGCATCTTTCACTCTGTGTGCTCTATTCCATGGTGCTGATCCTCATTAATTTGTTTGTGTAGAAGGAAGTTTCATACCCCAGGTACGGTGATCTTGTTTGGAGCTAGCTGGAGATGAGGGAAGGCAGTTTGATTTTTCATAGGTGTGGCTATGCAGTCATACATTCCCTTCTCCAGCCTTTGTGCTTTGGTCAGCCATGAAATGCAGCATGCAAGGGCATGTATGGAGACCATCAGCAGAAACAACCACCCTCTCTGAATATAGGGAATTGCTTGTATTAGGAATAAGCAGTCTTGCTTGCTCGCCTCCTGAGACAGTGGCATGAAATTGCCTTTAGACACTTGACAACAGCAAAAGAAAATGCCTTCTCCCCCTCACCCTGCCTTTGGAAGAGCATGTTCTCATTAGCCAGGCTGCTTCTAAAGGTGTGATTCTCTTTGTTATCCCTAAGATGATCTGCCGGTGTGCTATGGGGACTTCTTGCACCTCCAACTATGTACTTGTTTCCCTGTTATCCGCAGCTGGTGGAGTGTTTGTGTTCACAGGATCATTTGTTTACAAATGATATCGTTTCTCCTGAGACTACATCTTCTGATGATGATCAATGGCTCAGTTACTTTTAATAAAGCTGAGGCAGTCAGACACAGGAATTCTTTTGAAGCTGTTGAGGCCTCGTCTGAGTCATATAATACCTTAAATGAAAACAGAGCAAATAAGAAATGTAGAAGCGAATGACAGGTGTTGGCAGGAGGGATGTTTAGGAAGTTTATAGCTTTCACGGCTTTCTTTTCTGCTCAGGGCAGATGATTGCTCTGCCTTTAGGCACAGACAGGCTGCAAATGGGAAGATGGTGGAGAAAAATGGCTAGCAGTGGCAGGGAGGTAGGTGATGGGTCTGACTCAACATGTCTTCCTTTTTCAGCACAGGCAAAGCTCCTTATTTTGGTGGACCAATTTCATTATTTGGTGCTGACACCCTTGGTCCTGGGATGGGGCTGGCTGAAGATTAGGTCTCAGCAGCTCAGCTTCTCACAGGGAAGGGTCTCCTAGGACCTCTAGTAATGATTAGCTCCAAGGTGCTCTTTGGGGACATGTTTGGAAGCTGATCCTGTAGTCTATAGTACATGTTCCTGTATGTCTCAATCTCCCTCAACCTCCCTGTTACCTGTGTGTCCATATGACAGTTTAACTCTTTTGCCATTTCAGTTTGTCTTGTAGGTTATTGCCAATTAGTACGTTTTTATTGCTAGTCTTGAAAGTAGTTTATCCCAAACTTAAATCCCCAGCTTCTGGAGTAAAATGACTGAGGAAATGTCAGCATTTTCTTAAAGGAATAATGATTTCCCTGTTCCTGGGATTAACTTGAGGAAGGTAAGTTAAATCTAAGTGCTTCAAACTGATAAATAAAACCCACGTGTTATTTGCCACTTGTGGACCTGGGGTGGTCAGTATGGCTGGGGCTTGGACTGCTCTGTAGCCTGAACAGCCTAGTGCCTGGGTGGCTCAGGTGCTGTGAGACTGCTCACACACAGTGATGAAGGCTTGCTGATGGTTGGGCTCATGCCTTGCGTTGAGGTGTGCATCAAGCCAGTTGGGGTTACCAGCCAAGGAGTTTCATATGCTTGTAGTTGTCCTTTGTCTGTAAAAGTAGCTGTCAGGTTGAGTGCTGTTCCCCTTTCTTTTTGGGGCAGGGTGGACTTCAGCAGTTTCCATCCTACCCGCAGTTCCTTCTGCTTTTCTCCCTCCTTCCCTGCAGCTGGTGAGTGCTGCTTCCTCCCCGAGCTGACTCAGCCTCTGGTGTGGCTGCGCCTTGTGCCAGACCTGTGAAATGTTTTGATTTGGGGGCGATTTGTTTGGGTTTGGGGTTGTGGAGTTTTTTTGGGGGGGCGTTTTGTTTTGAAAGAACAAGGTGCTCTTTCAGAGGTTTCATTTCTGAACTCCAGGTGTGAACACGCACTCAGCTTGCCCGGTGTTAGGCAGATCTGGCAGAGGGAAAGGTATGGGAGCCCTCCTGTGTGGGCAGGGAGGATGGGGCTGGTGGCTCCCAAACAAGCTTTGCCACTGGAGCGGCAGCACCCTTCCTCAGGTGTTTTCTGCACCTCTCCTTGAGGTTGCTACCCACTTGTCAAAAGTGGGTAAAACGGAGTCTAAGGCACCTCCCTGGGAGCTGGGAGGGGACAGGCAGGGGGGCCGGAATTTTACTCCGACTCCTTGGTGACAGGGCTGCGGACACAGACCCCATCTGCTGTAGCCACAGAGCTCAACCAGGCTGGTGAGGACTTGGGGATGTTTGCCCATGGAGGGAGGCTGCACAGCAACAGTGGTGCTGAGCCTGGTGTCCCTTGTCAGCCTTGTTCACACCACTGTAGCTAAATCACTCCAATCTTGGTCCTGGTCCAAAACAAAGTGATCAAGACTGGTCCATACCTTCAAATATAGCAGGTCTTCTCACAGGGTACGAGTTGCAAGATCAGTGGAAATGGTCGTGCCATGGTGGAGCTGAAGAGGGGTCAGATGAAGGTGCTTGCATGCCAAATGAGACCTGAGTATCCAGGCCTGGCTTCCTCTCCAGTAACCTCATTTTACCCTGCACTGAGCTGAGTTTATCATAACCCTGAAAAAGACACAGGTATTAGCTGCATTGTTACTGCCTTGCTAAGGAGTTCCTACTTAGATATTAGTTTTTCCAGGCTCACCTTGGTGAGGAATCCTGTCTAACAGCCAGAGAGAGCCAAGCCCTTGTAAAAACCACCTATAACATCCTCCCTGAGCTTCTGTTAGCTGTATCCCAATTGCCTCGAAGGATCTGTGTAGTTGGTGCTTTTGAGCAAAATCTATGTGAACCTGCCAAAATTATGCCTGTGGCTGCAAAGAGAGGAGGCACACTGAGTCCAATTACTGACTCTAAGCAGTATAAAATAATGTTAAATAACTCCTGATTTTTAGATTTAATTAAAATGAAATTCTGAACTGGCACAGCTGCTTCTGAATCCTCAGTGAGGGGTAGGAGTTTGCAGCAGAAAGCGAGGTCTAGAGGAGAAACTCTGAAGTCATTCTAGTAGTGCTGGAAGATGGAGATCCAAAAATATTTGGCTTTCCTCACTGTGCTGAACATGCTCCTGTTCGTGCTTTTTGTTGCTTGTTCCCAAGTGACAATGACACATTCACTTAAGTCATGGGGAAAAGAAATTAGATTTCAAAGCAGCTGATTATGAATCATACCAAAAAAATCCAATCACTCTGTACTTGGGACCTAATAAAAATGTCGTTCAGTGTTTACAGTCATGAGGAAAAGAAGTTAAGCACCCAAAGTAGCCTGCGAGTCATCGCGTATCGATACAGCTTCACAAGAGTGATTTCTGTCAGCATGTCAAACTGTATTTTGCAGTAATCTTCCTCTATTTGTACCGAGATTGCCTGGTCTGACTGACAGCTAGTTTGCTTGTTCATTCATGGGGTAATCTGTTTTGTCTCCTATGTCTGTATGCAGCTGAAGAAGAAAATTGCGGGTAGGCTTTTTGTAGGGAGACAGTCTTTCCTGCTCATCTCCGTGTGTGGAAAAGTTGCAAGCTGTGTTCAGGGGAGTAAACCCCCACCTTGGTTCTGCTGCTGTTTCTAGGATATCATTATAACACCTTTCTAATGAAGCTCTCTTAGCACAGCAGTGGAAGTCAGTCCCAGATGGGTCCTTGGCAAAAATGAATTTGGAGAATTCACACAGCTTCTTTAAAAATCTATTTACTTGTGTTATGTGCTACCAATTTAGCTGCTTGAATCTGTTTTTTTCTTCAAGATGGAAGAATTAACAGTCCTCCGAGTGTAATAACAGTTTTCCTAGCTTTTTGGATGTTATTCTAAATATGGAGTTATAACTATGGTAGTTAAGTTTTATGTTGATAGTGTTTAAATTATTGGAAGGAATTGATTGCAAAGCTATGTTCTGGTTGGACCTTATGTTAATATAAAAAAAAAATAATTCTATGTACTTAGGTTTTCCTGAATGATACATTTTCTGAGAGAGACTGTAAAACGAGTCCAGTCTTGGAAATCTTAGCCTCTTTGCACTGACATGATGTCGAGCAGTGCTTGGACAAGTGCGTTTATGAAGTCACGTGGTTGAAAGCTGCAAACCCTTGTAATTATCTCCCTCTGGATGCACATGTTAAACTTTCAGTGTTGATGCATCACTTAAGCATGGTCTAAAGTCTGACTTCTTCCATGAATCTTGCTGTACTTCATGGGGTGTTTTTTGTTTAAGCATAGTTCCTCAGAGTCAAAATAATTCCAACTTTCAGTTAAATTTCTACCTTTCAAAAGCTGTAGTGAAAGACAAATAAAAACAATAAAAGTGAATAGGTGCTCAAAAATCATGAAATGATAATGAAGCCCTATGGAAGTAGAAGGCAAATGCCCACAGATATTTTGGCTTTGGTTTGTGGCTTTGTTTGTTTTGTTTTGTTTTATTTATTGTTTTTCCATGGGAAGAGAGTCATCTGAATCATTGCTGTGGAAGTATTTGGGGTTGGCAAACCATGGTACCATTCACCAAAGCAAATAGTAGTAATGTGTTCAAAATCCACTCCTATCAATTCCATCACTTTTTTCTGATGGGCCTAAGCTGCATCTGCCACCACCCTAAAGGCAGAACAGATCCATGTTTATTGGAGTTAATAGGACTGATTGTTTTTTCTTCCTCTCCCTGTTAAGTGGTGCAGGATCCCCAGTACTGGATGTCCCTACTGTTACTGGGAAATGATGCATCATCCAGGTTGACAAAGGCGTTACCACAGACTGACTGACTGTGCATAAGGGCACCCCATTCTAAGGGGACAAAGGTGGCAACTTTATGCAATAGGCTCACAACAGAGTTTCAGCCTACACCCATATTCTCCAATATGAGTGGGCTGAGGACATGCGTCTTATTAGGTGCCACAATGAAGAGGAGCTTAGGTGTCAGTTATTTTAAACAGGGTGACTCATCCCTTATCCTTTTACCTTGTACTCCTTCCTTTCTCATGCCTTTGCTCCTCTTAGGCTACTGATCATTAGCTTTGCTAAAACTGCTGTTGGTATCTTCAAGGCAGCTGGATTGCAGGGACTTGCCTTCACTGGACCAGACACATCTCTTTGATAGTCGCCTGGCTCTGTTTGAAATGTCAGTTCTAAAAGGCTTTTCACAAAGAAAAAGGAGGATAAAATATTCTGGTAACAAGGCATTGGAGCTGGATGCTGTTCATGCAAGAGCTCTAAAGGAATGAAAATAAGAAATTGCTCCCAGTTTGCCGTCTGCTTAAATAAACCAATAATATAGCAATCTAGTGAGGGCTCCTAGGGTCGTTCAGGGAGATTATCAGTAAATTTGGCTGCTGTATTGGGTAGTCTGGTGGAAATCGGAACAGGAATAGAAGTAGTAGATAACAGAAATAGAATGCACAAAAGAGGAGACAGCATGTCTTGGGTGAAGGGAATTTGTTTCTCATAAATCTGTGGAAGGTTTTTGAAGGAAGCTTCTATATGGATTCGGCAGATCCAGTTGATACCTTGTCAACAACTCTTTGAAAATAAAAGTACTAGCTATATTTCACAGAAGTATGTTAGAATCACAGTTATCAGAGAATTAAAGAAGTCTTCTCACAAATTGCTAAGTGGTTAAAATAGGAAACAGAACTGGAATACCCGATTAGCTTCCCTGTTCTGTAGCAGCTATTGCTGGGATGAAGTCCTTCAAAGTTCTGTGTCATTGTTGGAGCTGTTCAACATATTCATCAATTATTTGAGTTTAAATAGATGACAGACCTTGTAAAGGATACCAAAATTATTTACAATAACATGACCTGAAGCTCCCTGAAACAACTTGCAGAGAGTCTTTTGAAACAGAGTTGGAAATATGAGCAAATGAAATTCAGTGCCAACGAATGCAAAATAATGCATGGACAGAAAGGAAATTATAATCTTCTTGCTGAGGGGGTGAAAAACCCAACACCCTCTTGGAAGTACAGGGGATAATTCTTTGTAAAAGTCAGTTCAGTGTGTGGTGATGCTCAGTAAAGTAAAAAGAGCAATAAGAAATATTGAGAAAGGAGTAAAGAACAAAACCAGAATTATCCCTCTGATGCTGCAGATCCACAAATATTTTCACCTTAGATAACGTGGAGAATTCCGGTCATCCTGCCCCCAAAAAGCCCCACCTGAAAACAGAGAAACGTAGAGAACTTCAGGGTGAAAAAGATTGGGGCAACTTTCCTTTGAAGAAAGGCTCTTCAGCTGGGGGCAAAGGGAAGCAAGAGAGAGAAAATACGGTATAATTTAAAAGTACAGACTAAGAACAACACAATTATCAGGCAGCAGGCCTAAAAGACAAATAAGCCCAGTTCCCCCTTCTGCTGTTCTCCTGTTCAAGGCAAAGCGAAATCATGGAATTTCTGCAGGGGGCTTTTGAGTGCCAGTGGTACGGAGAAGAGATTATATAGAGATTATATAGCACTTATATAGAAAATAAGGCCCTTGGTAACTTTAAAGCCTGGATGCAACTTCCTAATTAGAAAGTCCCAAAACCCATTTTATTTGGAATCTGAGAGTGTGTTAGGGATGTAAAATGAATGATCTTCAGTGGCTGCTGTTAAAATGTGGTTCATTTCCTTCAACAAGACACAGAACTTATAGCTTTGTAAGGTTATTTAAGACAACCTCTGTCATCAGGGGAGGGAGGGAGGGGAGAGGCTAGGTGATTCATGCAAGCCTGAGATAAGTACCTAAACTAGGAGAGCTGAATTGCCCCTGGGAGGGCTTGGTCTCCTTGAAAACAGATATAACCTCATGACTAGTTTGGGCTATGCTGCAAAAAGTCAGATGAAGTATGTTCTCAGGGAAGGGTGTTGGACTGGAGGATGTTTCATCTGTCTTACTATGATGGCTCACAGATTTCTAAATAACAACAACAAAAAGCTGTGTATTGAAATAGAGGAGTATCATGGGCCTTGATTCAGAATGGGTTAGCACAATGATAGTGGGTGCATTGAGCTGGCTTCTACATGTGCCCAGAGCTTGTTCAGCAATGGGTGGTGAGGGGTGATTGCAGATGATCACTGCTGTGAACAGGGCCTGCAGGCTGAGTGCCCAGATTTAGTAGAGTCACCACCTTCTTTTGCTTCCAGCCTCCTAACAGGAGTGGTGGTGTCTGGTGAGGGGCTCAAGGGAATGGAAACAAATCCTGATGGAACAAGGGACAAATATTGTTACAGATTAACATTTAAATATCTTTAATTAATGTAATTACATTTCCTGAATTACACCTTACATTGAATGCACCTCAGTACATCCCACTGGTGCCTGGGAGAATAAAATGTGATTAATTGCATAAAAAAAGTTGCTATCTTTAGTCTAGATGCAATAATAAATAGCTCCACAGGTCTATGCTGGGGCTTCCCGAGCTGAGCACTGTGACATGGGTTTTGTGGCATGAGGCAGCTAAGGAGCCCATCAAGGAGCTCCAAGCCAGTGAGCATGTGAAGGAGCCAGAGGAGGCCCAAGAGAAATTTGCCTTGCACTTGGGGCAGGTTAGTTGGGCGTTGTGTCATCTGTGAGGGCAGCTCGCCTGACATGTGGTAACTTAATCATACGTCTGATTGTGGAGATTGCTTGCAGAGATAATAAATAGGGTAATCTGCTTTATTAAGGGCCTGAAATTGGTGCAGCATCTCTCTACAAGAGACTAGTTCCAAAGTAATGAAGCTCATCTATCTATGGGTGCAAACACCTCTTCTGTGTTGCCCTACTGCCAGATGAAACAGTGGGATAATTCATCTTTTTTGCTGTTGTAAACAAGGTAGTAAACAGGTAAACTCCCCAGCTCAAATTTTAAAAGGATATACTGCTATTTTATGTTATTTTGTTACCTTTGACTACACCACTGCTTTTCTATATAGTAGGCTTCCAAAATATGTGCCTGTATGGTTTTTAGGTTGAGATTTCTAAATTACCACTAGGTGCTTTAAAAATGACATAACCATGGGGTGAACATACCAGGCTTCAGGGTGTGAAGGCATTAGTCACCATGGGCATGCCTGCAGTGGAAGTCAGGATTCCTCTGCTGGCACATGGCACAACTGGTGGCCCAACACACCCAGGGTTTTGTTGTTTCTTTCCTCTATCATCTAACTCCCTGCAAACCCCTTAAAAAAAAAAAAAAAGTCACCGTATTGTGGGGGAAGAATTTCCCACTCAGCCTCATTTTGTACTCCAGTTAATCAAGAAAGAAATTAAGAGCATGCTATCACCCAAAATTTAATTGAGTTGTTCAAATAGCAGTGATGTGGGGGAGGATTTAAGATATGATATGCAAAAGGAAAAGTTTGTGTGTTTTTTGATTTATTTTTTTTTAAACCCACCCATTCTTATCTGCTGTCTATCGTTCCCATAGCAAAGTCCCTGTAACTCCATCGTACCATTGTGCAGCTATTTCAAGAGTGATTGAAAAAGAACTACTGAAGCACCCAGGGGAGAAGGGAGTTGGGAGATTCAGTACTTTTGAATTGCTGTCATAAGCAATCTCATGTTGAAATACTCTGTAGTACAAATGGGATAGATATATCCCCAGTCAGCTGGCTTTTCGCTAGAAATTGAGACATAGAAACCTTCTCGTGATTCAATTTGTGGTGCAGTGACCTGGAGAACGATCTGTGAGGAAAGAAAACCCCTTTATGACAGGCATTTTCCAACAAGTTACAAAAACTCAATGCTACAAGTAAGTTTTGCACACTTTCCAAGGTTACTTACTGTTTTAAATACATTTAAAAAAAAAAAAAAAGCACCTTTGCAATGTATTTTTATTTGTATTTTTATGTATTTTTATTTGTATGTATTTTATTTATATTTTGGGTTGTTTGTTTATTACAAACCCCATAATAAAAAACCTTGTGTAATTGCAAGTAAGCATTTATTGCTGATACAAAATGACTGACACTCTGAAATGGGGGCCATGGGAGGTTTAAGGGGAAGCAAGCCTGAAATGTTTCTTTCTCCAAGAAAAGGCAACCTAACCTTTTTAATAGGCAGATGCTTGACACATAATGAAAAAGCCAAATCTTGTACTTGAGGAATTATTCCTGAACTCTGACAACCAATCAGCTTAGCAGCATTAAGGCAAAGCTTCCTTCTCTACCCTTTTGGACATACGAAAAAGGCATTTCAGATGCTCATAGCTCCTGTGTGCAATTAGCCAGAGGATTGGATGCTTGTGATTTTTGAATCATTCAGGAAAGTAACACCTGCTTGGCTTCTAAAATTGTAACTTCATGATAGCACCACCTAGTAATTATTATTCTGAGTCATCAGCTAATGCTCATTACCACTTCATAGTAGCAGTATAATTAAAACTTCTGTGCTGTATTCCAGTAATGATCAAGCTTGAGAGCTGAAGGCATGACTTTAGAGAAGCTAGTTGCAGTATATTACTCGGTTTCTTCTATGTCTGTTGAATAGTTTCTTAATGCTCCTCAGTTATTCCTGAGCTAAAATCACATTTTCATTTTTCCTTGTGTGTCTTGAATATGAGTAAACACTGTAAGGGAAAGGAAGGTCAGAGCAGCAAAGGCTGTCCATCCAAGGGAGGAGGCTCTTGGGTTGACTCTGGAAGTGGCTTTGGGTCAGGTCTCGATGGAAATGAGCTCCTTCACTCATTGCTTTGAAGGTCAGAAGTGACCTACTGAAGCAGTTGATCCTTGACCAAAAGGTGAGAGGCTGACTGGGAAGCAAAAAAAAAACCAGGAAAAATGAAATTGTTTGTAGTGGCTGATTTTGTGTTGAACAAAGCACTTTGGATTCTTTCTTCAGTTTTGGGTGCAGGTGAGCCCAAGATGGTGGCTTGCCTTGTTTTTCCTGTGAAGGAAGTTAACTCTGGAGTAGCCAGTGGTCTTTCCTTTAGGCTTTCATTTACAATGGGCGGTGGGGCTGGGGCTGAACCTGGGCAGCTGATTGCATGGGACACTAGTCCACCCCATCAGTCTGTCCTTTCTCTTTCCTTCCCCTGGCCCAAAAAGCATTTCTGTATGTGAAGAGAAACAGCTCTAGTGGGTAGGAGAGAGTGGGGGAGCAGGTGGTTTTAGTTTCTTGTTTGGGGGATGAAAGACTGAACTTGGAAATTCTGTTCAAATTTAGGCAAGGTAGAGATGATTTACACAGAGAACCCCTGGTTTGATGGCTACCAGAATAGCTCAAAGCAATGAAACTTATCAAATTTACCAGATCTGCCAAATTCCTAAGAACAGCTTCAATCCAGTGGATTGGCATTCTCTGATCAAATCACATCTAGGAAAAAGGCTTATCACCTGCAGGCTGGCATTTACAGCCAATGATCGTCACCTATTTATCATCCTCTGTTTACCTTCTCTCAGCTAAATTAAACACGTTTGCTATAGTACCTGTCTTCAAGTCTAGTTATTAAATAGAGCCTATTGCTTTCATCTGAACTCTTACTGATTTAATTACATTAGATGGAAGCAGTCGATGTCAGGAGCAGATACATTTTAGGAAGACCAATGCTAAATGACATGATTATGTCTCACAATTTAAACATGGTACTTGTGATACTCTAACACATATAGCATCAATTTGCTCTCTCTCTCCACTTGCCCAGAGCTATTGTGCTAGCGGGCAAACCAACGTGACCCTAATGTTCTTTTACATTACTGTCTCCAAATTACATTCTAACACTGTGACCTACATTTTGGGTCTGGTTTTTGTGTGATCTTGTTTGGTTACAGTAATAATGCTGCCGTTCAGTTGAGTCTATTGTATCGTGTGGTCTCCACATCATCGCACATTTGAACTTCTCCTTTTGTGCAGGTTCATGTGAAAATTGGTGGAATGGTAGATTTATACTGACTTTCTTAAACAGGACTTCCACATTCCTGGGAGACTTTTGCTTCAGGTCTTGGTTCCCATAAAGTCTAGGAGAGCTGATATATCCAGGACTGAATGCCAACAGTTGAGAATAAATAATTCATCAATCTGCTTTGTTGACTTGTGTGGCGTGTGTTTCAATGGAAGTGTTTCATTACAAGAGGCTAATACGTGGTTGGTTTGCTGAAAGACACCATGTGCCATTATTAACCAAACTTATCAGGCTGGGGGCATTTTCTGGGTAGGATTATAGGTCTGATTTTCATACAACTATATTGACTGTTTTACTGGGGATTCTCTACCTTAATTCTGTACAGTCTTCATTTTCTATGAATGCTTAGGTTCTGTTGTTAAAGATCAATGTTGACTTAAATGGCCTGCAGTTGCCACAGTGACTTCATTCACAGTTCCTAAATATTGCTAAAATACTCCATTCTTTTTCCTCTAAAGTGTTCTTAAAATGTGATACTTAACCAGCTTTCAACCCCGGTGGCTCCTTGGCCCACACTTCTAAAACCCGTGGGAGCAAATGATGAGGTCTGACAGATCTTCAGCATTTTAACTTTAACAAATGCTGTATAACATCTTTTGTAACTTGCTCAGAAAATGGTACCTGCCATCTTTGAAAGCTCAGGCAAAATACTGCTGTGGTAGGGTGAGGGGGTGACAGAGTCTCTGTCTCAGTGTACTTGAAAGCCTTAGGTTTTCCAGCAGAAGGTCAGTGAGTGGGAAGCCACGGCTGAAGTTGGGGCACCTGAGCCAGGTGTGCCCAGCACCCTGTGCTGTGCTAATGGCAGCTTTTGGGAACATTTGGCTTCTGCATTTTTCTAAAAGGTGACTGATAAGTATGTAACAGTGACCTAGTGACAGTCAGGGTGGCACATTCTGCTGTTACTGCTATTGGTATCTGCAATTCAACCATAGTCTAATCTCACAGATGTGGTTTGAATTAACTTAATTTGAGGGTAATATCCTACAATATTGAGGGATATTTATGAAGCGAGTTCTTTGAAGCTCTTAGCATCACTTAGGTGGATGCCTTTTATCTTGAAATAGGTTCCAGCTACCCATTAAGAAAGCTGAATAGTGGTGCTGTTTCAGTTGGCTCTGTCATATTTTGCTCATGCATATTTACTTTGCCGTTCTGCTTCATATTCTAGTTCAGACTTAATGTTATTGCACTGCTAGTGGCTGTTTATTTCATTTAAGGCTGTGTGTGCTGGAGAGGAGAGAGAAACAGAGTAGAAAGTTATTTGAGGAAACAAGGTATCCATGTATAGATTTATATATGTAATGTTGATTGGGAGGTTGGGTTAGATGATCTCCAGAAGTGCCTTCCAACCCCATGTGATTCTGTGCTTCTGTTAATGATTTTTCTAACAGTATCGGAAAAGTGATTCTTGTATGACACATTTGTGGTCTGTTAAGGCAGCACAGGATGGCCCTGACCCCCACTCCCCTCTGCAGAGATGTTTCTGGTTTGTTTACACACTTGGCAACTTGGAGCAGGGGCACAGGAGTGAAAGAGAAAGAGGAGCCCTTCCCAGAGCAGTGGGAAGGGAATTTGTGGTTTGGGGAGGGATGGGGGGAGCTGGGAGGTGACTGTGCTCTGCCAGGCATGGATGAGGCAAGGGAGCTGCTCTCCCTGCTCATTTCTCTTCTCAGGCAGCAAAACTGCCTGGGTTTCCCGGTATGCTCCATTGAGGTTTTGCTGCAGCACTTTATTTCACTCCCTTGTTCAGTCTCTCCAGTTTCTTAATGGAGCTATTGCTGGGCCCTTCCCTAAAACAGTCAGAGGACTGGAATATGTCCCTCTATCTCCCACTTTGGCCCCCAAATCATCCCACATTTCAAATAAAAATCACTCCATGGTAACATTCGTATTTTTAAGAAATCCATGATGGACGTCTTACAAACAAGAGCACTCTCAGTTCGCAGTGTGCCTCTTTAGTGAGAGAACTGGAACAGAGTAGTTGCTCTTCCTCCTTGCATGCGGAGCAATTGTTTCTCACTTTGCCTGCATGAAGGAGGATCTTCTCCAGTGATGAGGGTGTTCCTCTGAAGTAAACGGTAGTTTGCAAGGAAAAATCCTTATCAATATTGAGAGACTGAGGTATACATTTAAATATATATATAACATATCCAATTATAGGAGAGAAAGTTATGTAAGAAATATCCTCTCAACAGTCATAGCTTCAGGAGCTGATGGATATTATTACCGTTGTCCTTTCTTCTCAGAGAAACTTCCTGCAATGAGTTATCCAGGCTTTTGGACAGTGCTCATGTGACTAATAGTTATATTTTATTTTTAGCTGTGGCTGACATAGTTACCAGGCATATTTTTGTATTGAACCTACTGCAAGATGGTTTTTAAGTGACTGTTCTGCTATGTACATACCAGTGCTATAGGAAGACAGGCAGAACTGGGACACAGGTGTACCAGCTTCCAGTTGTGTTCCAAACTTCACGTCATTTTGTGGTCTTGAGATATAACTGTACTGTAAGCTTTCCCCTAAGTGCTTTCTCCTGCCTTCCTCCTAAGGATCATGCATCTTACCTCTGTTGCTCTGAGTGCTTGCATGGCTACAGACAAATGAAATAAGTTGATCTATTCATTTGCATTAAAATATGAAAAGCTTTTGGCTCTTAAATCCATTTGGTCCCAGGTGCCAGTATTGGCACAGCTGAGGTAAGAATTTCTTAAGCCATGTTTGCTGCCTAAAACAACCTAATACGTAACTATTCCTTCAGTCACAACACTTGTTAGAGCCTTTAGGACTGCAGTTTTTTGCTGTCCTGCCTCTCATAAGGCTATTTTTCTAATTAGATTACTTTCTGAAGGGTAGAGGCAAGAATTGCAGAAGAAATAAATGGGAGCCATTAGCCACTGTAAGCAGAAGAGCTTTACATGGAACCTAAATCCAGCCTGCTGCATCTCTGTCCAAGAAGTAGTCCAGCAAATCTCGGTCCTATTATCATGAATGGTCCTATTATCATGGGACAGCTTGTAAAAAATCAAGTTATTTTCTACCAATTCCTTCATGCAGGAAAGAAAGGCTTGTGTTTTAGCCCAAGCTATATCTGTTTCTTTATTCCCATTACCTCCTATGAGAAAGCAATTTGTTTCTCCCTTTCTTCTCACTCTTCCATATCAGATAGTTTGAGAGTTCAGAAGCTTCTCAGCTTGGCTCTGGCAGGCTCAGAATTAAAATCTTCCCTGTTCTGGATGGCCTGATGCTTTTCAGAGTACACTTCGTTCTCAGGCAATAGGGGTCCTGCAAAAAGTGTCTCTGAAGCAGGGAGACATTCAGCCAGTCCTTTGGCACAGGTGGTGCATGAATTGGTTAGCAGAGGATTCTGCTTTTTGGAAGATGTACAGAAAGGATGAGAGAAATGGAGTTCTGCTCCTGGGGTGGGGGAAATGTTGATCAAAGCTGAGAGGTTGTAAGAGATGATGAAGAAAAAACCCCCATATTCTCCTGCATATAGGCAAGACTTCAGGAGTCCAGAGTAGCCAAACAACCTGAGACTTGAGGTGTTTTGAATATGTCCTCCCTAAGATACCTCAAAGGGACTTGATCATCAGAAAAGGATGAGCGTGCAACCTCTGAGGATGCTGCCTTCTGTTCTCTAGATCAAAAGATTTTGTAATCTCTCTGAAAAATGTCCAGTGCCCGCTTTGCATTTTAACTGGTGCACGTACCAGGCAAAAAAGGAGCCAGCATTACCAGCAGTTACAAACTGGCCCCTGGCTCTGTGTGCCAGCATGCTGAAACACACACTCGCTGCCTTTGGGGTAGCACCTGCCTGTGTTTGTGGTGATTTCTGCCCCCACTGCCCTGCTCCTTCACGATGCACCTCCCAAAATCTCCAGAGTGAAAGGCTGAGCAGCACTGTTGACTTGAATACTGCATTCTTGCTTTTATATATCACTTGGAGAATCTTTCCCTGCATTCTTTACTGTTATATATGGATTCTTTGAGCATTCAAAAATGTATTGTTGTTACTCTGCCAGAAAGGATCACAGAACAGAGTCATAGAATAGTTTGGGTTGGAAGGGTCCTTCAAGGTCATCTAGTCCAACCTCCCTGCAATGAGCAGGGACATCATCAACTGGATCAGGCTGCCAACCTGAGTTTCCAGGGATGGGGCATCTAACCACTTCTCTGGGCAACTTTCTCAGCAGGACTGCTCTCAATACCTTCATGCCCCAATTCAATAGTGATACTGGGGGTTGACCCAACCCAGTTGCAGGACTGCTTCTTTAAATCCCTGTGTTATATCAATAAATGTATTGCTGCTTCTCTCTGTGAGTGAAGCGCATCCCTCCATCTGCGACAAGGAGCCCGCACTTGGCCTTGTTGAACCTCATGAGGTTCACATGTGCCCACTTCTCAAGCTTGTCCAGGTCCCTCTGGATGGCATCCCATCCCTCAGCTGTGTCAACTGCACCACTCAGCTTGATGTCATCTGGAAACTTGCTGAGGGTGCACTCTATCCCACTTAATATGTCATTGAAGAAGATATTAAATGGTACTGGTCCCAGTATGGACCCCTGAGGGACACGACTTGTCACCAATTGCCACGTGGACATTGAGCTGTTGACCACTACTCTCCGGATGTGATCATCCAACCAGTTCCTTACCCATTAAACAGTCCATCCATCAGATCCATACATGTCCAATTTAGAGAGAGAAAGATGTTGTAGGGGACCATGTTGAAGGCCTTAGAGAATTCCAGATTGACCACATCCACAGCAATTTCGTTGCCCACTGATGTAGTTGCTCCATTGTAGAAGGCCATTAGATTGTTCAGGCAGGACTTGTCCTTGATAAAGCTGTGTTGGCTATCTTGAATTACCTCCCCATGCACCTTGGCAATGCTTCTAGGAGGATCTGTTCCATGATCTTCCCAGGACAAAGTTAAGGCTGACAGGTCAGTATTTCCCAGGGTCCTCCTTTCTACCCTTTTTAAAAACGGATGCAATGCTTCCCTTTTTTTAGTCACCATGGACTTCTCCTGACTGCCATGACTTCTCAAGTATCATGGACAGTGGCTTGGCAACTACATCAGCCAATTCCCTCAGGACTCTGGGATGCATCTCGTCTAGTTCCATAGGCTTCTGTGTGTTCAGGTGTCTCAGGTGGTCACAAACCTGATCTTCTCTTGCAGTTGGAAGTGACTTTTCTCCCCCAGTCCCTGCCTTGTGGTCCATTCACTCAAGAAGTGTGGGAAGAGAGGCTGCCAGTGAAAACTGAAGCGAAAAAGCTGGTTCCTCCAGGAGCTTGTGTGTCATGGCTCCACACAATCACCCCTCCTTGGCCTTTGTCCCCAAGGAGCTGCTGGTTTGTGGACAAAGGGAGAAAAAAATATGGAGGTAACTAAGAAGGTAAGTGGGGGTTAAGAAGGAGAAGGAGATACAGTCTTGTTTGTGCCATCATGATGCTGTGCCAGCAGCTGCCTCAGCTCCCTGCTGTGACAGGGCCAGAAGAGACGCCAGTGGGTGTCCAGCCCAGCACTGACAAGCAGCTATTTATCTTTCATGCTTTCCTGATCTGTCCTCACACGAAGCATTATCCTCTGTACTGTTGGCACTGGGCAGCTGCTTTCTGGCATACTCAAGGTGGTGGTTTGCTTCCAGAGTTGTTGTGATGACCAAAATCTGGCTTCCCCAGGGTATGCAGCCTGGGTGGGTGTTATGTCCATCCCCCACCATTTTTATTCCACAGGAGCAGTGTGAGCTGTAATTTCAACTACTTGTATTTTGGACTATCCTAGAACTGGCAGCCTTTCTTACAGACTCACTGGTGCTGGGTGGTGCAAGGTTGTTTGATGCCATGCAAGTCTGCCACCCTAAAAAAGCGCCTGTTTGTGTAATTTATCTGAAGAGCTTTTTGGAGACTGGCTGAAACTCCTCAATTCCTACAAAGTGCCAGTCTTTTAGGCTGGGAAATCATATGGCTCATCTTTCCCAGGAAAAAGACTACGATCTTCAAGTTTGGCTCTGTAATGGGCATTGGTTCTCCTGAGAGAAACACACAGGTGCACCACTTTTTAGCCTGTAGCAGGAGAAAGGTCCCTGGATCCCCTTCTGAACGTGGCCTTATAAACCTTACTCTGTGATACAGTACAGTCCCAGGGTCTCCTTGGTGTCAACTTGAGTTTTAATTTATTTTCCAAAATAGCAAAAATTGTGGAATGCCTGTATTTTCTGGTACTTCCTTCACAATCACCTGCTGACTGCATCTACACCGGCTTCTGGAAAATTCTAACTTGAGCTTACTTCTCATATGTTCAAGCCACCTCATTACTGCAGGGAGCCACCTGAGAAATGTGTTAATGGCCGTATGCCAACACACTCAGCTCTATAAAAACCGCTGCGATGAACCTGCTCCGACTGCTGAAAGCCAGAAACAACTACCCTCTTGTCTACACCAGGAAAACTACAACTTGTTAATTTGCCATCGGCCAGCAGCTGCTCTCGGGCTGGCAATGGTGGAACTGGTAAACGGAGCTCAGGCATATTTAACGCTGTAATAAAACATAATTTAGAATTACAGAGCAGACTGGTAATGCTGCCTATTATCAAGGTTGTTTGACACTTCCCATTATAAGACTCTATTTTCAGCCGCTTACAAGTTTGCCAAATTTTAACAGCTTGCACTGAGATTTCTTTAACTCGGTGTCTGCCTCTTGCTGAATATTCTGTTATTGTTGTTCAAGAAGAAAAACCTGCACTTAGCCAGAGCAGCTCAGCTGTTTCTAAGAAAGATGACTGAGAATATATCTTGTTAGTCCTGTTAAATTTAGGTGACCTTTTCTTTTAACAGCTCAGAGGCAGGATTTGGCAAGAGGGGGGAGCCGCCGTCAAAGATGCTTGTGTTCTTTTTATGAATATTGACCAAAATAGGCTGAAGTGCAAGTCCTTAAAACGTTTCAGTTAACACCAGCTAGCAGGTCTCTAACTCGTAGCAGCATATTTCCCTGAAGAGGTGATGCCTGTGGGCTGTGTGAGTCTGGTCCTTGTGCCAGGGAACCCTCTTCCTACCCAGCTCTGGGAGCCTGGGTCTACCGGCAGGCGCCTGGGGACACAGGGTGTCCGGCTTCTCTGTCACTCCTGACTGAGCCCTGGCCATACAGAGGAGAGGGCTGAAAGATGTAAATGGGGCAGACTGCGATAGTGACTTCAAGAGCAATTTTTGAAGTTTAAGTTGTGTGTAACAGGCATATAGGTATAATATAGGTAGAATTCTCTATAGATAATAGATGTGTATGCATCTCTACATTGTGTTATTTGTTAGCTTAATGCATTCCTCATAACTTTACAGTATTAACCTACAAAATGCATACCAAAAATCAAATTTGTTAATAGTGCTTCTCAATGACTTCTCTCGGTTTTTTTTTTCTGTTGTAATGGTAGAAATCAGATTATTATTGTAGAACGCTATGGGCAATGATAATTGAGTTACTTTTGCTTTTGTTCATTGTAGATTTTTCCCTGGTATCATGTGGTGCTCTAGTTATTTTTTTGTGTTGCTGTAAAGACAGTGTTGAAGTTGGAGGTGCTGGCAAGGTTTGAATCCATCCCTGCAGAGACCTGGGTCCTGATTTCCCCTGGCCGCTGCCAGTGGCTGGAGTGGGAAGAGAAGGAAAAGCACCTAGGTCCCTTTTAGCCAAGCAAGGAAACCTGTCTGTGCTTTTAGCTATGCTGCCATTCTACCAGTAACAGTGCTTATGGTCTAGCCATCAAAATTGCCTTCTCCTTTCAGCTTTCTATTAGCCTACTTACAGGAAAATTGCAGGAGCATCTCATGGCTTGTTGTGCAGAGCTCCTAAAATCCACAGACTCAGCATCTCAGCAGCATTAGTCTTTATCTGCTACATATCTCCAGCTGCAAATAGCAGGGCAGCTGAAAGCCTACACCTGAGGGCTCAGAGAATCATGAAATCAATTATATTACTTATTTCCAGGCAAACTGGGTAACGATGGAGTTCAGCCCTCCAAACACAGGAGCTTACAGTTGGAGATGAGGCATGGCTGCAGGAAGACCGCGCTTAAATTTAAAAATAACATTTGAAAATTTAATTAAAACTCAAACCTTCATTATGCACCTTCTCGGTGCATAATGATATCAGGCTAAAACACTTTAAACCTAAGGCAATTTTGTATTTTCTTTTTATAGTCAGGTTTTTTTTAACAGGCAGTGTTTCTCCTGCTTCCTTGGTTGGCATGAGAAGCCCACACAGATAGAGGAAATTATGGAAAAAGAAGTAAACCAGAATATAACTCAAAAGGCTGTCAAACACAAAGAAAAACAGTGCAAGACATATTCTCTCTTTTTTTTCCTTATCTGCTTTGTAAAACCATTCTCAGGCTGAAGGTGGATGGGAATCCTTTAATGACCCATCAATAAAACCACTTAGCAGAGCTGAATAGCAGCTGTGGCAGGTGACCTTCCTTTCTTCAGAAGTGCTCTATTAGTTCTCATTATCTTGCCTCTAGGTCACTTTGGGGGGCTTTTCAAGGCCCCTTCTTTTTCTCCTCTGAAATAAACTGTATTTTTTTCTATCTTGAGATGAGTTCATTTGTTGGGAGAGTACGTCATTCGTGGGAGATGCCTGTGGAAGAATACTTTGCTTGCCATAGCAGAAGTGCTCTCATTGAAGAGGAAGCTGAGGCAGGGGACAAAGGGCAGCGGGAAGAGATGGCCTGAGTGTAGCTGATTCCAATTGCACAGGGCAGCAAAACCCTCCTTCATTGCCTAATTCTGCTCTGTGGTGCCACCTCCCTCTCTCTTTCCTGGGCACGTTTTGTAGACCAGATGAAATAACAGCCTCTCCTCTGGCTACCTCTGCAAAGCTCTTCCATTGCTTCAGTTTTTCCTCCAAAACCTATGAAGTTAAGAAATAACTGCTTAGGGCTCTCTCTTTCTGTCTAGCAAAGGTGCTGCTAACTGGTTTCCAGATTTATCCTCATACAGGTGCTGTTTAGCTCTTCCCAGCTCTCTGATTTCTGGGATTAAAAGAAGCAATTAAATCCTTTCTGCTATGGTGCATTAGCCAGATTTATGAAATTCAGTGGGTTTATAGATGCCAAACCAGAGGCTCCTTTCAAAGCCTCAATATTATTTTTATTTCTGTGACTTGTTTTGTGCGGCTTGGATCTTTGCAACGATTCTAGTAGATGATAGTGATGAATAAATAATCAAGTTGTTAGTAAAATGCTACATTTTGTCCTATTTACTTGCAGATATTTGAAGTGGATATGAATTCAGGTAGAATTGATGTGGAAGGGGAGGGAAGGAGGGGAGAGACAGCTTTTTACTGAGGTATCTATTTCTTTGAAGTAAACAGAAATGTTATGCTGCAGTATTGTGATCAGGGCCGTGTAAGAGTGTCCATATTTCACGTTTTAATAGCAGCCTTTTCTTATCCAGTTTTGCTTTAGACATAAAAATGCAGTTCCTGGGGCTTTATAAGGTAAAACAAGAAAGTTTGCACGGAAAGAACTAGAAATGAAGTTTCTGCAGACACGTTTGCTTTTTCTAAATGCTGACAAATAACTCCTGCCAAATGCTACATAAAAGAGAAAAAGAAACATATGGCAGTTCAACAGGAGTGAAAAGATGAGCTAATCCAGCATCCAACAAGTCTTTGGATGAGACTAAAATAAAACCAACCAGCCTTTATCATGCTTGATAGCACCACTATAATTAGGAGTCTGTCACCAGGTTCATAATGAACCCTTAGCCCTATTTTCTAGGGTTTATAGTCTGGTAGTAAGAGTCATTTTGGGTTGCAACTTGGCATCCTAGTGCTCACTGTGCAGAAGGCTCAAATCTAGCATGCATGTTTTAAATAAACTGACAAAAGTTGGAGGGGTTGTGCAAGCAATGAGCTAGTTGTGCTTATAATCTGTCCTAAGTGTTTAAGGAGTCAGTGTCTAATGTGATTTATTTGCCTTTAATATGAAAAATACAAATGTGTGGTTTAGTATCCTGATGTGCTCTCTTAAGCTGCCATGTAAGGAATGAAGAATGTAAGGAATCAAGATTTCTATTTATCTTTTTCCTCTCCCTTGATTTTACGATCCTTACATCTGCCCTAGCAGAAGCTGCTGCTGCAGAGCTGGGGGCTAGCATTTGCTCTACTCTGCCTTAAAAACGTACTTGTAAGAAAACGCGTTCCTTACAAGTCATGTTTTCAATTTTAGGGAGAAGTCTGGCAGATGAGGCAAAAATCCAGCCTGCTTCTTTCTCCCATCTTTCCTTCCATCCTGGAGGCTTAGTCAGCTGCTGGCAGAGGGACTGGCTGTGCAGAAGGTGCCTCAGTTGTGTATGCAGACACGCAGCTAATTCTGAATAAAGGGGTTTAAGCTTCAGGAAATGTCCAGCTTTTTTCTGAACCCAGAACTACTGCATGTCTAATCCAAGGTGCCAGAAGCTGAAAGAAGCCCTCTTCAAGGTACCTTCATTGTGTATTGTTCGCTTCTCTACCTTGCAGTGCTGGAGTTTCTCAGCACCTTGGGATGTCTAATGTAGCTGTTTGTCCACAGGAGACAGGGCAGAGCTCTCACAATAGCATCTCCTCTGCAAAACGTGCATCTAGTAAAGAAAGGTCAAATATTTGTATGTTAAGGCTGTGGGTTTGGGTTACAGCTAGATGCCTAATGAGATTTTCAGAAACATTGAGGCTCCCCTCTAGCCCTGTGTGCCAGACTTTTAAGAGACTGGCTTAAAAGGAATAAGTGAGCAACCTCAGTAACTTGAGCAAAACCTGAGTAGGTCAGTCTTGTCTCAGTATGATTCAATCTTCTGGCTTGTACGTGAAAGCAAAGGTGAACTGAGGTGTATCCAGTTCACATTTAATATACAGTAAATGTTAACTTTCCCTCCCAAACACTTCAGAGGAGGCTTTGATGTTCGTTTGATGAAGGTGAATAGGTTGGGGGAGGATTAAAGTTCCTGAAGTGCTGCTGTAGTCCTAAGTCTAGCAGAGTGGGCAGTCAAATGGTGCCTCTGAATCGTGGTTGTAGAGAAGAGATGGAAGAACCATGCACAGGAAGGGCTGGAGGCCAGGGAGGGGGTGTTTCTCATAACCCCACCACCCCCTGCCGTACTGCTTCTGCTTGTCAGAAAGGGAAAAGCCACGCTGCATTTCTGACAAAAAGGACCTCCCCAAAGCTCTACATTTATGAATTAGTAATTCATAAATTAGCAGCTGTAGGTTGGCAGTCTCTTTGGGGGGCTATGCCAGATTTTGCTTTCTCAACTGAGAGGCTAACCCATAAAGGCAATGCCCTTAAACTCAAGAGTTGAGAAATCCTGTCCCTTGAAGAGACACCATGCTGTTGGAGGCCATCATGCCTTGTCTCTTGGCAAGATACCTCGAAACCCCATGGGAGCCAGAAACTGCTGCCTCTTGCAGATCCCTTGGCCCTGAGCCCCCAGTCCCGCTGTACTCCATTCAAACCCTGCTGGCACCCCTGCCGCCGACTTCTGACCTAGCTGGCCTGGGAGGACAATGGAAAGGAGAAAGCGGTAACATATGTGCCTCTATACACACACATTCTTGGCTTCCTCACCTATATCTGCTGGCAAGCAAGTGGTAGGAGGCAGCTGCTGACGCTACTAGTTGCATTACACTCTTCATTTGGGCCCTATGCTTTCCAGCAGGAGTCACAAAACATGGATTTGAACCAAATCATGACAAGAACACATGAAGAACACAAGGCAGGCAAGGACCTCTGCTTGGTTCATGGTGCAGAGGTGCAAGACCAGGGCTTCTTGTATGAGTGAGATGGTAAAGGAGGACATGGGCACGTACTGCTGCTTTGAGTGGACATTACAAGAAAGGTCATAGCATGTTCTAGCATACCTCTAAATGGAGGTATGTATAAACTCCAAGGGGAGTGCAGTGACTAAGATTCATTCCGCTGCTTTCAAAAAGCCACGACTCATGTGGTGCATAGAAACCGCTCATGCTGACAATTTTGATATAGGCACTAAAGTCTGGTGTCTTGAAGACAAGTATGTGAACATGAGGGACCTTTGTGAGAATGGTTTTGATCATTAGAGAAAAAACAAGCTGAGATATTCAATCAAGAATATAAATCTGATCATAGAAGGAAGCCGCTGTACAACAATTTCATTGAAAAGAAGTCTTTTAAAATTTTCCATTAATTAGAATATATTTGATCTCTAGGCTTCATCTTAATTTGGAGAGAAATGCAGGAACACCTTCCAATCTCTGTTTAACACAGCAGAAGCTTGAGTAACCCTTCAACTCCTGGCATTTTCAAACTAAAGTATAAATTACGAAAGGAAGAGCTGCAGTTATGTAGAAAACATAATCTATGTCTACAAATTCTTCTGTTTTAAATTGCCTGTGCTATACTCTCCTCCACAAGGTGTGACAGCTCAGCTTATTAGCAGGGTGGGTTTGGGTTTTTTTGCATTGTTAAACATTTTTCTAAAAAAAAAAAAAAGCTAAAATGAAGAGGAATCTCGTAGCCGCTTTTCCACAGCTCTATCACAATTCCTATTCTTTCTGCATGTGTAGAATTTACAGAAGTATACAGATATGCATATTTGATAATACTACTTCTTGGAACTTCAGAATTCATTAGCTGATGCTTAGCAGCAGCTTCCTCTTCTGCTGTAAACTGCTGCTGAGTAAGGCATCAGCCAATCTTGGAAAAGCCTATTAAAAAAAGATCAACTCTCAAACAGCAAGGATAGAGTCTGGATGTTTGTCTTCAGTAAAACATACCAGCTGTTCCTCTCTTCAAATAAGAAAATTAGGCATTTGTCTTATTTAATATTTTGCTACCAAGTATTACTTACAAATAGTGGCCCTCGCACTTTCTCTTCATGTGATTTATAGAACACGTTCAGATAACTCTTTTTTCAATTGCATTAATAGTAAAACTGTCATGCTTCAACTATCAAACTATGAGGTTTCATTTTTTCCTTCACCTTTCTGGAGCTAATAACTTTTAAAAATTGCCTCTAAATATAATTTTGTGTAACGATTGTGCTGCAGAGACCAAACTTTTCCCCTGATTGTTCTCAAGCTTCTGAGTTCCAGTTTGAAAGTTCCCAAATTTTGGCAACTTCTGAGTTTGGCAAAACTATGGAGTGAAGGAAAAAAAAAAACAAACAGACAATAAGTAGCCAAGCAGGTGAGTGATTTTCTCCTCTATGGGGAGCCTGGGCTGCATGCTGTCAGCTCTTCCAGGAGGCAGACGATCAGGGGGAGTAGTGCTATGCCATCGGTCCTGGCCCACATTTCCGCATTTGAGGACTAAACACTGTCTATTCAGTGTGTATTTTGCCATAGGAGATGCCTAAAAGTTTTATTATTCATTCTTATTCTAAGTGCTCAGACGGAAAATACTATTTCTTCTGTTGCTATATTCGCCTAACAGTTTGAAAGCTTTACGTTCCCCATCCCTCTAGTACTTCCCCTGCCGCTTCAGAAGGGGAAGTCTCAGCTACTCTGATCCCCTCCTCAGCCTTTTTCAGTCCTTCTGCTTCACCAGCCACTGCCTCTTCCATTTCTCAGCAGTTCCTTATGGCTCTTCCAAAGAGCAGCAGTCTGTACTTGGCATGATTCTTGCCTTGTTCATTAGTGCCATTGGTAAACTCATCATGGAACGGTTAAATTGCCTGCACTTATTAATTTCATTCTGCTGTTCTTGATTGCAAGAAGCAAGATACCGTTGCTGACTGCCTTCAAACTCAGGAAGAGGCCACTGAGATACATTAGTCTCCAACTTACTTGAAAATGCATTTTTTTTGCAAAACCAGAAATACCACAATTATTTTTAGCAGGACCCCTAATTTGCTAAAGTTGATGATTTAGGTTTTCCATTTGCCCAGAGTAAGATTATTTTTCAAACCCATTATACATTTATAATTATAGACATCCATTTAAAAACTAAAATCACTGAGAAGGGAAGCAGGGGAGCCCTGCACTTACTCAGCATGCTGTGCAGACCGACTCTCCTAATGTGATGCAAGAAACCAGCCTAAGCATTTGCAGTGCTCTGTCCCCAAAATTTTTTCACAGTTTGGCTCCTTCACAGTACGTACTGCTTTCTGCTTGCCAAGGGGAAAGGCTGGGAAGTATTTCTGGGTAAACAGAATTATTTTTCAAGAAGAGTTTTCCCTGTGAGAAAGGGATAAGATTTTTGACTTTGCAGGGAAAGGGAAAAGAAAAAAAAAAAAAAAAAAAAGAGGAAAAAAGGAGGCCTCAGACCCAAGAAAAGCAGACACTTAAAAGCAGTGTGGTGCATTGAATCAGTGCAGTGTGTGTGTTTTGGATTTGTGCACACATGGTAAGAAAAGCCAGCAAAAGGCTTCATGGGATTTTACTGAGAAGAAGTTAACGCAGATGCCAAATCCATTTATCATTTCTTTGGTTACATGCCACTGTCCCTTATGACCTTCTCCAGCCTCAGAGCAGCATACACTTTCTCTCCCAGAACATATGCTTGTTTTGTTTTTAACCACTTCCTCACCACTCTGCTACTCGTATGTTTTGTGGCACCAGCAGTTTTTCCCCTATAGGAGGCTAATTGCATTGCTTTAAGAAGTACAAGTATTTAGAGAGAGAACTGAATTGACTCAGAAGCAGCTTTAGTGGATTTATGGGATCTCTTGGAGGGTTGTTTGTAGCAGGACTACAAACAACTACAAACCAAACTCAGGATATACTCCTTTTCCCAGTTAATAATTTCTATTTTTTTCTCCACCCTGTACTTTTCTCACCCTGTTTTTTCCCCACTAACCCCTCCATTGGAAAGGGTAGGTTCCACAACCACTCAACTGTTTGTAGTTTACTTGAGGAAGCTGGTATGAGTTTTAAGTTCTTCAACAGTCCCCTGATATCACCCTAGGGAAGGTGTTGTGCCTCAGTTGCTCTGTCTGAAAGTATGGGTAGCTCAGAGCTTTCCCGCACTTCAGTTCATTGCTTTTGTAGTCATTCCCTTCTGTTACTGCTTAAAGATATAACACAACACGTGCTACTACCACTCCCTGGCTGAGGCTCCCCTTTAGTCATACAGGAAAGCATTTACTTTCTTCCCTCATCCCCTAAGCCACAGGTGTCGATAGTAAGAGCAGTTGGGCAGATCACAGCTCCTCCTCCGACCACAACTCTGTCCGCTATTCCCACGGTCAGAATTAGCAGGGGTAGCTTAAACAGTAGGTCTTCACACACTTGGCTGGTTTTGACAGAAATGGGCAAAAGTATACCATCCAAATGGCTCTTCTGTCAGCTTTGAAGGTTGGTAACCTCCTCAGGGATCCAAAAAATCACTGGGCTGAGGACACTCCTTCAACTGTCATAGCTGGAGCTGGTGTCTGCCCACAAGTTGTGACTAGTGCCTGTGACGTAATATATGGCAAATTGTTTCTTTTAGGCTGTGCTTGAAGAAACTGGGTAAGAACGTAGTCAAGGAAATGTATGCTCCAAACCTAGAACTGTCTTGTCATGCGTATGCTTAGCTCTGTTATGTGGTCATGGGATCCAAAAAATTTGTCACGGCTGGTGATCCTAATTTGCTTTCTGAGTGTTAAGAGAACAGATTATTTTAGAGAAGATAATTACTGAGCCTTACTTCAGTTTAGACCTCGGTGGGTGGAGCACAGCAAGCATGTGGTTGTACCTGACAACAAAACTCAGTGCTGTAAGAAGTTGTTCTACAAACTATCCAACTGATGTTGCTCGTAGAACCTCAAGATACAACAAAGAATTAAATCGGGGTAATAGCAGAAGAAGGAGCTATTGGTATATATATATAGTCTAACTATATAGTCTAGTTAGACTAGGGTGCTCTTCCAGCATACTACAGACATCTATGAATAGGGATTTTGAGGAAGAGATGCTTTGTGAAGCACCGAGCTGGGAGGCCACTTAGGTGGTGATACTGCAGAAGGAGGAACTGGACCTTCTTCCTGCTTCTGTAGCCTTCATTGACAAAACCAGAGGGAGAATTTTCAGCTTCTGTGGTTTCTTCTCTGTCCCCACTGCAGTTCACCGCTAACCTCAAACTGTGCTTTTATGGGACAAAATTTTTGGCCTGTATGTATATGTGTGAGACAAAACCACACAGATACACGCCCTTCCTTTATACTCATGAAAAACTACGGATAGCTTTTCAGATTTGATCCTGCCTATTTTTATTTTTTTTTGCCTATTTTTCTGGCAGCCTTTTCTTGAGCTGGATTACTCCCCTGTAGCACAGTGTGGCTGCATAGCTGATGGTGGGCCATGGGGCAAGGACGCATCAATCAGCAGTGGTGTAAGCAGAGTGCTGCCAGGACTTTGTTGTGAATCTTCAGGTTCACCCATGTCTGTCGAGCTGTCTGTGTGCCCAAACTTGAAACTGGGTCTTTGAAATGCTGCAAAAAGCACTTCCGTGGAAGGAGTGGTCACCTCCAGCAGAGGTGTGGAGGGTTGCAGGAACTAATCGCTGTGGAAGGGGAAGGACTGGTAACACCTCCAGTCAGTGCTGTCTTCAGAGGATCCATTCCACAGAGTAATGCCCTAAAGGTCTGCCGCTGGTCCTCTCAGTGCTGTGGTATAAGAGATAACCTGTGCTTTCCTCCAAAGCAGACCGATAAAATCTGTTTTCATTGCACAAAGCAGCATTGTTTCCTTTGTGGGGAAGGAGCTGAGTCTCCCTGTGGGCCCTAGCTGTAGTTTGCCTCTCTTGCTTTCAAAGGTGTCTGTCTATTTTGGATAAAACTTCATTTAAGTCCTCATTTTCCTTGGAGCCTGCTTTAAGACTCAACAACAACAGCAAGAAAAGCCCCACTGAGCAAGTGAAACTACAGGCTTTTTATTTCCTTGATTTGTAGTGGTGTTTACCAAAAAGGACTAACTTTGACTGACAGTCCTTCAACAGGATTAAAACAGATCCATGTTGAAATATGCTCTTCTCCCTATTAGCTTAATGGGAAAATGAGCTCCTGACCTCTTTTCTTTCTCTCCCAGGTAAATCCATAATTAATTCAGTTTTGGTACATTCTTCTGACCAAATGCTTGCACTCTTAAATCTGCTTCATCTCCTTCATTATGGTTAGGCTAATAGATCCCTTAATTTTGAAGAAGTAATTCAGAAGGCTAAATTTTGGTATTTTCTTTGGAGTTTCATTTTCTGCCAAAGTAATGTAGTCTTTGAAGTTGCAAACAGCATAGATTTGGCCTTTACAAAAACCTATTTGAAATGAGCTCTATTGTTATCTGATGGCTTGCTTTTGGAAGGAATTTTTGGTAATGGCACTAATAGAGTTCTGTCTAATATGTATTTAATGATCTCTGTGGAACTCCAATATTTGAAATATGGGTTGGGAAAACAGTGGGAATTGGCCTCGTCTGTCCCACCATTGTCTGTCTGATTGTGCAATCTCCTGTTGCCTTGTGACACCATCCGAGTTCCTAATGCAAACTTGGACATCGCTACAGTGAAATTAAATCTCCCAACAACATGCTTGTTTTTCTTAAGAATCACGTGAAAGCATGAGGTTAGGGGGCCTGCAGATAGTGGAGTGGCTGGTTTCTAGCAGTGTGGTATAGCTGCTGTGGGTGCATTGTCTCAACAGCTGTTTTACAAGGCTTGCGTTTCAGGGTCTGCATTAGTTACCACCAGGTAACTGCTGAGGCAGCACATGGTTGTGTGTTTTGGATCTGTTTCATGCCTTGCTCTCCAGAGGCAAGCCACTCGAGTTTGTGAAGATACCTCAAAATAGAGGCAGTTGCTGTCCAATGAACATGTATTATTTGGCTTAATATATGAAAACATTAGCTGAGGTTTTCTAATGCTTGCTGGCAAAAAGGTGTACTTTTAAAGAAATGCCAATAATAATAAGAGCTACTTCAAATAAGGTCTGAGTTTCTTGACTATGAGTGGGAAATTATGTAGATTACCAGCCCTGAGAACCCTCTGATACTCAGTGTCATGATTAGAGGGCATGAAAGTCTATTTGAGGACTCGGCTAATTTAAACTACTTGAGCTCCACAGCAAAATGACTTCAGGTAATGCTTGACAGCTGTGTTTTCTAGCAGTAAGGGCTCCATGTGTTACAGAAGAGGTAGTTTGCTGTTTGTGACCCTCTCTCAAAGTAGTGCTTGCAGTAATGACTGATTTTCAGGGCTTGAGGAGGGGATAGTTTGTCCAATTGTGTTCCAGACTGAAGTTATGTGACTGAAGATTGAATAGATGGGGTTTTTTTGCTGTGTGACATGGTCTGATTCTTGGCCTTGGAAGATATAATTGAAAGATAAGATGGCAGCTTTTAAAAGAGGAAAGTGTTTGGATTTTACACTTGTTTTAAGAATCTCTTGCTCTTTGTGTGTGTTTGTGCATATGATTTAAACTACATTTCTAGAAGACACATGGAACATGTTTGAAGGCAAAATGCATGTAACATGCATGTGAACTGTACTGTTATGGTTTTACCTGTCTGTATATATTACTGGATGCTAATTCATCTCACCAAGACTAACCACAACATTCTTAAGAACCGCTTCTAGTAGGAGAGTGTCATCCCCTGTGGCACATCTAGCATTTATGTTTAAAAGCTGTCCCTGCCACCTTACAGAAACTTGCTTTCTGTTGCCTTTCCCTCCTTAAGCTTCAGAGAGGTTCAAATCTCCCATGAGAACTAGGGTCTGTGATCTGGAGACTTCCTTGAGTTGTTAACAGATCTCATCTACTGCACTGTGTGGTCTGCAATAACCTCCCATCATAACGCCACCCTTACTGGTCTGCCTTCTAATGCCAACCCGCAAGCATTCACCCAGCAACCATCCCATAGATGGGCTGCCCTTTCATGTAAAGGGCAGCAATTCTTCATTGCTCTTTTTTGTTAGGTGGATCTCTGTAGTAGCTTTCATAGCTCAAGAGAGTCTGCCTCCATGGATGAGCAACAAGGAGTGATAGCTGAAGGGACAGGTGAGCTTCAGTTGCCTTTCTGCATCATCCCAAATCTGGCACCCCACAAGCAAAACATCTCCCATGACAGCATCTTTGGTCAGTAGATGGGTGCCTTTGACCTCTGTTGAAGGGAATCACCCAGCCCCTCTTCACGGTGCTTATGCTCAGTTCAGGCCTTGTAGACCTTGAAGCCCCACTTTGAGGAGTTTCTATTATGGCACAGTACCAAACCTGTCCATTCAGACCTTGGAGCAGGAAAGAAGTCTCTATCCTGGACCAGAAGTCCTAAGCTGCCTGCTGCTCAGGATTCTCCATCCACTGCAAGCTCACAAGTAGTTTCTTGATGTCCTTCTTTCCTCTTACGTGGCTTGGGCTTCTGTTTTGGCAAGATCATGAAGACCCTGTTTATCTCCCGTTCATCCTCTAGTATCCTCTTCCCGCAGCCCTCTTATATGGCTGCCCAGTGGCACTGTACTTTCCTGAGGCCAGCCATGGAAGAGACTGGGGTCACCTCCTTCCTCTGGGCTGTGACTGGTAGTTTGCTAGGGTGCTACTTCCAGCTGCTGCTTCTGATCCAGAACCTGATAATTTAGGTAAGAAGAGTGAAGTGTGTAACACCCCTGGGCTTCTTGTAGAGGAAGGAAAGGAAACAAATTGTTGCAGATTCCCCATGGCACAATGTTTTACCAGAGGGACAAGAGGACGCAGTGTAGCTCTTTGTCAAAGGGGACTGTGCTGGGCCAGAGGGATCCTGAGAGGAGAAACCCCACTGGGTAGCCAAGCTTGATGTCTCATAATTAATGTTTAAAAAGGCTAGTCCTGACAACAGCAAGTAAATGTTTTTTGCTTTCTTGTCTCCTGATACCCTATTAATGAGTTTGCTGCAGTCAAGGTCTCAATTCCAAGAGTATAAGAAACTGTTGGGTTGCTATTTTGGTTTGTTTATTTTTCCGTACAGCATGTGGTGATACCTTTTTGGGACTTTTTATTCTTCCCCCCCCATTGTTGCCAAAAAGAAACAGGTTGATTAATTTTGATAAGTCACCTTTGCCATTAATAACCCCCTTTGAGATAACTTTCTAAGCCACTTGAGAGTTCTCCCATGAAAGTCAATAGTTCTTTTTGTCATGTTGTTGGTGTTTTTTTAAAACTGTGGAGTGCCTGTTTTTCATTCAAATACATACCTCAGCCTCATCAAAATATTAATAAGTAGGTTTTTATGCATAGGTATTTATTTCCAGACCCAATTTGCGTCTGTTATGGCTTGTTGGATCAACGATTTCATTTTTAAATGAAAATTCTAAGGAGGTTTTGATTATGAAATGCAATGTCTCGCAAAGAGCTATTAAGTTTTAATGTGTCAATATCTGCTTTTCTTTTAAATTACTTCTAAAACTTCATACCATTTAAAAATTAGAGGTACTGCAGATAAATTAAAAAGCAGGGTGACAAGAAGCTCCTATCCCTGTGACAATTTTAAAGAAATAATTAAAGAAATTACTTTTGAGTCAAATCCAGGCTTGCCAAAGGAAGTGATACTCTAGAGTTACGTGCAGGATGGCTCCTTAGACCCTTTTTTCTGTTTATAAAAAGCCCTTTGAGGAGGTTTTGTGTCATTTTAAAAGCCATTGACTAAGTTTAGCCTTACGGTCCCTTAGCGAGGTGGGTTGATGTGATTTTTGTAGCGCAGGAGAGGAATTCTAGCAGAAGGACAGCATTATCCAAAATCACACTGTGCGACTGCCAACTGGAAGTGAAGCTTACAGCTCTTACCCTGTGGTTTTGTGACTGAGCTCCCACATTAGCTCCTGCAAAGCCTGGGGGAAAGGAGGGAAGAAGGGGGAAATCTGTTGCTTATTTGGCCTTGCGTAAAGCTAAAAAGCCCCGTGCAACATCATGTATGGAAGGCAGGGGAGCAGCATGGCTGGTACTGAAAACGCATGCCCGCGAAGGTGGTGAGACAGTGGTTTACAGTTTGCTGACAAATGACTTGGTTTCAATCCAACTTAAGCTGGAAACAAAACTGTGAGCTGGGAGTGAACTGGATCCTGCAGCTGTTCACCAGATCTGGGCTTTTGTAGGACTGCCACCTACTCCCAGAGTCTTGTCCCCAGACAGATTACTCAGCAGAATCCCTTAGGAAACTGGCTTTACATTTGCCAGGAGTTTGTTGGCCCAAAGACTGGCCTGTCTGAAAGGAAAACATTGCTGGAAGTTGTGTGGGAAGCCCCTGTTCCCGGGATTGTCTGGTTTTTTTTTTTTACTTGGTCAGGAAAGCTGGGTGATGTTAGTCCATGTTATCCTCTCAGCCACCTTCTCCTACTGACTCCTGCTGCCCAAAGAGGTGGTCCTGCCCCTGTTCTCCCCTGTATCCCCTCTGGAGCTTGCCGTCTGCACAGCAAGCCAGCTCAGCTGTCTCACGTGGCCACAAACACGCCAAACCAAAGAAAATGAGGGTTTTTTTCTAGATTAGTGAGTTGAATCAGATTATTCCTGAGGGGCAGCTGCAGGGAGGAGCTGAGACTGCATGGTGCAGGTTAAGGGAGAAGGCTATGTGCAGGCTGGTCACCCTGCCTGGTGGCATGGATCAGCTGGTTCAGCTATCTCATAGCTATACCCAAGGCATTCCTTCTTGGGTATCCACCAAGATGCAAACCCAGTGAAGCTTATCCTGTAAAAAGAGCATGCTAATCTCTTTCTGCCTCTCTCTTATGCTTTTCAATGTGGGTTCTCTGATATTTCTTTGGGGGATATTCTTTGCTTTCATGCAATTCTGTTAAAAGAGTCAGTCAAGCACAAGAGGACAAATAGGTTTAGAAAACAAATTTCATTCATCCCAGTGCTCATAAAACCATTTGTGTTATAATCTGTAAAAAGGAATGGATGTCAGAGAAGCTATTCCTATTTCCTAGTCATGTGAAGTGTAGCCGCTGTCAGTGCAGGTGATCCCTCACCCTAAAATATTAAAGCCAGGGCTATGGTAAATATTATTCTTCAGTCCAGTAATTCTGTATATCACAGCAACAGCTTCCACAAGTCATTGACTATTGTAAATGCCCATGTCTTACACTAATGGTTTTTTTAAAAAAAAAAAACCTATTTTTTCTTATTCGGTCTCTTAATTAAAGTCAACAAAACTTGGAAAAACTATTTCTGGGAAAACACAAGCCTGCTTTATCTCTGTGGGAGAAGAGAAAATGCAAGTGTATCACTTTGGGGATGTGATAGTGTGTTTCTTAGGCAGAACCTCTTGTGCTGAAAAGTATTTCAAGGAGGTGGTGCTTCAGACTCCAGTAGGGTTATGCGTTATTCTAACATTGTACAGCCACTCAGTCTGAAGCCCGAAAAATCTTTCCAGGTATTTCATGGGAAAGATGCAAAAGTCTGCGGCAGTGTTAGCCTTGTGCTGCTTAACAGTTAGATTGGACTTCTAGTCTTCACCCAGCAATGACAAACAGGCTTGAACTGTGCATATTTACAGGGTGTTTTGTTAGTTATGCTTTTTTTTTTTTCCCTAGCAAAGATTAAAGAGCAAGCCAGAACCTTGCAAGCTGCAGGATGCATTTGTTGACTAACCGTGGCAGGAGCTAATGAATACTTTGTCTCCCGTGGACACTGCTGTATAAAGAGATAACAAGAGGGAACCCTAAGCATGCTGCCTTGCCCATCTACTTACAGTTACTCAGCCAGCTGGTGATTAAAGCCATCTAGTTTTGGAGGGCACCAACAGAAATGCTCTGGAATTTCACGCTGAATTTATTTAAGAAGTTCCTGCTCCAGCTGTCAGCTAGGTTTCTTTAGCAGGGATGGTTGAAGAAAATGAAAGTCGACTTTCCCCTCATCGCTGTTCACAGCCTGGTACGCTAACTTATGCTGAAATATGCTGGCCATCCTTTTCCAGAGATGGCAACCTCCAGCAGAAAGGCAGGATTGACTGTTTGGGAGGGCATCTGCCACCAGACATGAACCGCTTGGGGTCATAAGAACCACATTGCAGTACATTAGGGTTAAGGGACTGATCTTTGTGGTATCTCACCAAGAACTTCACCAAAATTATATAAATTACAGGGTCGTATCAGCAGAGAGTGTGCTTCTTACTGGGAATTACCTCCTAAAGCAGATGCAATTGTCTCTTGCCTGGGAAGACAAACTCACAGGGTTTCATGGGCACACATGTCTGGCCACATGGGCATGGGCTTCCCTCCTGACTTTTGGAAGGGCAAGGGCATGTTTTAGGTCACCTCTCCAAAGATCCCTTGCAGTACCTGCTTTTAGTGTGAAAGAACCGATCAGATTTTGTTTTTCTCTCCCTTTATTATAGTAAGAGGTGTTCCCTGTTTCAAGGAGTTCAAAATCAGGCTTTCTGATTATGTTAACCTTTCTTGACATGTAAGGCAATGTTTAAAGTACTTCTGTTATTGAATGTATTTTTCTGCTTGTTCATGGAAGTGGAAGGAGGGGAAGGCTCTTCTGTCGGGTTCATAAAATCAATTCAAGTCAGACAGGTTTTGAAGTTTCTAGAAAACTAAAGGAACGTGTTGCTGTTAAAAGACTAGTTCTGCTGGGGCGCTGCATACCCTGCTGTCAGTCATTAAGGGTTTTGCCTTCTTCAGGGTCTGGTCCTCAGGAATAAATAAATCACATTAATTTTGCAGGCTAGATACCATTTGATTTTTTTGAGAGATGTAAGCATTTAGATTTCATGAAACAAAGTATTGTTTAACAGAAGCCTTGCAACATGTAAGAGATTATTTTACAAATAAAAATCCAATGAATACCTGTTTTTCAAGAATTGCCATTTCCTGTAACCCCCGATTGATTCAAGTCACTCCTATACAACCTGTTCTGCAGTGACTTGTCCATTGTAAAGAGCTCTGGCAGAAGCATATCCTCGTCTCCTGCAAATTACTCTGGTCCACTTCAGACATCTTTGTTTTGTGTCTTGATGTCTGGCAATACAGCCAAAGTTATGGAGGTGACAGTTACCTACCAAAACCCCTTTACACCTTTATGGTTTGTCAGTTACTGCGGGGTTACTTACCTTTGTATAGCTTTGGTTTTCTGCTAGCTTCTTCGTATTTCCTACTAGTGTGGAAAACCCAAGTTATCCGTTCATTGAAAATGTCAATATAGTTACTGTATCATTATCTTAATAACCTGGGTCAAATGCAGTACTCATGGGCTGCTACAGGTCAGTTCCACCTTCCTCATAGCTCTCTGTCAGAGTGCGTGGCCTTCAGCTTTAGAAAATGCTGGGCAATTGAAAATTACTTTACTTCCATGCAATTTCCCTCTCTGAAATGGCTCTTGCTTTCTGCACTGCTGCCCATCGCATACAGCTAAATGGACAAACATGAAACTGTTGTGCGTAGCAGTATGATGCACAAGCCAGAATGTGTCATGTATAATCTGGAATCACCAGTAGACATTTATCTGCCCTTTCTCTGTTTGCTTGTTTGTTGATAGGTTTTCTCTCTGTGTATGTGTTTATTTGAGCTACAGGTATTATGTATCTTACATTTTGTCTAAATAAATCTAATGCAATTGATCATTCTGTTTTGAATGGCTTCTCTTCTCTCCATTATATAAGCATGTAATAATAACTAAATAAATTTTATAACAATTCAAATAAGTGTTGTTTAAAATTCACATTTGAGAAAGCGGTCTCTGCAGGTGCTGTATTTTTCTTTAGAGCTATTGGTTGGCAGCATGAAGGAAAAATAAAAAAGCAAAAGTATGCATTTTTGAAAGAGTTTGAGCTACAGGAAATAATACTTCAGGAATAATCTTGTTTTAATAACCTTCATTCTTAGAAGAATTGCACCCTACGGTTCTTTGCCATTGTTCTGTGATTGTGGGTTTTTTTCCTAGGACGTAAGCATGGAGTCCTTCCCAGTCTTTGCCTCATATTCACCATAATACCTGTTGTTCCTAATTTATAATAGGGTAAGGAAGAAAAGACTTGGTCCAAGAACTAGTAAACAGTGAAAATTACTCTGGAGAGGGACGCATGCATTCTTTTTCTTCAGCTCTTGGCAGAAAGCATGATAGTGGCTTACATACAATTTTTTCACTCCGTATCTCTTGCTGATAGCCATTAACACTGTTACTTCCATTATCGTGTTTGAATTTGTGTCCCTTCTGAAAGAAGTTTCTTCTTCACATAGCAGTGTATTTTTAACATGCTTCTGGTCAAGGCAGGAGTGTATTTTTTCTGTTGAGCTTTTGGCTACCCTATAGCATTTGGGTCATGAGAAATACTGTGTTTGTTGGAGGCCTTCTGAATTAGAAAATCTGGTTGTCTGATCTGCAACTTAAAAGCAAACTCCTATAACAAGAGCTTTTGTGAACACATTGCTGTCAAATAGCAGAAGTCACTTTGAAATAATTTCTTCTTCTAAGGTGGTTTAAAGAAACACGTTACCGTGTGTCATGGTTTAAACCCATCCAGTAACTAGGACCACACAGCTGCTCGCTCACTCCCCTGAGTCGGGATGGGGGAGAGAATCAGAACAGTGATAAAAAACCTCATGGGTTGAGATAAAGATAGTTCAATATATAGAGCAGAAGCTTCACATGCAAGCAAAGCAAAACAAGGAATTAATTCACTGTTCTCATGGGCAGGCAGGTGTTTGGCTGTCTCCAGGACAGCAGAGCGCCATCACTGTAAGGTAAATGCCACCATCACTCCAAAAGCCTCCTTCTTCCCCCAGCTCTATACACTGAGCATGACACCACATGGTATAGAATATCCCTTTGGTTAGTTGTGTTCAGCTGTCCCAGTTGTGTCTCTTCCCAACTTCTTGTGGCCGCCCCCAGCCTACTCGCTGATGGGGCGGTGTGAGGAGCAGAAAAGGTGCCTTGAGAGCTCAGCAACAACCAAAACCACCGGTGTGCTACAATGCCATACTCATCCCAAATCCAAAACACAGCTCTAGCCCAGCTGCCAGCAAGAAAGTCAGCTCTGTTGCAGCTGAAACCATGAGAGGACAAATGTGTGGCTTCTCTGACATTCCTTTTCACTAATGTTAACTATGTAAGTCTGACCGCTGCTTTCAAGAGGAACATTTCAGTCTTTGAACATTGGACTTCAAAGTCCTATAAACATATGTTTTGGTTGTGTGACACAGCAACATGTCATGATTCCCAGACCACCTTTGCATTTTGTGTATAGTCCCTCTGCATTACTAACCATAAACACATGAGTCAGATAGTTAAGACATGCTCTCACTAGGGTTGATTTTTGGGTCTGCTTTCCAAGGAAACTGATGTATTTGGTATTTAAAAATTGCTTGTAAACACACAAAAAGTTATTACTGTGCAGATTTGGTATCCATGGTCTTCCATTTTGCTTGATTTTTGGGGCTCTCTGAGGACTTTAGCTATAGTTCAAGTGCTGGAAACTCACAAATCAGCTGAGCTCTTCACAGATGTGTGAAGGCAGCCACATCGTGTAAGACTGTCGTCTCGTTAGATAATCAGTTGACCAAATACATCATTACTTACAAAGTCATTGTAGAGAAAAATCTCTTTTGATTCTGATCTGTGGTTCAGCTGTGATACCAAACTTAAAACCAAGCAAGTGTGTATATATATATTTAGATGACTGACTTCTGAACGCGGGCCAGACAGAAGCAATTTGCACATTGAAATGTGACAAGCTCACAGTGTAGAATTATAATCGATGAGACGTTTTAGCTCATTTCCATATATTATTTATGCTTGAAGACTAATATCAGCTTGAAATATGGCAAACTCGCTCTTCCCAGAGGAGAATTTGGAGAGAGTACATACAGAATCAGGGTGATGAGGTTAGACACAGCGAGGAATACTCTGCCCCATTACACTGTTAATCAAACTAGTTGTTTAGGGCAAAAAAGTATCTCTGTTACTACCTTTGGTGTAGTATAAACCTTCCAAAGTACTTGCAGTCTTCCAAGTTCTCATGTTAGAATTGAATTCTAATTGAATTCCAAAGACAAGACTACTGCTGGGCCTGCAGTGCTTTGCTTTATGGAAATTAATTACCTTGCTACTCTAATTTGTGATGTTAACTGACTGTTGTGTGGAATAGTTGCACTGATCTTCACTGTGTTACTGGTGTTAGAGAACTTTCCCTGCAGCCATTGCCTTTTGTGGGACTCTGATGAAAATATCACAGATCACCTCACAGCACCGTGTTTGTTACCTGAATGCCCACAGGGATATGTGTTCAGCAACAGCAGAACATGTTTATCTTCCCGAAAGTACCAGGATGACATCCTTTCACCATCATCCTCTACATAGGTATCATCAATCATTGCCAATACTTTTCGTATGCATCATATAAAACTTACAGTTTAAGTTTTCTAAACTTAATCAACAAATAGTAATTAAAATATTTTGTAATAAAAAAGGAATTCTTATATAGTAAAAAGAAATCTGTGTTCATAAAAAGGAACGTTGAGATCACTGGAAACTTCAAACATGAAATTGAGGCAGAGAATGATGGACTTGTATTAATAAGGGGAAAAACTCTATTCCCAGCTGGAGAGGAAACAGCACTGGCAGAAAATCTTTGAAGCATTTGTTCATAACAGAACAATCTAGTCTTTGGGGTTCTGTTATATGAATTAAAATCAGCTTCCTTTCTCTTAACATGCTGAATTAACAATAAGAGATTAACAGTATTGAGGCAGAATTCTGAGAGTTCTGACTCGGTTAGCTCTTTGTAAGTGGATAAACTTTATTTTGGCCAGTGTTGAACAAGTAACTGATTACAAATAAGTAATTCAAGATGAAGAAGGGGGTTTTGCTCGTAAAAAGTTCAACTGCGTTATTTAAATACATTCCATACATTCTTCTCTCCAGTGAGTGGCGAAGGAAGAAGAGGCGCTATGGCTATTCTCTCTTTGAATGTGGTTAAAAGCCTCTTAACTATCATTATAAATCCAGGAAAGGGGTAGGAGCCAGAGGTTATTCTCAAATTTTCAAATGTTTTCTCTGAGAACTCAGGCTATTCTAGACAGTCTTCAAAGAACAGTAAGTTGTTAATACAGAAACGGTAGAAGCCACGTCTGTGGTTTGGCAATATGAAGTAGAAAAACATGGTGCTGGTGGTTGTATTTATCAGTGAATAATTGATAATCATCAATGAGTCACTTAGGCTGTTGGTGAGCTTGAACTGTGATCAGGCTGCGGCTTCAAAGGTGCCATATGCAATACCTGAGACCCAGCATGTGCGTGTGGAATTGCAGATGAATGTTGCTGCATCTGTTGATCATCTGGTGCTGTTTCTTATGCAGATCATAGCCTGCACAACTGGTAGCATGCCCCATGTAAGAAATTATTATAATTGCCATCATACAAATAATTTCACAGATCGCTTTTTTATAGTCAGCAGTCCATAACGCTCGGGTGTACTGCGCTATAAGCCGGTTAACCCAAATACACTTATTTGAAATGTAAGGAGGATTTTTTTAGGGGCTCATAACTCGATATGCATTCAGATTGCTTTTTAAACTGCATTAATACTTTACGTAAGTCATCACATACTGCTTCTTTGGGATTTAGAAAGACAGTAATTACATTGTAAACATACACTCATTATTGAAATCACTTGTTGCAGCTTAACAGTGTCCATGCAGATTTGTCACTTCTTTCTGAGGGATTACGTGAACTTCATTTTCGGGTTCTTAGTCTGCCACCCATTACAATTGGTAAGCTGTGCTGTAGAAACACAAGGTAGTTTGAGTAATCTGTATCAGGGGAACTGTCTTTTAAGTAGAGGACAGATGCTGGGGAGACACTGTCCTAGGAGTTTGTGGTGGGTGGGGTTTTCATAGATTGTTTAAGACTTTTTTTTTTTTCTTTTTTGTTTTCCTCCTGTATAGTCTTAAAGCAATTGCAGTTTAGCAGTTCCCTTTGATGACTGTCAGGTCAGGATGGTGCGCTTGAGCAAATGCTGAGACTAAGAGCCAGGCAGCATGCAAAATAATAGGTGAAAAAGAATAAGGAAGGAGAGAAACACATAGCACCTATCTCCTTATCACATCACACGTAAGTTAAGCTATATATTATCCTCACACAGGAAATACGAAATATTTAAGAGGCACTGTGAGAATATTGTAGTTGTAAAGGATGTACTCAATGATCTTTAAATTTTTTTTAATTGATATAAATCAATGAATAAAATTCCCCCCAAGCTGAACATCTGAATTGGGAGCTCCATGTGCCTATTCTGCATTTGAGTATCCATTTTCCATTCAAAAACCCCGTCTGTGACTTGAACACCATTAAGAACAAATAATTAAGATATTTTTGAATGATGTTGGAAGTTGTCATGCAAGATTATCTGGTGCTCTAAGTAAATTACATTGTTTATGGAAATTATGAAAGAGAATAGAATAAAAAGCAAACAAACATGAGAAAAAGATGAGAACAGTTGTCTGGAAGTTCTACACAGTAAAGTATCTACATAGGTCAGCTAACTATGAGGACAATCACAGGAACTAGGAATTGTATGAATGATCCCTTTATACACTGCGCACTTGTCATATGCCCCCCAGCTTCTGGCAACTGAAGATTTAGGGATTTAGTGGATCAGAGCTTGCATTGGGACTGTTTTGTTTGTTAGCTCTTGATGGACATAATTGTATGTTTTCCATGTGAGACCCCTTCATGCTTTTGACCAGTAACAGAAAATGTAGCTGCACGGAGAGCCACCTTCTGCACATCTGACTTCTGACGAGCAGTTGGGTACCTCATAATTTTTAATATTGTGAGATATGGTGAAAATCATTCTCTGTTCACTTTCTCCAGACTCCTCTTTGTTTGTTTGGCCTTGATCAATCATATTCTTCTGCATCTCTTTTGCAGGTTCACCTGCTAAGCTATTTAGTTTCATGTCTAAAGGTTTGTTGACACAACTCTCACTACCCTTGTTGTCCGTGTACATATTTTAGTTCTGTGGTGTTTTTCAGGACATGGAGCATATTTTGGATAGTTATAGCTAACAATATTTTGAGAAGGAACAAGGTAATTATGTACACTCATAGAATTGTACAGAAGTATTTAGTTAGTTTATATTTCATTAGTAGTTTCTGAGATGGCCCTCAAACTCTGCCTTTGTCCTCTGAAAGTTTCTACTGGCCTAGTTGCTGTGTTGTAAATCCATGTGAGGAACTACTGCCTTTCATTGTACCCTAATCCTGTTTGTAACTGATTTCCAAGCCAGGAAGCAGGAAATTCTCTTCCCAAGACACCTTGAAGGGACAACTCTAAGAAGTGATGCATGGGGTAACTGCACAGAGAGACAGACATTTTCCTTCCTCCACTCCTTTTGGCTTAAGAAGTTTGGGAACACTTAGCATGCCTTTAGAGAAGTTAGAGGCAGTTGTATGAGTAAGAGAATCTATTTGCTTGGATTAAAGCCTCAAACCTGTGCATCAGTGGGAAGCTCTAAACCTACCTCTGCCCTGTATGTGACTGCACAAGAGCACACTCTCAGTTTATCTGTGCTCTTTTCCCCAAAAACCTAGTGTGTGGTGTCTGCTATTTATGGAGAAATACAGTGTGCCGCAGAGTAGAATATACTGCATTTTAGAGTTTTGAAAACATGGATGTGTTCTTTAACTGGACCTTGCAGGAGGACTTGCAGGACAAGAGGTAATGAGCATAAACTTTAACATAAGACATTCTGTCTAAAGACAAGGAGGAGCTTCTTTACTTTGAGGGTGGCAGAGCACTGGAACAGGCTGTCCAGAGAGGTGGTGGAGCCTCCATCTCTGGGGACATTCAAAACCCACCTGGACAAGTTCCTGTGCAACCTACCCTAGGTGGATGTGCTTTGGCATAGGGCTTGGTTTAGATGATCTCCAGAGGTCCCTTGCAGCCCCCTATCATTCTGTAATTCTGTGACTGCTGTTGAAGTGCTGTTACAGTGGAGGCAGGCACATAGTTTACGAGTCAGTATTCTGCATTTCAGACCCTGGAAATAGGTTTGTCCACATCCTATTTTTGCGTGGTACTGGCTCATTCAGGGAGTTTGCAAGTTTTTTTAAATTCAACATGCTTCTTAGTATATTGCAAAACAGTGGAAATAATTTAAATTAATACATGGAATTAAGGCTGCATAATCCTTTTCTTTTGGTTAATGATTTTTCCAAATTAAAAAAATATCTACTAATACTCTTTCTGACTTGAAAAAAATTATTTGAATTTAAAATTGTGGTTCAGATCTGCCTCTGGATTTATCTTGGCTATTATAAAAAGTAAGGCAGAATGATCTGTGTTTGTATTTTAACATTGCCGTTGCCAACAAGCTGATGAAAATCTGGATAGCCTTTTAGAACTTGTGTTAGGAATATTTAAGTTAATTATTATTGTCATTAAATCTATAAATAGTTGAACTCTTTTTGCTCTGTAGCTCTTGTAGAACTATTAGCAGTAGCTTTTCTGAAACTTCACATTTCTTTGGGAACAAACCAGACTGAGTAAAATGCTATTGTCAGGCAACTCAGGACAATGAAAATCTCAGTCTGAGAAGTGATATTTAATTACTTACTGCCTAGACAAGCTTGTAAAACAAACTTAATTATGTGCGACAGACAAGCTGCTGACCTCCACTTAAAATCCTGTGTACACAGGGTGACCTGTGGGTTTGACCTGAGATTGAAAGAGGGGGAAAAAAAAAAGGAAAAAGGCACAAGTTTCCTCTTGCATGCCACCAAAAAGCATCTGCACTTCGTACACTCTCTGGAGAAGCAAATGCATTTGCTGCCTGCCCCCACAGTCATGACAGAGAAGCCAGAAGAGAAATTTAACCAAGAGAGAGGTTGACATGAGTCAAAGTGGCTCTGACCACAGGAATACTAAGTTCAGTGCACTGGTTGAAGAGATACGCTATGTTCTAGCTGCTAGTTCCTATGTTCAGATACACCCTAAAATGTTAGTTACTGGAGGCTTTATTTTCATCCTCTTGTCTAAAGGGAAGTGTCCTGTTGAGTGATGGTGATGAGGATGGATAGTTTAACTGCTGATGGGCTCTCATGACATGGAAACTAAACTTAGGTCTGCAGGTGTCTTTGCAAGAGGGAGCAGGTACCCTCCCTCTTTGCAAGAGGGAGTAGTGTTTACCTCCGTCCTATAGAACTGCATTGCAATCCATAGGTAAACGTGCTTGCCCAGGCCGAGCATCTCTAAGGCACAAGGAGAATGCACTCACCCGTAGCTTGCTGTGGAATTGGGCTGTAAATGACGGGAAGGTGGTTTGAAAAGTGCAAAGTAGACTTGCAGTATCTTTTAAGGGAGTTAAGAAAGCACATACATTCTGGGAAGGTCTTTGTGTACCGAAGTGGAATCAAAATCTTGCAGTGAATGCCAGGGAAATAGAAAAGTCTCCCAAGTGGATTCAAAAAGGAGCCCCAAAAAGTGGACCTCCAAAAGTCCTCCCAGCCTAGGAGTGGGGAGAACAGATCATGTTGTTGCAGATGCAGGGCTAGCAGTCAAGGTTGCAAATGTGATTCAGTGCTTTCTGCCTTTGCTTTTTGCTGAAGTTCTGATTCCCAAACTCGAGCAGATGCAACAGGGCAAGCTGCAGCATTTCCTCCTCCCCGGCAGTAGCTTTGCCCCTGTGTTGGAAACAGTAGCCCAACAACCAGGGCTGCTGCTGGGACATCTCTGTTCCTTGGCTGCTTCGCTTTACAGCCCGATGTGGAAATGTAAACAGCCACCTATTGTGTTTTATATTACAGTGTGGCACTTCATCATGAGTGCTTGCCAACCTCAGTTTATATTGAATTAATATACAGACCTTATGATTATATTTTGGCATGAAATTAGCCAGCAATATATGCCTTGCCTGAGAGATGAGCAGCTACCTGCCAGTGTCTAAGACGTTTGCCTGTCCTTGTAACTGATGGAATTCCAGGAATACATACACAGTGAGAGAGAGATAGAACCCTGTAGAGTTACTGTTGCTACTCCTAGTGTATCTGTAATGCACATGTACACACACAGGAAAAATACATATAGAGAGATACATATGAATATAGGAAACTACAGCTTTTTCCCATAATCCTGTATAGTATGTTTTTGTCCTTGTATGTATATTTTCCCTATAAAATACAAACTTGTTTTCTCCAATATTTAACTGCTTGATCAAAACTCCTTATACATCGTTACTGAAGATTGAGATACATATTATGGAGAAACCAAATTGAACAATAAAATACTATTTCTCCCAGGAAAGTTGGGAAACTTTATAGATGATCTGCTGCAGATATTGCTCATTTTTACAAGGAGGCAAAAATAACTGTGGTGTTATTTACTGAGGGAAAATAACAAATCTTTTTTTCACTGAAATAAACTTAGATTAATTTCCAGGGAGAAATAGTGCAGCAGGCATATAGCGCTAGCATTTTTGAAAGCTATATATGACAGTCCAGTGTTATATCTGAAAGATGCTCTCCTTATTTCCTGTCCTCTCAGTAATTTTGGCATGCCTTTTGTCCCTCTTTCTTTATAGTGGTTCTACTTTCAATGAGCTCGGCAGAAAAGTTTGCTGTCAAGTCTGGAAAAGATAATGCAACACCTTAATTTTCCACATTACAAAACGTTCTGAAATGCTTGCAGAGGGATCCCAGTTCGTGCATCAAGTCAGCTGCAGTAATTAGGGCATGTTGCAATTGTTTCTTTACGGGCCTGAAGCCATCCCAAGAACCACAGAGGCTCATTCCTTGTTAAAGGTTCCTTTAACCCTTGGCCAGGTTGCGTGTCATGGGTTTTGTTCAAACGCTTTGAGCTCCGTGACAACTGGAGTCACAAGACCCCAAGTCACTGTGATCACGGGACTGTAGTTCAACATGTCCCTCTGAACCTTTAGCAAGACCAAACACTGTTCAAGGAATGCGCTTTTTGGTTTGTGGGTTTGGGTTTTTTTGTTTTGTTGGGATTTTTTTGTTGGTTTTTTTTGTGGGGGTTGTTTTTTTTTGTGCTACAGAAGGATATAAATACCATTCACAGTATTCAATGAATCAGAATCTGAAAGTATTTATTTTGGCCAGCTTAATATGTTGTCATCCTCCCTCTTCCTTCTGGAAAATTTTGGCTTTTCCACGGGTTCAATCCCATGAGGAGCATCATTTCTGGCTGCTGAGAAGAGCAGTAAAAATCTGCCAAGCTATCTTCACAAGGATTGAGAAAGAAGTCAGTTACAAAGTTGGTGATTTGTGCTATGTGCTTCTCGGTTTAGGGTGACAATATTTTTGCATTTTTTAAAGAATATAATAAACTCTGTGCTCACGGGCACACTTTAAATTTGGGTGTTACACTTCTAAATATTTGCCTGCCCTCGCTAAGGTAGCATGACTAGCTGGTCTTTCTCTCTGACTTCTATGGAAAAAGGGGTTTGGAAATTGAAAGGTGCTTTGGGGTTGGGCATTTTTGTTTGTTTTTACTTCAGAAGAGCTCAGACAGGTTAATGGGAAGGTTTCTGCAGACTGTCCGTGTAGAAAATGTCTGTGCACATTTAATATCTTTTCTCAGAAGCCTGCAATGATTACTTTTGGCTTTGCTTTCTTTCCTGAATACGTTTATCAGCTAAAGACCACATGGTTACTCGCTTTGCAGCTCTTTTCATGCCTTTGACTGCTAAGGCATAGAAAGGATATATTACAGTGATCCAAATCCCGATTCAATATTAACCTATTTTATCAACATTTCTGTTGTCTTCTGTGTAGGTATTTATGCTGAATCTTCTGTGTATGGAATGCGAAGGTCGTGTCTCTCCTACTTTGCAAACATAAGTTGCACATTTTTGATTTTTTCCCTAAAAAAGGTGGAGAAGACTTGTTGAACATGTTTTCCCAAAGGCGTGGATGGCCAGTTCTTTAAAAAAATATTTTGTGGAAAAAAAGATGCAAGCATTTTCGTGCTCCCTCTGCACACATTACTACCTCAGATAAAAACCTGACCTGAATAGGTATGTGCCAGAACTGTGTCGCCAAAGATTGGAGCCTGAATAGTGAGAACAGATTGAGGGCTTTCACTGTCTGTTTTCTTTCTTTGTTCTTCTAATAAATATCAATTTACCCTGACGTTCTTCATTACCTCTAGATTAACCAAAAGCTGCTTTAACTACATCATTACTAGCAAACAATGTATAGATTTATAAATAAACACATTTAAATTTAAACATCTGAAAGTCTATGCAATGTTCATATAGGATTTTCTGGCATTAAATATCTTTGTAGTAGCATTTCAGCCTTTTTTACGTCATGCTCAAGGCAGGTTCTCCAGCAGCAAGCCTGTATTTGTTATTGATTTTGTTTAATTTTCAACTTTGGACCCAAGCTGTTTAAACAGATTACTCCCTGCTTTTATCTGAGTCAATTTCCTCATGCTTTCATCAAAGCAAAAGAGATTATTTGACTTTTGTCTCCTAACACAGCATTACAAGAGAGTCATATGTTAAGTGACAGTGATGGATTCTGTATCAGGGAATGGCCACTCTGTCTGCACCTAAGTCCTCTGTAATAGTTCCCTGGCACAGACAAAAATATCTCATTCTTTTTTGTGTGAAGGTTGTTTATTAGTATTCATTACAATAGTATTTACTCTCTGACTGAAGCTATTACATTTCAGAACTAGATTAGGTGAAGGTATGTTTGAATTGCAGTAATAATATACAAGCATAATGCGTTTATATCCTGGCACTAATCTTGTACCTTAAGCAACAGTTTCTTTTTCTTTGCTGGACACAGTATTTATGAACTGATTAATAACCTAGCAATAGGAGGACATCTTCTCTTCAGGCTCACTTGCAGTGCACTTGTGAGAATTGAATAGTAATGAGCATCAGCACAAGCTCTCGGCACACACTAGGTTTTCTGGTGAGAGCACAATCTCCTTTTATCCTCGGCATCATATTTATAAGAAAGTTAAGAGGGAAGCAGTGAGTTAACTAATTTCTCAAACAGTTACATCTATGGAAAATACTTGGAAGACTCTGCTGGGTACATACAGAATTCCATCTACGTTTATATTTCAGTTCTCTCTCTGCAGGACTGGTTGGGTTATAGGTCTAGAATAGAGGTTTCCTCAGTCAGGGTAGCAGGTAAAATCAATATGGACAACATCAGATGCTTTGGAGATATACAGCATTGTCAGTGACTGTAGTGTTGGCAGATTGCGTGTGTGTCTCCTTCTCTGAGCTCTCCTGGGCTTTGTGCTCCAGGCTGAGTAGGTGAAGTGATAAAATACCTTCTGTACGTTCTTGAGACACTTATTCCTAGAGAGGTACCACAGATATTTTCTAGCCTCATTTAAGCTGAGGAAAGAGGACTTTGAACTGGAGCAAATGAGAGCTTGCAGACACAGTCTCAATTCACAGCTGAGCGGGCAGGGAAGCCCTTGCAGGGTTTTCATACAGGAGGCACATGACTCCCTGTGAGCGATGCAGATGTGTTCTTTCCCTATTACCGCCAGGCTTTTCTTTGCCTAGATGTCCTTCTGAAGAAACGGTACTTTATACAGAGACCTCAGCGTCGTTAGCCCAGAGAGAGGGGCAGTGCAGGTGATCCTGGCTGGGCTGGCTGTGCTAAGCTCCAGGAACCCACCACAAAGTCGACCTCTCTGCAGGAGTCAGGGATTCCTCCCACAGAGGGTGGCCTGGACAGGGCCCAAGTGAAGGAGGGCAGCATGCAGGAACAGGAGCTGCTATGAACTCAGGAACAGCACAGGAATGAAGCATTCTCATGTGTTTAAATTTTTCATGTTAGCTGCTTAAAAAGAGCTGCTGGAAATGATCACGGCACTTGCAACTATGGGAGGAGTGTTTCTGGTAGGGCTCGAAATTGAATACTAATTGGTTGTATTTCTGTAGGAAAATTGGCGCAAGGCTGAAATTGCTATCCTACTAAAAGATTATGTGCCTCAGCGTTTGCTTAGCTGTGTATAGTCTAACATCTGGACACGTTGCAGACTTATTTGCAAGCTGCAGTAGCTCTCTATATACTTCTTTACTATAAAAATTCTACTGCCTCATCTGTGTAGTTGTTGATGCCTCTATATATGCAATCACAAGTTATTTTTCATCACAATGTATTTCACAGGCAAGATATGGATTAAAAAAGTGTCAATCCTAAAATGAGAACATTAGTCCTGATGCAGATGCTGAATTGCTGTCTCTCTGTTAGTGGTAAATAAACAAGTTAGGAAATAGCTAAGCTTTTTGCTTGGTCAAATTAGATCTGGTTAAGTTAATCACAAGTTACTTGTGTTTATCCTTCGTAGCACATCTGTTTTGTGTGTGTGTGCTGAGAACAGGGAAGAGGGGGAAAACTGAAAACTTCTTGTGTTAGCATTGAGGACTGATACAGTTTTGAGGTTTTTGCTTATGCCATGTAATGGTATATAAAATAGGATCACAGTGATTATAATGATCTGAATAGGCTCGCTTTATGATGTGCAGCAACATACCTGCTTTCCTTTTCTGGTAAAAATATACCCTTCAGTCAAAGCCTTTCTTTAGCATAAATGTCTAGAATCTTATTAAAATCTGATCTCATTAAGTTACGCCATCAGTATTAAAATAGTGTATCCTAAATCTTAGTCATTTAGAAACGATCTGTGCCTTAAAAGATGAAATGAGAAACTTGCCAATTAGTGTAAATGTCTTAGTGGAACAGAAAGTGACTTCAAAAGAACTTGATTATATATTTGAGGGGGGGGGGGGAGAGTGATATATATCTTCCCTTTTTTTCTGAAGTAATTCTAATTTGGAGACGTTTAAAACTTTCTTAGCATAATATTGGCTCTCCTTTATTACTTTTCCTTACTATTTTTTTATTTTTACTATTACTGAATCTCCTTTATTACTTCTGTGCAAACCAAATGTAACGGAAACATTTGAAAAGGTTTTAAACCAATCTGTTTAGGTTTTAGAGGTGAAAGGATTGAAAATTAAATGCAATGTCTTAATCTGCTTGTGCTCTTCCGCTGCACCACTGTTTTCTTCTATGTGTGCCAGTGTTTGATGCAACGTTTCATCATGTCACCCAACCCCTTTGGTGGCACCTTCCTATGAAGACATCATGTTTTGTCTGGTCATCTCTGCTCACCGTTGCAAGATGTTTGATCCCATCTTGCAATCAGATGGTGTCAAACTGCCTTACAGAGTCCAGTAAACCTTGAATTCCCAACCCCCATCAAATTGGCAGGAGACTGAAGCCTTGAGCCCCTGCACAGTAGGGCTGTGATGCCTCCCTCCCATCACACAAGCAGCATCCCAGTCTTGGGCTGCTTTAGTCCTGTGGCCAATTATACCTAGGAGCAGCTGCCATTTCCAGCTTCCAGTCCTCCTTACGTGCGTTGCACAACATCTGGCAACCACAAAAGTTTTAATAGAAAGTAGCATTAGAATAGAGAGTCACATGCTGCATAAGAGATAGCTTGGAAAGAAAGCAAGTACTGTATCCTCTTGTGTGCAACACCCCCATCCTGCGTCCTGGTTCTCCTAGTAACAGATGCAGCCTGTTTTTAAATTTGGGTTATTTTGGTCATTTTTTTTTTCCGTAAATTTTTTTAACCAATGTTTCCTAGATTCTACAAAAATCTAAGCAACAGTGAGGCTTGTTTTAGCCATTCTGTAAGGGACATTGAACAAGTAATTCAGACTTAAACCTTTTGACTATGCCACTGGATACTGATAGAGTCAGTAGGATTCCTTATCTCTGCTAAATGTCCTTTGTGTTTTTTGCTGGAGTGGGAAATATGGAAAGAGCAGAACATCAAAGCAAAGGGTACAATTTTGTAACACCACATGTATAAATATTGGTGCAGTGGTGGTAGTTTCCATGTTAAGTGCCAGCAAAAGTTTCCTAAAAACCACCTCAGAGCTGTAGGTCCAAAAATGCATGATAAGGCAAAAAGGTGAATAAACCATTTAAATGGTGCAAGGGGAAGTGGGAAATGGGGAGAAGGCACATAAGAACAGTCTCATGCTGGGCTCTGGGAGCAAGAGGAAGCCCAGATATATTTAAAAAAACCCAAACATTAGTGAGGGGAGGAAAAAAGTCTCTTTTCCATCTCACCATGTATCAACTTCCTCCCTCCATAGCATTTTTTAATCCTCCAGCATTTTAAGAAATTATTGTTTTACAAAAAATGCAAAGGTAATTATATATAATGGGTATTTATTATAAACTTACACATAGTTATGTAGTTTTCAAAGATAGGATAAAAGCCATTACTGAAATAAGAAAACATTTATCTAGCACCTCTAATAATGGTTTCCACATCCCTCCATTTCCAAATAGAAGTGAATTAGATCAGCATGAGGAAGCCGTTCGTACTGGTTCCCAGCTGTGGACGTGTCAGTGGAGATAAATTTAATGTCATCAAATATTACCCCTTCCTGAGTACCAGTTTGCACACACCTTAAATACCTGTTTTGCCAAAAACAATGCTTTCTGAAGCATTTGCTCACTTAGGTGTTGACGTTTTGCAAAGTGTTTGTAGAGGAGGTTTGAGGCCATGTAACTAAATAAAAATACCACCAGCTCCTGTAAATGGCAGCTTTACCTTGTTTAGTTTTTGGAGGAGCAAATGTCAGAGATATATGTTTATTTTCATCACTGGTACAGGTTTTCAGTACCCTTCCAGTCCTGTTTCTGTCCATTGGCAAGCTGGGAGGAGCAGAATTTGCCCTTCTGCTCCAACTGTCTGGTGCACCTTACATGAATGACATGAGCCTCCTGGAGCTGGAAAAGGGCAGCTGGAAGCCCAGTTTTTGTTCTTGGGTCATTTAGTTTTATAATACGTACCAAATCTAAGTAGGTTTTCATTCAATTTGTAGGTTTGGGGCATGTTAGATGTTGTTTCTATCAGATTTATTTATCCCTCAGCCCAGAAAATTGGGAAAAATGTCTTGCCTCTTCCCTTAACCCATCATTGTTCAAGGCTTTCTGTAGAGTTTTGATGAAGTGTTTTTCTGCAGGGGTGTTTTCTAGAAAAGGGGGGGGAGGGGAACTGTTTCCCTTTATTTTTCATTCGTGTCATCCTAAAAGCTGGTTTTGCTTATTTGCTTTTGTAAAAGATGTGTTTGTGTGAGTGCTGCAAGAGCCTCCGTGGTGACCTCCACAGGGTAGGACCCTCTGTGTCTTTGCATCACATACTGTATGTTGCAGAAGACATCTCTGGATTATCATAACACTGTTTTTCCATTAAAGAACAGACTATGAAAAAAGTTTAAATAAAATGTCTTTGGGAATAGTAAATGACAAACTTCTCCAAACATGGTTTACGAGAACCTTGCAGCCAATCTCCTAAAAGAAGCACCTGCAATCGGGCTTTATAGCTGATGCACAAATAGTTGGCAGACAAAAACCTTGCTAGGATTTCAATTTACAACCTGTGATACATAGGGTTCTTTCTTCCTTGTACTGCTTTAAACTGAAATTGAATTTTAAATTAAGTTGACGCTGTGCTGTTTTCAAGTCAGATAAATAACCGTGTTTCTTTTCATTCCTTTCAAAATATATTTGATATCTTACTATGAAAGTATTTCCTGAATTGATATTAATATTATACTTTTGCCTTTCTTTACTTTCCTTAGGAATAAAAAAAAAAAAAAAAAAGTGAAACATAACTGTGTTGCTGCAAGAAGTATTGTTTGCACTTTGACAATTATATGGTTTTGTACTTTAAGAATTTTTCAGTTTTATTTCTGTTGCTCATTGTACAAACTTGTGGTTTATATCTGTGGTTTTTCACACAATTGATCGAAGACTGGCCTTCAGAGTTACACTTTTTGAGCTACTGTGCACGTAGGAAACTTCCATTTGCTTAAATTCATCAGAGCACCACATTCTTCACTTTGATACCCCATTTACGCCTTTAATGAATCCATGTTAGAAGTCACCAAACTATCATAGTTTGGGATGCTTTGTTTGGAATTTCTGAATGTTTCCATTTGTTTGTGCTGTTGGATACAGCAGGTAGTCACCAGTGTGGTCAGTGACACCTTAATCTGAAACCTGCTAGCATAAATCTTTTTTACACCTGCTAATGACTCCACTAGGAAGAATATTATAAAAGAACTGCCTCATAAAACAAAAATGTTTTTATTCTTTTTTCTAAGCATTTTTAAAGAAAAGTAAATAAATATGTTTTTATCTGGAAGAGCTTATACTGAAGGACATGCAATAGCATAATTCACGATGTTGGCATGCTGGGCAAAATGTATTTCTCTTCTTAGTGGTAAAAACTCTGGTTAACACCATGGGTCGTATGTGTCACTTGAAATAAGGTGTCAGACTACATCCCTTCCTACCTTCTCCCCCAGGAAGGTATTCTCCCAACAGCTCCCATTTTGTACTACTCTGCTTACTGCAGGACGTGAGCATTCCAGAGAGAGTTTCACCAGCTCTGAGGCTTTAATAGTGGTCAGGGCAGGGAGAAGGAAAAATTACCAAATACTTCCCCTCCTAGGCTTGGGGCTGGAATTGTAACCAGAGGCTTTTGGGGCTCTATTGAAGGTCACAGTTTTTCTTGTCAACTCTTTGCCTGTTCCCTTGCTAGCCAACAGCAGTATGACCTGAGAGCCTGACCCTGTTTTTATTACCAAGCTCAATGAAGAAATATTTGGAATATTTCATTTCTGTGAGTGTATTAATGAAGGAGAAAAAAACCTCAAAACCTGTACCTTTAAACTGGACTAGAAGTTATACAGACCTGCTCGACTCAGCCAGAAATGCTTTTAGGCAAAGGCACGCCACATGAAATTGGAAAGTTCCCCTTCACCCAAATAAGAGTGAAATACCAGAGCCATAGTTCAGTTGCGTTTCACTGTCTTATACTCCCATCGTCTCTCTTCTCCCTTTCCCCTTCCACTCCCCCGAGGAAATAGAAAAGCTTTCTTTCAAAGGTATTTGCACAAAGAAGGCTTTCGGCAGCAGATGAGATTTCTTCTGATCAAAAGCATCTTAGTGTGCTCTGATCTTTCCCCAGAACTTAGCTAAACATGCAGAAAAGGGACTCTTGCTCGGTACCCTTTGCAGTTCCGGATCCTTTTGGTGGACATGGTCATTGCGTATTCCAGGGCCGTGCATGTGTGCGTATGTAGGCATATTTGTTTGAGTCTCAGCCAGGATATATGCCAAAAAGATTAGACTTCATCTTTCATCCTGGGGAGAAGAGAACCTAAATGGGTTTATCATGGGGTTTTCATTCACTCTGTCATTTCTCCCTTCTTTATAGTTCATTGCTAGTCTTCTAATTTTTCCCGACAGCAGCGCACACCCCTGCAGCTGGCCTTGCATAATGATTCCCTCCTCTTAGACTGACACAAGAGGGGATGCATAAATCTCCTGCCATCAGGGTGCCTCCTTTAGCAGGCACTGCCCCCTCTCCCCCCTGGAAAAAGATCTGTCCCTTCCACAGCACTCTCATTTACCACCTACTAGCTCTGCCCGCTGAGCCAAGATGCTGCCTGTGACCATTATCCCGCCTATGCTAAACATTGGGAATGGTTCTTTTCTTACAAAAATACAACCTTTTTTTTTTTTTTCATTATTATTCTTCTAATGACAATTATTAGTGGAAATTGGAGTGCCTTTGGCGATTGTATTTGACACAAATGTTATACCATACAGCAACCGGCTCCCATGAAAAGCAAGACCTGCCTGATGGTTTAAATCAAGAGCTGGTGGATGAGGAGGACTGTCAGGAGCAAGAATTTTGAGTGAAATACAGGCAGGTCTTTAGGAGGTCTTAAGTTAGAGATCCCCATGGTCTCTGAGGCCCTGTATTAATCCAAAATGATTGCTTTGAACCATCAGGTAAGGACAGTGCTGTCAATTCCAGGGCTGAACTCACCCAGCGCATTGGCAGTTTATAAATCAGAGGAGACTTGTGGACTGTTTACAAAGTATTGTTTGAAAATCTCTCTTTCTTAGTCCTCCATCCTGACTTATAGCAGTGGAATATAACAGCTGTCTAAAAATCAACACAGGAATAGTGTAAAAGGCAGCAGTCTCTGTTCCTGTCCTAAAGATGAAAGCAGGCACAGGATGAATGTGCGGTGCACAGGAAGAGCTTCGTCATCCTTTACCAGCAGCAAAGGGATAGGTAAAGGTCAGTCTCTCTTCCAAGAGACTTTCCACAAAATACTAAGATTTCTCAAATTGGTATTTGGTGTTAGCCACATGCTGATAGTCTGATATTCATACTTTCTTTGAGAATTAAATGATGTTTTTCTTCAGCTACAATTATGTGGCTGTTTTTTCTGTTGCTGTCCCTAAGATGATTCATATTGCAGTTATTTTAAAGAGACTGATAAACTACAATTGTTTATATACAAACAGAATATGGCATTGGCTGCAAGAAACCAATCTCACTCATATTTGGCTTGCTAGGTTGCCTTGTCTTTTCATGTTTTGGCTATCAGAGAGAGCAAGCTGAAAATTAATTGAAAATAATTCCTTTCTTTCCGAGTGTACTCAGAGTTAGTGGTATTTTCTCCTCTGTAAATGCTGGCAATTAATTATAAAATGTCAGAGGTGTTAGCAGTGTCAGTGACCTTCATCTAGCCAGCTGGAATAATAGGCCAGAGTTGCTTTAGGACACGCTGCGGTCGCTGACAGGTTTTGTTGCATCTGCAGCCAACTCTGTATCGTTAAAAAGCAAAAAAGGGTGGATAGAGTATAGTGGACTGTAAATGTAACAGTGCTCATTCCACTAAGTTTACTTGAAAAGTGATCTTTTTTGTGTGTGTCCAGTGCCATTTTGTACTCCTCATGGTCTTCTAATTAAGCCTGAAGGATTGTGGATCCAGGCTTTGATTTCAGCAGCATCAGCTGTGCTCCTTCCAGAGAAACAAACAAACAAAACATTATCTCTCTGCTACTGGGGACTAACTCGTGAACGGATTTCTCTTCCATGCCTTGGTCACTACACATTATTAGGAATCCCGCTCTCACGGCTTCATGTACAGAACCACATCCCTGCAGCAGACCTGCTTGCCAGCTTCGTATCCTGTACGGCTTTTCCCAGGATGCTTACATTTGACTTTGCATTTCAACTACTCCCACTTAATATAATGAGCTTTGAAGTGAACTATGAGGGTGTTGAAGAAAAAGCCCTCCATGTCTCACAACAGTCTCTTAGACTCTCTTTGAGGCTAAGGCTCAGCTTTAAAACTGGTGATGCTCTTTATTTCTTCAAAAATTAGAATAAAGCTGTAAATGCGTTGTGTTGTACCTGTGATTCTTGAAAAATGAAGGAAGAAAGAATGCATATCCCTTTGATGGTAGATGCATGTGAGTGGTCTTCTGAGGGGATTACCCTTTTCTTGCCTCAGTGTGGTCTTGCAGCAGTAGCAGTGACAGAACTTGATGACCAACGTGCCCGTTGCGACTAGGAGAAGTTATGTGAAGTCCTTGGCCAGGAGGTGGAAGGAAGAGAAGGGCAGAGATGACAGGAGCATTAGACTTAGAGAAGTAAGGCTCTGTTGAACTTGAGAAGAACTTGACAATCCCATATGGCATTCCTTGGCCTTAATAACTGAAAAAGTCTGTTTATTTTTTTGTTCTAATATCTTCTCTTTATGAAGTTTTAGGACTAGGATTCTTGCACTTTATTCCCTGGATATCTCATCTATTAAATAAAGTCTCTGTTCCTCTCTAATGAGAGCAGGTACACAGTTGGAACAGAAAAAGACCTTTCTGCATTACACAAGTTCTTCTTGTTTTTAGTATTAATCAAGATACGCTCATACACTTAAGGCTTTGGGGGGCAAAAATTATGAGAAAGTTTGTCTCCCAAGAGTCTCCTGGAAAAGTCAGCTTTTTACTGCTCAGTAAACCTGCCAGCCAGCTAAAAGTTTCTGCTCATGGACAGGATGGAGGCAGCCAGAGCTTGGGGTTGGGAGCTGGCTGCATGATGCTCTGTGAGGGACATGGGCTTGTGCGTGACTTTGTGCCTGGCAGAGGGGGAAGGTGTTACTGGGGGGACGGTGCTGGCAGGGAGAGGTGTGGAGCATGCGAGGGATCCCGCTGCTTTCACTGCAAATGGGTCTGGCAGCTGTGTGTGCCACCAGAGCTCAGGCTGATTTTAGAAACAGCATCCTGGCTTCAGAATCGCAGGTAGAAAATGTATTACTATAAAGTGGTGGTTCTTCCACAGTAAATACCGACACTTTATTTCCCCCCGAGCCCTTCTTTAGTATTACCTAACAAAGAACTTGGGATACATTCCCTTCGTGTTCTTACCAGGTTAGTTTTACTGAAATGTGTTGAATACTTTCAGTTTGTGACATGTGAAAAGATACTTCTGCTAATTTAAAATTAAAAATACAATTTAAAGAGTTTTCCTGTGCAAAATGCTTATAGATTTGAACTATTGAAAAACTCTGTGTTGCCGAAGATGCATGCAGTAAAAAATGGTGGTAAACATGAAAAAAGGTTGACTTGCATTTCTGAGAGGTACAAACCGGTCTTTGTCCCCTTTGGAAAAAATCATAGGATAACTTGAGTTGAAAGGGACCAGTAGAGGTCATGAAGTCTAACACCCTGCTCAGATCAGGGCCAGTGAGATCAGGTTGCTCAGAAATATAAAGTATTTAGTGGTCTACTCTAAAAACTTAAGTATATGGTGGTGGGTTTCTTAGGATTTCTGAAAGGGAAAAAATGGAATTGTAATGTGTCTCTTTTGTCTTCACCTTCCAGAAAAAGAAATAAAATAAGAAGGCTGAGGAAAGAAGTTCTTTACTATGCATTTCCTTTCAATTTTAGATGGAAATAAAAATTTCATCAGGCTAAACCTTACTTTCCATACTCAATTATTCTCCGGAAAGTTGAAATAAGTATAGATGTAGCCTTTTCAAGAATATGCCCCTAGAAGTTAATTTCTGAAGTGAAAGGAAACTGCAAGGTGACATTGCTTTTGAAAGTCAAGCCTTAATAAAGGGCTTCATTTAGGTACCCATCCTTGAAAATGGATGGTGAACTATGTAAGGGCTGGGAGGGAAAGGGGAAAAAAGGAGATGCAAGAGAATGATAGCAGATGAAAGTACAAGGTAATTTAAGCCCTTGGTTACTGCCCCTATTTAAAATTGGCACTGGTTGATTTGGTTATCCAACCGTTGGCAGCTCAAAGCCCAATTCTTAACATAAAGTGTTCTTGCCACAGATTGGGCTTGAGTAAGTTTGTTATGGGTCTGCCATTATATTCTAGAAAAGTGGCCCCTCCAAGGCAGAGTTAGGATGTTCTGTAAATAGCTTTCTAGTACTTTGCATGTCCCCAAGACATCTTAAGTTGAGAGGGTACCTGCAGTAGAGAAGAGCAGAGAGCGGTGCTTATTGATAATGACAGCTATAATGAGTTTCCCTTTTTATAAGGCCATGTTGAATCTCCAGGAGTCAGACAGTATAAACATCCATCACTGGGTCTGGAATGGGAAATATTGCATCACTCCTGTGCTGAGTTTGCTCAGAGCTTGTTCTGTTGTTCCAGGTGAGAAGAGTGAGGGGGACAGCCCAGGGCTCAGTTCTGGGGCTCGCCTGGTACCCACTGGAGCACAGCTGAATACGACAAAAAACTGACACCACCCTGGGTCCTCCTGAGGTCCCAGCAGAAGTGGGTTCCTCTCTCCCAAGCTGTGGTGTACACACAGACTTCTCATGTGAATTTTTTTAAGGTAAGCTTGTTTTTTTCTTTTTTTTAATACCACAGAGTTTTCTAAATGGGAAATTATATTCTGTTTTTCTAGACAAATTTGTTGCTATTCATCAAGACTTTCAGACGTTGCTGGAGCATATAATAAATGTTTATTACTACTAATGGAGATAAAACTTCTAGGAGCAAATCTTGCAAGAGGCATTAAAAATTAGCAAAGGAAAAAAAAAAAAAAAAAGAAAGAAAGAAAGAACAGCTTGGGGTAGGTCCTGTATTCATAAACCTATTTATAGATGGTGTACTGGGTAGAAGAGCAGGTTTGTGCCTCTGCCAGCAAGATGCTCCAGCCTACTGCTGTGCTAGTGCTTGCCCTAATTTTGCACTTACATTCTGAGTCTCCCAAGGGGATGCTGAGCAGATGTGTGATTGACCTGAATCTCGAAGGTGCATGGGTTTGTGTCACTGAGGATGATCGGAGAGATTCGATCAACTTCTTTTCCAGGACCTGTTCATGTTGTGATTAGCATGTGTTGACCTGACAGGTTTCTCAGGAACCAGCTCGTAAAACTGTCTTCCAACTAAGAATTTTCTTTATCCTCAAATGGCCAAAGAGACCTGAAGAGAAGATTGACAGAGGGGTTGCACAAACATGGCTCTCGGTCTGTCCTTTAGCTGCAAAGTGTTTTAAAACTGTTTTGGCAGCCTGCTTGGTGCTGGCAGTGCTCCTGGAAGCGCTGCTGTTGGGAGCACTGGTTCCAGTCTGGCGTGAGCCTGGAAGGGAAGCAAGGGATTTTGCTGGGATCCGCCTGTGCCACCTTCATCTCAGCTACCGGTAATAATTGTCTGTAGACCGTATTTTTCGGAAGACAGCACTTAGCCTTTCCAGCAAGAGAAACATGTGTCTCCTGTCTGACACCAAAGAGAAAGGAAACAATCGGAGAGGAAAACAAAAGAGCCAAGTTAAGAAAACAAGTGTATTCTAGTGCTTAGCTAGTAGCTGGCTGCATGCCAGTTTAGGAGGGGCTTTGTTTACGGGTGGGTGGTTTTTTTGGATGCTTCTGTTCCATCAAGTTTTACTTCCACTTAAAAACTAAGGGGAAAGGAAAGGATCAAAATACAGTTTTACATGCATGTGAGCTGCAGAATGAATAGAAGTGAAGAGGGCTGTTATAAACCAAAAACATACTTTCTGTCCTCATGCCTTCATTTATGCACCTAAAATCATGATTTTTCAAAATGTCGGGGAAATGCATGAAAATAGCCACTATTTAAGCTTATTTAGAAATGCACCTTGGCAAAGATGAGTATCACTGAGGAACAAAGGTGGGTCCTGTGGGGGATTCAAATGTAAGGGTGGACTTACTGAAAGCAAGTAATAGCAGAATAATTTAGATGTGGAATTTTAAACCAATTATGTGAATAACAGAGGGTATATTCTGAAAGTAGCCAGAAGTGCTTTAGTGCGGGTATAACTGACATGGTTTCATGGTTGCAGTAAACTACATCAGACTTTTATTGAAATTACTGCAGGTTTCTGGACTGATTAAAGGTAGTATTTCATGAAGCTTTCACTGATCTAGTTGTTTCTTGAGCTCTGTTCCTTTGAAAGGAAGATTAGCATCCTTGTGCTTTTTAATAAAATGAGCAGTGTACTAAAATCCTCTGTCAGCAGTTTGGCTTGAACACCAGAGTATGTGCCTCATTGCTCTACAGAACACGGCGGATATTAAATGTGGATAGTAATTTTGTTTGTTCCTTCTTTGCAAAGAAAATAGAAACTGCTCATGCAAAAGGGGGAAATAGTTTACAGGATTCTTCGGGATTGCCGTTCCTAGTATGCAATTACAAACTTTGAGGCATAGTGGATATGAAGTGTTTCCTGGTGTTAGCTGTGTGCAAATAATTATGAATCAGGTTGGGTGGGTGGTGGGTTTTTTGGTTTGGTTTGGGTTTTGGTTTTGGTTTTTGGGTTGTTTTTTTTTTTGAGAACTGTTGACTTACCTACATGGTAGTGCTTAAAAAGAGAAACAAAGCCATTGAGATCTCTCCTAAACTTCCTTTTCTTTCTAGAAGCTTTCCTCAAACTTCATTAATCTTCAAAGCTTTCCCTTCAAATGGGTGGTCAGCATAAGCATTTCTGCAAATTCATTTCACGTGTAGATTTCGTCTCTAAAGTTGTTGGAGTCAGTGTAGCTGCAAATCTGATTCACTTGTGTGGCAATGAACTTCACATGTAAATCGTGCTTCTAATAAGTTCGCTTTGTGCTAGAAGGTGCTAATGGCTGCCATCAATCAGAGGGCTAGTAGAAGTTGTTCTCCCCCTCTCCCCCAGACTAAATGAGACAGCAATTAAATGCCCTTTTGTTGAGTGATAGCTGAGACAATGGAAATCAATGTCCAAAGCACAAACCAGAATGGCAAGTCTTAAGTATAAGATAAGCCGTGTGTCCCCAGGGATTGGCATGTTGATTTGCTTACAGCTGAGAGGGTATATGAAAGGAGTAACTGGGAGTGTAGACAGCAGGAGGAGTGGTAATGCTCCTTGGAGCCAAGCCAGGAGGGAATGTTTGCGGAGGAGACTCCTCCATGGGGCCGTGCTGCCATGATCCCGCCTGTGTGCAACCCAGGCCCAGCCCGCAGTACACATCTCATCCGGAACAGGCCTGCCATAAGGTCACGATGGAAAAATATGATACCGGGTTTGTTTGTGGTGTGTTTTGATGTTGGCTGCTGGAGAACGGGCACTATCTGATCTGGTGCGAAGCCTACTGATACAAACTTCACCTTTCAGCTTTTCTGAAAGCGCTTCAGCCGGCAGGGTGAGTTTCTACCCGACCAGTGCTCTTATTGCAGTGGTTTACAACCTTGGAACAGGATTCGCTGTGTTGTCAAGCCACATCCTGAGAACAACATTCCCCCCACCCTGCAAATGCCATCCCCTTGTTCCTGAGTAACTCTTGCACGAGTTACTCTTCTGCCTCTCCTAAATAAAACTGTACCGTGAAAAAGCCCAGTTTGCTCATTCATTTCTTGTTGATGAAACCAATGCCTTGAGACCCTCAGTACTGGTTAACACTTTTGTCCAAAAGACATAGAGTCACTTAGGTGGCAGAATGTGTTTTGCCTTGTCTTCTTCACTCCAGATCTTCTCCAAAGCTTATTATGTCAATAGGACACTTCCTTTTGACTCCAGCTCACAATTCTGCCATAGCTTTAATGCCTTGCTGAAAGAGCCTTAAGTTAGTGGAGTGCACAGGGCTGCGTTGTCTCTAATTTGTGTGGGGTTTTTGTTTTTGTTGGGGGTGTTTTTTTCTGCTTTTGTGCAAAACTGTAAATGCATTGTGTACAACGAGCTATTGCATTTACTAATGACAAAGCACACTGCTGTCATGCCGCTCATACGCTGTTGGCACAGACTGTGGCTACATGATGCTTTGCAGCACTCAGCTAAATTGAGAGAAAGCCTTCTGCAAGTGTAAGGCTCCAAAGAAATGTTACAGTTAGAAATAATTTTATTTTTGTGCCTGAAAAGTGTTGCAAACAGATGACCATAGTAATCTGAAGTAATACCCAAATTTGAAGAAAAGAAAATACATCTCTTCAGCGAGCTCTGTATTCAGCTTGTTCTGTGGTGGTCTGTATCTGGCATAGCTGTTTTGAGGGCTTGAACAAAGGAAAAAAAGCCACTGTATTAAGAGGTCCGCAGAAATCCCTACAAGTTGGTGTTCCTTTTCCTTATCACTCGGTGATCTCTCTTTTCCTTGTGTCCCCATCTTTTCAAACACTTTCTGCTGCGCTCACTTTTTAGTCTTCCATTTTCTAGTATTGACAGTTGTTGTGAATGACACACTTCACAATCTTATTGTCTTCATATCGATTCAGGTCTTCAGCTGTTAATGTGAATTAACATGTGAATTAATATGAATGTTCACATTAACTCTGTTTCTAGCCTTGACTTGCACCTGACTCTGCATTGGGTTCTCTATGAAGGAATGGGCCCATGAGTATAATGCTTTGAAGCTTTTAATGTAGACCTTGGATTATTAATGTGATCTTCACTATTGCCAATACCTTTTCTTAAATGTTGAAGCATTCTTAGAAATAAATCTATAATAATAAATTCTGCAATGTGGTCAAGATGATCATAGGCATAGGAAGAGCAAAAGCTATTTGTACCGTTTTATATTTAATTATTGGGGCGTCATTTTGAATAATCACAGATTAGCTCTTTTTAAGTATCTACTTCTCTTTGCAAGCCTTCAGCAGTCCGATAAAGCACAGCCATTGACTGCTATTTGATGTGTCCATTACCTCCTGCAAATGCCTTGGAATACAATGGGGTAGCACGCAGACTTCAGAGCTGTCATGACAGGTATTAAGAACGTGTCAAATCCCAGTGATGGCTGATAACATATCTGTCATTTGTGATGGGATTATTANCAGGAGGAGAGAGGATTTACTGTTCTTTGGAGCTGCCTGGTTTAATTAAGCCTTGTCTAGTCCATAAACAAATCTATTAACTTCCTGAATGCTTTGGCAGCTTACACACTTGAACACTGCAGCAGTAATTCCATGGAATTTAGGTTTCTTTTTGGTGGACAGTTGCACTAAAGATACTATAACAATGATGAAGGTTCTTGACCAGTACATGGAAACAGCTAGTGCAACAGTACTATATTTTTTTTTAATTTTGTTTTTTAATTGAGAGTTTAGCAGCATATTATGGAAGAAAGAATTCAGTGGTCACATCAGACATTTTCTGCATGGAGACTGTAGAGCCAAGGAAGGAGAGCAGTCTGCCAGTGCCATTTGATTTCCATCTTTGGTTAGTGAAAGGACATGAAGGATTGCTTTTCTCACTTGTGGATATGTGTCTTGTGTATGTGGTGAAAGAAGGCTGAGCTTCATCTTACTTGTAAAATTAGGTTCTGCTGACTGGGTCCAGTGTGCCAAGTACACAAACTGCTACCTTTCAGGTGTTTCAGGCTGAGCTGTAAATGCATCAAAGGTCTAAAAGAAGTTAAATATTAAGACAAAAGAAGCATCTTATTCTGCTGCCCTCTGGTAGTCAGGTAATGCCAGGATAGAGAATGTGAAGTGCATACTTCTTGCTGTCAGCATCTCTTTAGAGTGCAGAAGTACCCCCAGGAGCAGTTGAACCAGCATAGCTATCTCATACAGCCCCTAGACACAGTGCAGTTTTGGGGGATGAGGGCATATGAAGTGTCAGGAGAGGGAGAGACTTGAAGCTCAGTGGGCTGAGACAGCTATTCCTAGCTGTTGTATGTTCCCTTAAATGTCCTTTCAGCAGGTTTGCCTTTGAATGGAGACTCATAACACTGTCCAGACTGTCTTTCTGTCTCTTCTGCCAATTTATCTGCTGGCTTTGTATGAAAAAGGACCTGGTCTTTATCTCTTCCCCTTCCATAGGCACAGCCAAGGTGCTTATCAGCTCTCTCAGGACCCTTAGTCTACTGGGGAATCAAAGGTAGTAGAGGTCAGCCCAGTGACCTCATGGTACCACTTGGGTACCATGAGATTCTTGCTGGAGGGCAGCTGCCATGCTGGATGTGTTCAACCAGGGTGGCTGCCAGCTTGGATGATGCAGCTGGTGGCCATCCATGCTGGTTGATGGCTCAGAGAGGAGCAGCTGCTCTGACTGTAAGCAAGAAGCCAAAGGACCTGGTCTTGGTTGGTATGTGAGAAGCACTGAAGGCGCTAGGGGCAGGGAGCAGTGGTGGAAGAGTAGGGTGGCCAGCTGGCCTTTTACCCCTGCAGAAGGACATGCTGGAGCACGTGGCAGTGGCTGTGGGGTAAGCTATGGTGATGGTACCCACTGCAGGCATGCTCACAGCAGGATACCTGGTGTGTACTGTAGGGGAAGAGCATGCACCAAGGCCGTTGCAGCATGCCCATGGGCTCACGCCCTTGCTTACCTCATGGAAACTCGCTTGCCTGCCCAGGCCCTCAGGAAAGACTGTTTTCTTTTTTTTTGTTGTTGGTGGTTTGTTTTTTTTTTTCCTTTTCTTTTTCCTCATCTCTAAAAGCACAGTTACCCCACCCACAGAAGCTGGCTGAGCAAAGATCGAAGAGCAATGTGAAGCACGGATGCCAAGTTTTAAATCTGATGCAGCTTAATTAATTTTCCAAGGTAGCTCTCTTGAGGGCCTTGTAGCAAATATCCCAAAGCAACCAGTGATTTGGGTACCTCAACCCAAAGCTGTTTTAGCTTAAGAGTTGATAAGGAGCCTGATAATTACGGGTTTTTTTTATAGTTTTTTCTTCTCCTCCAGAAGCTGAACTCAGCATTTCTTCAGAGTAACTTGAACAGTGCACCCAGCAATCATTAATCATACTGTAAAATCTTGGCTTCAGCTTTCCCCTTTATATGTAGGAGGTTACCATACAGGTTGTTAACGTTGTGTCTTGCTGGCTGGCAGTACCTTGGTTCATAACAATTAAATATGGTTGCAAAAAGAGGAAGGGCTGTGGAGGAGAACAATGCTGCAGTGAAGAACCTTCTTGCACCTGTCACAGGTTTGCTATTGGCCGTGGGTAGATGCAACACAGATGTTCATGTATATCAATGACAGGGAACCCACAGTGTAGGACTTAGCTCTGTGGTGTCCACCCCTTCAGGAGAAAGCACCAGCATAAAGAGGGACTACTGGCAGCTTTCACAAACTCCTTTATTTTTTTCCCCAGTGCTCTCAATATCTTTCATCAACTTGCATATTTAATAGATTTATGTTGTGAATGGGTTTTCTGTCCTGACAAAGGGCTACAGTAAAGCACATGTAAGCTTGGAGTACTTCTCTGAGGGAACCTATTCGTTCCCCGTACTCTCTCTGCCTTCCCTAAATCACTAGATTTTTAGTTTAAAGAAGAATCTTGGAGGTATTACAGAAGTCATCGTGAGACACAGCTATTTCTTCTTTTCATTATTTTGTACATGAGGTGTCCTGAGATAACACAGAAAATCATGAGGTTAGGGGAGTCACCCCTGAAGATCATTGAACTTTTAATAAAATTCCTTTTAGTGTCCAAAATCAACACTGCCCTGTACGGTCCCAGTTCTGTTTTACATGTGATCACACTTAGCTGCAGTGCAGTTTCTGCTTTATTTTCTTTTTATTCAGTGGTAGGATTAGAAGGAACCTTTGAAAACCAAACCACCACTACCATCCAATTTAATTAACACAAGGATATCTGTCACCTGGCGAAAAGTCTCACTCTTGTTTGTATGAAAACTGATTTCCATGTTTGTTTGGACAAAGTAACATATTTCCAGCAATTAAAAAGCTCAGCAGTGGTAATGGTTGCTGTTTGGGCAAGGGGAGCTGGAAGGCAAAATATTGCAAAATGACTTTTTGCTGATAACAAACAAAGCCCAGTGGGAGATTTCTGTTTTGAAAATATTTAACTGTTGACATGAGGATGTTTGTTAGAATATTTTTAGTGCTGATAAAGGAAAGCAACATTCATTGGATTCTTGGTAATCTTAAACAAAACCACATGTTAAGCTCTGGTTGCTCAGCTCGGGATGGTAGCATTACACTATGCGTAGGAAAGGTTCTTCTCAGCTAACGGTTTCCTCTATTGTTTTAACCTCTAAGCCTTTTATTTAGAGGAGAGGGAATGAGAGGGATAAAGAGAGGTTTGGTCATAAGGAGAATAGTGTTTTATATGAGTGTCTCTGATAAGACTTTCATGGTGGTGTTTGCAAGTTGAAAAGTTGCAGCTAAGCCTTGGTAAAGCTAAAAAATTTGTACTCATTTTAATTGTGCTTTGAAGCATCACTATTATCATATGAAAAGCACCAGTAATGCCTTGACTTGCTTGATAAAATAAGAATCTGTTCATGGTAATGACCATTAACTCACTGACAGAATGATAAAGAGATTACAGGGTTCAGCTTCCTACTTATAAAGAATTGGTTAGTGCACATGGTATTCTGCTAGTCCCATCCCAGTGTATGTTGTAGAACAGTCTTGGAAAACGTTCTTAATATTTTTAACGTGCTACCTGACAGCATGATCTCTACAGTATACAATTTTCTGTTCCTCTGACCTCTTACACACCAATTGTATTGGGAAAACATTAATTAAATGGGAACAATGTATTTATTGTGACTTGAAGTTGCTTTTATTGCAGTTCCTATTGTTCAGGTTCTTCAACAGGAGTGAAAGAGCCTTCTTAAAGATGCTCTCCAAGCACTCTGTTTAAAGATGGCTCTTTGTTCACAACTGCCAAAAAGTAGCTGCAAACTAGAAAAGGAAAAATTCCCTTCTGTGTGATTCCAGGCCCTTGAGTCTTGAGGCAAATGTTTTATGTTAATTCACTTCAAGACTTAGCTTAGTTTAATTTTAGTCAGGGTTATGGGCCACCAGTGTGTTTTGTTCTTCTTTAAATGCACTAAGCATCCCTTGGTAGCACCTTGAAAATTTAGTAAATTTTGGAGTGATGCAGAGAAAGGTGGCGCCTTATGGACCTTCCCTGGGAACCTTGTTTATACAGTAATCTGTGACTATCCTTTATGTATTTATTTGATATGGTATATTGACAAAGAACGCCTCAGTGCCCTGAACAGAGACCAGTGTCTGTTGTGTTACGGCTCTGGTAGTGGCCATCATCTAAAGATCATGAGGCAGATCAAGCAGTCAAGGGTAAGATTTTGAGTTCAGAGTCTGGCAAAGTCCTGTCTTTCTGAAAAGGCACCGAGCCACACTGCTTCTCACTTCACTAATGAGGTAATTTGACTTGATAAAACTCACTCTGTTTCTTCATAAGCTCTGCCTCTTTTATGGCGTATTGCATGGTGTGGCATACAACATAGAATCATAGAATCATTTAGGTTGGAAGAGACCCTTGGGATCATCAAGTCCAACCATCACCAACATCTTCATTCAAGAGATGAATCAATTATCTTTTCTGTCCTAAATACAAAACACAGTTTCTGTGAGAAACACCAGCTCACTAATAGATTGTGAAAAGAGGATGAAGTCTTCAAAGCAAAGATATAAAAAGGTATTAGAAAGTTTATTTTAAAAGTACAGTTCGGCTGAGCTGGGGGCCACCCTCAAAGAGGAGACACACCTTGCTCTTGGCACTTAAAGTAGTTTATACCTTCTCCTGATCACCTGATTTCCCTTTTTTCTATTGACCAGGTGGGGCCTTGCAGTCTTCTGGTCCACTTGCTGAGCTCATGTCATGATTACAATGTTCTCATTGAGTCTTTTTCTTCTGATGACCTCCTTTGCAAAATTTTTGGTTACAAACTGCTTACACAGACAATTCACACAAGTTCCCTTTTATAAAGCGTGTCTCTGTGTTACTCTGTGTTTATAGAAACCTGGTTCCTGATATGCACAGGCAAATTCATTGTGGCAGAAGCAAACTTGTTATCTATCTTATACATTTCCATTCATGGCTAAGTGTTAGCCAGTATACTTTCCAGAAAGTTGCACTTCCTCAAACCCTACCCAGCAGAAATGTCTCTGAAGTGCCCCATTACATTCTTGTCCAGCCTTTTCCCACCTTCCTACTGTTCCTGCCTTTCTGTCACAAAGTTTTGTTCTCCAATGTGTCAGACCAATCAATTATGTATCACACAGAAAGGCAGTTTGCTTTTCTTAACTCTCCTGTCTGCCTGTAACCAGATCCTCTGTCACCTTTCTAAATAGTCTCCTGCCGGGTTTGAGCATTTCCACAGCACTCGTGTTACTCTGCGTGGTGTGAAATTCCCTCATTCCCTTTTCCTTACCAGCCTTTGCGTGCATTCATATGAGAAAGAAATGTTGCTGTAAAGTATGGAACAGAGGGGATTGCAATGAGAGAAACCGTGAGAACATCACCTCCAGCCTGCTAGGTCATAAAGAACTTAAATCGTGGGATTTGGAAGGTTGCAGAAGTCAATCTGAGGAGCTGGGTGCTGCCTGCTGCTTTGAAAATTTAGCGGGCCTGTTCAAATCCCACTTATGCCAGAGAAGAACATCTACCCTGAAACACAGTGTGTGTGGGAGGAACAAGGCTCTTAGGTTAAGCCGAAGTGTTGGGGAAGCTTTGCAGCTGCTCTGCTCTGGCTCCGTCTGCCAGTCCTCAGCCCAGCTTTGACCAAGTTGGGTGCTTGGAGTCAGCAGTTCACCTCAGCTGCCATCGTGTATCCTGATGGCAGCTCAGGTACAGTCTCAGTATTCAGCCTGTTACTCCAGACCTACAGGCTTTTAAGAACATAAACCCTACTGGTTATTTTAATGTCCCAAGAATCTCTACCCCAATCTTTTTCTGCCAGAAAAAAAGCGATTAATTTTTTTGTTTAAAGAGCTTATTCCATCTGATTCTTTAGTTGATGTCCCTGCCCATTGTTTGTCATCTCACTTCTTTCTTGTGACAGGCATGCTGAAATTTGACTATAGGCTTTGCAATGTACACAGTTTGGCATAAAGCTAATTTAATTTTTTCTATGTATGGAATACAGAATGCAGAAGGAAAAGCCTGTAAATTGCTTCAAAAGCATTGTATGGTTTAAAATTTATCTGTTACCCTGCGGTTATCCATAAGGTCCTCTCTAGAGTCAGCCATCTGTATAGTTACTTATAGTACTGCATGTTTCATATCTGGCACACAAAAAAATGATGTTTATTCTTTTCTTCCTGATGTGAAAGCCATTCTCAGTCAATAAGCTGTCAAGCTACCTCTTTGTCATTATTGCTGCCTACTTGTGTTCTTTCACATCAAGTCTCCTAAGCCTTGCTGGTGTAATGTGTTAAATTCTTTGACAAGAATGTTTCAGTTTTGGAGCGCTGAGGGCTTTGCCTGTTTTTCTTCATGAATGGAATGAAACACTTCTTGCTGAAAATACAAATGAAGCAGAAACTGAAAAATTTAGACTTCCTTGGTAATCAGTAGAGGAAAAATGGACGCTTCTGGACTGTTATCCACTGCAGCCCTCGAGCTCTCCACCTTGGAGAAGATTAATTGCATTCTCCAAGTGCCTGGTTTTCTCAGCTGATAAAAAGAGGTTAGTTGGCTCACTGTGAGAGCTATTTCCACACTGTTGCTACGGAATTTTAAGAAAGATGGGCTCCAGCATTTCGGTTCCAGCAATGAATAGCACAGCTAAGGACCTGTATGTCTTCTACTGTCTCTCTATTTAAAAATTTAAAAAAGGGTACAAAACCTATTTTACTTGTGCATCCAGATCACATCTGGGAGGTTCTCTCTCCTACCCCTACCCCGATTTGGGGTTTTTACTTGCTTGGCTTCAAGAAGACTGTTCCAACTAAAACTGAATGTGGTGAAATGCTTCCCCTTCCTTAAAAACATTGCATGCTAGCACCGGGAAAGCTTTACCAAATACATCCAGTAAACTGATTACTCTTCTCTAACATTAGCCTTTTTCCTGCAATGCTTGGGGAACTCAGTGCAAATTGACTTTTTGAGACTATGTTATATTTCACATTGTTGTACTTGTAATAAAGCAGAAAATGGGATGCACTATTTAAGTCAAAATGGTTTTGACTTCTGCCTTCCATAAATTTGTATTTAGGGCTGTGGGTGGCCTTTTGAAAAGTTGCTCCAGCTTTGCACAGACGGCAAGAATGGAAAAAGTACAGGACAGTAACAATTTCTGTATCTGTAATATATTACAAAGGATATTTTTCCTCACCACCAGTGCAGTTGTCCACCTCGGTGTAATCTCATGCAGCGCTGCATATTGTTTTTCTATGAAAGTACATGATATTCTGCAGCTTGCATTGGGGAACAGGGCTGATTATTAGGCTAAAGCCCAGTGTCTACTCCACAAACAGCTGAGCTGCTGGGGGACATTGGTGTGGGCTGGCAGAGTTGGCCAGCCAGAAGGGCTGAGCCATCCTAGTCCCTTTGGTGCCAGGTCTGCTGCCACCCAGAGTGATGTAAGCTGACCCGGATAACTCTTACAAACCACTGTGCTTAAGGAGAATTAGAATAAAAAGAGATACTTTATTTGATAGAGCAAAAAATGACCTTGTGGAAAAATGACATAGGGGGCTTTTGTGTGCTTCTCACCCTGGCTGCCCTGGGTCAAGGTGGTAACTGTTGGGAGGCAGTGGTAATACAGTACCACCCCAGCTATCCCTTCAAGAAAGAGCTTGAAACAAGCCTCAGTGATGTCTGAGTTTCAATCCTCTGACCAGGTCAGTACTTTTGGTTAAATTCCTGCTATCTTAGTATGGGATTTTCTTCCAGCCACGAAATGTCCCATCTTTGTCTCCATTGTGTTGATTTACTGGCCCTTGATGACAGAAGTGATCACTTCTGCACTGTATTTTCTTTTCAAAATAGACTTTCTTTTATTAGTTTGCAGATTTCTACAAGGTAAATTGATGTGTTTGGGTTTATATTGTTTATGATTTAACTTTTTCCATTTTCTTTCTTAACTAAATATTCTCATCCTTTTCAATTTTGTTTCATATGGAAGCTTTCCAGAGCTGCATTACATGTGCTTGATTTTAATTAATTATGCATCACCTAGTGAGATACAGATATATAAAAATGCATAAAGCTAACACCTTTATTCATTTAGCACTGAAATGCACTTTTGCAAAGTGATGGGTCTATAATACGTTATTTAAAGGGCTCTGACTCATGATTGCAGGCGGATTTTTTCGATACAGGGGACAGAGTAGCAGAACCAGTAATCTTTGGTCTTTTACTTTTCATCTCTGAAAGGAAACTGTTTCCTGGACCATCTGCATCCCTTGCTTCTCTCAGGCTCTTACTGTGTACTGGACAAGGTGAGAAGTTTTGGCACCTTTGCCCAAATGCATCTTCCAGTGCAGCATCCCTGAAGGCAGGACTCTGTGGGGTGACAGCCTGCTGGGTGCTGCCTCAGTGGGGCTCAGCAGGTCTGATGGGGTGGGTACCTGTAGAGCTTCCCGCTCCAGAATCTCCTTTAGCAGCTGGCTGGACTGAGTGGAAAAGTCATTCCAAAGACTATTGCTCACTCAACTGCTTAAATGTGCAAAAATGTATTTTGCACTTAAATGAAGAACAAAGAGAGCTGTGTGCACATCTCCCTGAGCTGGGATCCTCTCCCCATATTTCAGACTGATCTGGCTTGCTCATGGCCTTTTTTTATCAGATGGTGCAGCTTTTCCTATCCTGGTGCTCCCAGCCAGCCAGCTTGTTTCTCCGGAGACGCAGGGCAGCATTTCTGAACTCACTCAACGCTTCCCTTCTCTCCCAATTGCTAGTGTCCTTTGATCTTCCTTTCCCAGGCTTGGCAAACAGCCCTACCATGAGGATTGGTGTGAGGAGTCCTGCAAAACTATAAATCTGGCTAATTTGTTGGAGGGGTGGCGTCTAAGTGTTCTAAACTGTTGTTTCACCTTTCCTGCCTCATTACTCTCCGAGCCTTGTCTGGCTTCCGTGTGTTTTATAACTGTGTGTTTGGGCGGGCAACAAAGCAAAACAGAACAAGAAGATGCGATGGTTGGAGGTTTTTTGTTTAAGGGAAAAAAAAAAAAGACACAAACGCTTCCTTAGTTCAGCCCACACCAACGTAGTTGTTTTCTTCCCTCTCAAAATCTATCTCCATTTATATGGTAGGAAGATACCAGTTGGCTTTATTTTAATGCCCTGCCCTGCCCAACTTCAAAGTCCAAATCTATTTGTCACTCTACCAAGTTACCTTTCGCCCACAGTTTCCAAACACCGCCCAGGTATTTAAAAACAGAAATGATCACAGTATAGAAACAACAAAGTCTCTTGCTTAATTAATTTGCATGTGCATTATCTGTGAGAAGGTATCTCCAAATGCAAGACGTTGTAGTTACTTGTCTAGGTGGTTCTATTTTAATCTCCTACTGCAAGAGGGAAGTCCTGTGATCATGGCCAATCGAAGAAGTTCTCCCTTCTTTACACATGGACTTCCTCCAGTTTAAACCACCCATACGTGACATCTAACTCCCTTTGAAGTTGATGGAAAAGATTTCTGCTCTGTAAATCCTCAGTATATGGCCTAAACACGTCTCCCAGAATAGTTTGCAACGGTTAGGATTCCTGCAGCTTCTGGGGACTTGCCTACAATTTTGTTGTAAAAGTGGCTAGGCACAGTATTTCAAATATGTCTTCACTGCACCCTGACACCACAGAAGATTAGTTTCTTCTGATGTTAGCATCTGGATGCCAACATGACTAGCGCTTCCAGATTTTTTGTTTCCTTTGAGTTCCTCAGCATGAAGTTTACCACAATGGAGAGAGGCTATGCTTCAGTGAAACCTGTAATGGGTGCTAAGAAAAGTATATATAAACGGTGTATCACTTCCAAGCTGTCAGCTGAAATGCTTCCCCCCACCTCTTCCCCTGTCATTTTCGCTATTAATAAGAAATTTACATTGCTGTCTCTTCTGCCACTAATCCAATGGAAAAATTCAGCTCAGTCTTGGGAGGTAAAAATATCTTGCAGGTGACTCCAAACTGGCAAATAAGAGCCCAAGGTTTTGGTAAAACAAACAAAACTATAATCCAGGCTAAGTACTGAGATTTCACTCTGGCTGTTGACTTTACAGGCCATTGGTTTGAATAAAAATCAGCAAAAACATGATGTGGAACAGAGTAGGGATGGCTGGAGACTGATTCCTATGTTGCTCGTTCTATACACGGTTGTATTTTCACATATTCTTTGTTTTATCTGCCTGAGACAGTAGTTTGTAATTCAGACAGCCAAGAGGCAGCTTCTTTGAAGGCAGCAGTATTAAAAATACTGCTTCTTTTTTGGCAAACTAGAAACATTCTTGTGTGTGTTTAAGAAAGATGGGCTAGATATTTTTGGATGCTCACTAATTCAGTTCAGCTGTCCCTGTTGTTTTGTTTGCTTGGGTTTGGAAAATGAGAGCAAGGGATAATATATAGAACGAGAAGTAATTCTTTACGGAGCTGCAGACCAACTTGTTCATATCTTCTCTGTATATCAGGAAATTGATCACTTACCATGTCTTTTAATTTGTAATCCAAAACATGTGTCCTTGTATGGACGGACCAATTTGGTTTTATCAATCATCTGAGGGTAATATTCTCCTGCATAGCTACTGGTATACCAATTGTTGTATCTGCACCGCCTGTTTATCTTTGATATGTTTATGAATTTACTTACACAGCAAAAGCTAAGAAAGCTTATGGAGGGAAAAAATAGTAATAATAAAAAAAGAATGGTAACAAGGCCTGTGGAAAACATTGCTGCTGAAACTCCCTTGAGGGACAGAACCCCAAACCTTTGAAGTGACTGCATGCTGCAGAAGTAAAACCACGCTAACATGAGCTGATGGATGGGTTTCCAAGCACAGGAAAAGAAAATGGGGATGTATGGCTGTGGGACAAGCTGGGACTACTTTTCATCTTTACCCAGAGGCAGCTGCTCGTTTTGCTTCATGCAGTGAGGAGCAGAGGCAGGAGCAGACAGGATGCCAACCTTGTGCACAGTTAAAAAAGGGTGAAATATGGTGCAGGAGGAGAAAAGGGAAAATGAAGATCAGGGAGGCAAACAAAGGGAAGAAGGATAAAAATCTACGTGAGTTAGTGTGAAGCCCCAGAAAATCTTTAGGCCTCTGAAGATAAGCATATTCTATTCTTCTTGGACCTGTTTTTCTTTCTGGTGGTGCTCAGTGTTTGACGTCGTGTGTCCTTCTTTGTTACAAGTGAGTGAGAGAGGTTATCTCCGTTTTGAGAGGGCTCTTTCTTTTCCAGCCTGAAAAGGTGATTACTCAGGAGAAGGTTCTTAAAACCTCAATAAATCTTGGGATCCCAACAGGTAGGTCCAATATATATTTAACATTTTAAGCTTTGCTTTTAGATAGTGTGCTTCTAGTGCTCCTTTACCACTAGCAAGGGATATAATTTTCTTTGTGTTGCATCTGTTAGCAGTCAATAGCTTAACGATTGGCATTCCCAAAATCCTACCAAAACCATGGGTTTAACATTCTTACAGTCACCTTGAGGTTCTTGGCAGACCTGGATTATTTTAATTGACATAATGAAATAAATGTATTGTACAAACAAGAGAGAGACTGTGTTCAGGTTGAGGTGCATTAGTTTGCTGGTCATAAAACCTAAATTGCAATATATTATGCAGCCATCCTTAGAAGATGCCAGTTGATAAGGTTGTGCAATACATCTGCGCAGAATAGTGTGCTCCAGTTTACTACCTCCCTGAAGCTGCTGCTTCCCTCCAAGCAGCCACAGCAGCCGGACAAGTGAGGGCACAAACCAGGGACTTTTCTGTATGTGGTTTACATTTATTAAAAAATAAGTACAAAGGGATCTGGACTAAATGTGATGATGGTTTTACAGTGCATTCAGGATGCCTTAGGTGGAGAGGGAAGTTTGATGATCAAAATATTTTCTTTAAAATTTGGAGCCTGTACCGACTTCTGAAGCTACAGAGTAGGTGCCGTTCTGTGTGATTAGCTTAGGCTTTGGCATAACAGTTGTCAAAGATAAATACAACTGGCATAACCTGCTGGTTCTGCTTCTGGGGTGTTGATTTTGAAAATAGTTTTGTCTGCTGGGGGGAGTGTGTGGGTGAAGCTTCCCGGGGGTGACTGCCACTCTGAACTCTTGCTCCATAGCTCCAAAGTTGGAGCACAGCTGAGAGACAGAAGGACTTTTAGGCATCTGTGGGATCCTGACTGCTCTTAAAATGTATTTCCAAGGTTGTGAATGCACATAAATCACCCAGCCCTTCAGGGACAGATGGATTTGTTTTAAACTTGATAGGTCTGATATAGTGTCGGTGTAGAGTCAAGAGTCTGTCTGCAGCAAGGCAGCTGAGAGCACTCTCAACGGGACAGTGCTTGTGGGGGAGGTGGAACCTACTTCAATAGTGAATTAACGTACTTTGGGTCAACTGCATAGGTGTAAAATAAATAATTACTGCAGAGAGGAGGCAGCTGGCTGGTCAGAAAGGGGCACTGCAGGGAGTGGTGCATGGGAAGAGGACAAGCATGCCCAGCAGGGTCTCCATGCCAGCCACCCCCTGGGCCGAGAGCTGGACCAGGGACAATCCTAACTGCCTGTAGCTCCTTTCTGGCATGGGGAACATGGAGGGAGAGATGAGAAGAGCAGCCCAGCCATGACTGGAGGTGGAGGAGCAGCCTGCATGGGCACTGTCAGGTACCAGGGACCTCCTGCAGCTGGGACAGGGTTTTCCTGTTCCCTAGGCTGCTCAGCTCTTTCTCACAAACTCCTTCTGCAGGGTCTCATTACCCTGGCTCTTTTCTGCATCCTGGCCCTCTTTCCTCCACCCTATTCTTCTATATTTTTCTCTGTATCCAATCCTGGCCCAACTGTCCTCCACCAATATGGGTTACGGGGTTTGCTGCCCTCATGCCATGTTTTCTCTCCTTGTACCTCAGTCCCTTTCTCTTTGCGGTTCAGTAACCACATCTGTAACAGGTGTAAATACAACATCATGTTGGTTTTTGTTTGAAGAGATCAGCTTGGTGTTGACATCATGGTTCTCACCAGCTTCAGAACTACATCTAATCAAGTGGGAGGCTGGATGTGTTGTATGTGGTTTTGGTTTTTAAAGCTAGATGAAAGGGCAACAAGTGGTTAAAAACAACTTCGGGTCACTGGCTTGCAAGGGCTTAACTAGTATAAATACACTGGAATAATTTGAAAGGCATCTCAGGTAATATGAAGGTGTATATATCTGCTAACTGCCTGGCAAAATTAGAGAATTAATTGAAAGGGAATGGTAGCTCATTAGCGGAGTAAGCTAATGTAAAAAAAAAAACAAAAAACTAAACTGCAGTTTTCTTTCAAGACTTACTGTGACAGAATAACCTGTTAATGAAATGATGCTTTGGAAGGCAGCCTGGAACGGTGGCAAGTGTTCTGATAAATTATCACCTTCCATGTTTTAACTGCATGCTGGGATTAAATCTTAGGCCATGAAGTGAGCTTCCTTCTTCCTCCCTACCCATCCACATTAGAGATTAAATGCATTTATTTAATGACCAGCCCAGTTTAAACCTCGACACCATGCTTAAAACACATTTTTGGATATGAAAAAAATTTCATGAGTGAAAACATTATGAACAGTCCTTAAATATATGCAAGTATATATTCCTCTATCTTGTATGAAATTACTAAAATTTATTCACTGAAGTCCATGGTCAGAAGGGAGTACTCAGAAATGCTCAAAACAGAAAGGGCACCTTTGAATATGTACACTTATATGGGAAAAATAGTGGTCTTTTGTCATTTTGGTAATGAATCTGTCACACCATGTGAGAGGCAGGAGAGCTGGGACTTCCATAAAGTTTTGTAAGCAATAATACAGAGCCACAATCCTGGAGAGAAACCACCCCGAATTAGTGTTACTTTTATTTGTTTCTGTTTTGGGGACCTTGGGGATCGTTTACCACCTCTTCGGAAAACCACAGAGTTCCTTCAGTAGAGCGGGGGGAGTGTTTCAGAAGGAAGGAGAAATGCTTGGCGTCCCCATGATCCTGGAACTGGGAATTTGCAAGATGTTGTTGAAAACCAGGAAAGTGGATTATTTGTTCCAAGTGGATTTGGATTTAGAATGTCCAACTCCTAACTGAATGCACAACATGCAAGTTAGCAATTTCGTGATTACTTCTGCTTTGCTGGGAAAACAGAATACTCTAAACCAGCATGCTGCCATTCAGTGGCCTAAAACTGCTTTCAGATTCTAGTTTCTTTTCCAAGGACTGAGAGAAACTACTGCAGTTGCTGATGTGAAAAGGAAGAACAGTTTATCTTTAACAGTACTTGAAAGAGAAGAATGCATAATGGCAGATTTCAAAGCCAGTCTCATGATCATAGCTGTATGATTAAGTTGAAACATTTTGTTTCTTTTTGGTTATGAAATGTTATGATGAGTATTTCTGCAATAGAAATAGTCTTAAATATATATCAGAATTAACATACTGTGATTTGATCATCTCAAGTCAACTATAACTGTGCAACTTTCTTGAGCGGTAAACCACAGGCTGTGTGTTTTTTGAATAAAATAATTATGCATATAGTATTCAGCACTGTTGCTAATTTAGAGTAGTCACTGGAAAACAATGTTATCTTTTTTGAGTATTGTTAAAATATGAGTGCTGCTGTTTGACTTTATAAACATCAGTAAAAAAACTGGCACTTTTAATTCTTATTATTTTTAAAGAAATATACTGAAGTAGCTGTCAGTCTTTTCTTGTGTGTGCAGGCCTGTGTGCAGGTGCATTTTGATTTAATGAAGATTACTCTGAAATTAAACTTCTGACTCTTAAGTGGGTAATTGGGAAAGAAAACCATAAATTGCTTCTTCATTAGACAATTGCAAGACTGAGAAATCAAATGGGGTTTGTTTGTTATTGCTCGGTCGTTTTGGTTTTTTTTTTCCGTAATTGGGCATTGAAAAAGTAAATATTTGGGAAAGTGAAAGTAAAGAAAAAACAAAACAAAACAAAACAAACAAACAAAAAAAACCAACAAAACCATTTTGTCCAAAGTTAGTACATTAATTTTACGATACTCAACTATGTATTTGAACAGTAGCTGCACTTTGCATATTTATTAAAAGAAACTTGCAGTATCTTTATTAGAGTACCCCTTGAGGGAGGACACCTTTTGCTTTTCAAAAATACTATGATTTTATGCAGCATTTCAATGCATTACTTATTCTACTTTAGTCTCTTATTAGTGCCTTTGGGGAACGAAGGGCTTTTTCCCTAAAACTCACCAACTGTAAGCTCTCAATATCAATCTCCTCTTTTTTTTTTCACAACTTCCTTGGATCTCAGTGTTACCAAGGGGTTTCTGTCTAGATTTTGCCTATGCAAAACCCAAATTCTCCTCTCTGCTCATCTACTAACACGAATACTGAACGGCTGGGAGAATATTTTCCTGTCAACTCCTTTGCTGATCAGAGGGGGAGATGCTGTGTTCCTTACGGGAGAGGAGATACAAAAGCTGATGAATCCTCTCTTAAGAGAATCTAATTTAACATCTGAAAGTTGCTTGACCAGATATTATTGGCTTGATGGATGAGGGTCCCTCTAAAGCATATACAGATAAGCCGCCTTCATTATTTATAGGCATTCATTAAAGTAAGCAGCACAAACCTTATTGATCTTCCAGATTCACCTCTGTGGGATTTAGAGAGTCTATTGTACTGAGTGAAAGTCCAGAGATATTTAGATGTTTTTAATGAGGATGTAATATCAAAATATGGTAACATTATATGTTATAATATTCTTGCCAAGCTTAACAGCTTTTTCCAAAGTATACTTTTTCCATCAAAGTATGAATTTTTAATTTTACGGACAATGAGGAAAAAATCTAGTTATCCAGGGATATAAGCTAGGCAAGAGTAAACATTTCACTTAAATAATTTTATACCTACAGTCCTCACTATATCATCTTGGGACATTAAATTAAATGATGCTGAAGAGTTGTGAATTGCTGTATCCCGATTAGAGCTACCCTTGCCAATATATGGTGCAACCAAAAGCTTGTGTTTGCTAACTCCAGGCACATAATTTGTGGAGCAGTCCGTCCGGGAGAGTTTAGGAGTGGAAAACAAGCAAAAGCATTTTGTCTGCCGCCTTTCTGTAGTCGCACGATATGCCAGGGAAAAATGGGAAATCTTTTGCCTGCAAGAGAAATGAGGCTCACTTACTTGGAGTAGTGTCTAATAGCTAGATTTGTAGATGCCAACTAGCCTCTGGAAGGATCATTTCCAGTAAAATATAAGGAGGGAAGGGGGGAGGCTGCCAGAAGGCTGGAGCTAATCTTAGAGAATGCCAAGCCACGTGTCTCTCATTCTGTTTCCTCTCTCCAAATTTCTTAGCTAGATGCCTCATATCTCATGGAAGTTGGAAATAAACTAATAAGTAAGCAATGCTCTAAATAGGAATTTTGTTCCATCTGCATCTAAGGTAGATATACCATAGCAGGCCTGACTGGCAAGGAAAGAGGGTGTGAAGTGTAGGCACTAATTTAATTATGCAAGTTAAGTTTGTCCTTTCTGATTCAAAGTATCTTTCCATATATTTATCTGTTCTGATATGTACTGGGTTTAATTTTTTTAAAGTTGATGCTCATGTGCTCCTCACCATTGGACTACTTGAGTACCTCTTGTTCTAGATCTTCTTTCACCCTTCCTCTACCTATTTTATATCTTTATGCTCTTTTCTTTCAAATCACATGTCCTGCTGGACACCATGCACTATAAACCAGCCACACAGTCCTCATTCCTTTCAGAGGGGCAATGTTGCAATGCTCCAGACAGGGATGGTCTCTTTTCTTTTCCTGTAACAGGAAAAATACAACTCCTAGAGATGCAGGTTGTACTCAAGAGCAAGAACATGGAGTTATCAGGCCCAAGTGGCAGTACCAGGCCTAAGCAGCAGTACCAGCCCCACTTCTTCATCCTTCTTCAAATGCAGGGTGAAGCAGGCAGCCACTCAGTGCCTTTGGGTCACCCAGGCAGAGCCTTGCATCATGTTAATCAATTCCCTGTTTCATTTGGCAGCCACCTTTTGCTGGAGTGGTACCACACTTTCTCAGGCAATGCAGCATTATTAATCACTAATGGTGAAATGGGTATACTCCAAGCCAAGTAAAGTACCTTTAATGCTTAATACTGAACATTGTAAAATGCCTTACCAGCAAAAATATGCTGATCTATTTTTTTCATATAAGGCAATGCTGCTCTCCTGAATTGTGCTGAACGTGCTACCACTTAAATGGTGCTACAGATAATTAAATGATCATACGCAGTAGGGTGTCCAGTACGCTGGCCAGCCTTGGGTAGGGCTGAGGTCAATAATCCCTGATATCTGGGATGAAGGACCTCAGGGGGCAGGAAAGAAAGGATGATCATTCATGCAGGCATAAAACACACACAGTAGACATGGTACGTGAGTATGTCATAACCATATACTGTAGCATATGTCAAGTTTGTTGGCAATATTAGGTGCGACTTTCACTTGGATGGCTTTTAAACCTCTGTCTCCATTGGAGCACCCTGTGCAAGGGTGGTGTTCACCCTCCTCTGTCTGTTCATCTCCTAATTTTGCAGTTAACAGGAATTCCTCCCTGTTTCTACATCTGCCACTGGAAAAGTGCTCAACCAGCTGCATTTTCCTCCTCCTCCTTGGTGTGCTTACGCCACACTGCTGTGGCTTTCACCCCTCGGCCAGGTGAGTACGCAAGGAATGCAGTTTGCAGAGTATTTTTGTCATCTCTCTGGCTTTCAGCTAGTAGGCAAACACCATATCAGTATTTTCCCTGTCCTTTAGCAACAGGATCCCCGCTCCCCTACCCTGCCATAACCAGTTCTGGCACCGGTTTCTCCAAGGGTGTGGTGGATGGGAACCTCTGGTAGAAAAATAACCACACTGACCATCAAATAATAATTACACAGTAGCAGGGAACATAGGATACATTTCACCTACAGACTGAGAAGCAAAATATACCATGATACTAAAATAAACAGTAACTCATTTCGGTCAATTGAACAATCTCTTTTTATATAAGCATTGCAATTTCATTACTTTAAGATGCATGAAACTTTGCAGTCATTTATCTTAAATGGTCTTCTATTCTTTGTAGGTATTAGCTCTTCTGTGTGAAAACTAAGACTTTCTCAGCAGAAAGTTGCATTGAAGTTCTTTAGCTGGAAGTGTATGTTCTACTTGGCAGCTCCACTATAATGTTTAAATGGTCAATGGGTTTTTGATTAGATTTCAAATGACATTAATCATTCACTGACTCCAGCATGCAAACCGATCTGTATTTTTGTTGTGAGCTTGTGTAGCTACTGAAAACTTGTTTCCCAGACAGTTTTTAAGAAAAAAAGCAATGTAGCACTGTGTCTGAATCTCACAGGGAGCTAGTTTTGCTTGAGAACAAAAGAGATGGTTTTGTTTTTTTAAAAAGAGAGTGAATCAAGTGTGTCTCCTGATAAATGTTTCTCTTATATGTGTTAGCTCTTACATGTCTTGTATCTTAAAATCCCATTGAGTATGTTCTCGCTGTGTGGCTTTTTTGAGGTTTATTGTGAGGTTTTTTCTTCTCTCTAATGGGAGCAGTATATTCTGTTTCTACAAATCCAAAGTTAAACACATTTTGTGCCAGAGCACCATGGAGAATAAATATCATGGAGTAAAGAGCAACCCACTAATCAGAGCAGCTATGCAATAGGTGGGTGGGGGATCCATGTCTCCTCCTCAGTGCAAGGAGAGGTTGCAATCCGGTGGGAAATCTCAGCCACCCATGAAATTGCAAAACCTCTGGTTGCACCCTGCATTTCCTCGTTCCACCTCTTGAATCAACTTGTGACCTTGTCTCTGTAGAGCTGTGCCTACAGCCTGCAAAGTCCCTCTGGGGTGGGCACATTAGTCTTGTCCTCCTCACTGGTGGGCACCAAACTGTTGAGGGAAGTTACTGTTGGTCACCTTCTTGGTAACACACTATCTTCTCATTCGGGTATCAGTTTGTATCTCATTTAGCACTGTGTTTTTATTTGGAAAAAGAAAGGGTGAAAGGTGATGCAAGGCACACACTTTTCAGGTTTCTGTGTCTCTCTCATCCTGGCAACTTTTTTTGGGTGGTTTTGGTGGTGGGTTTTTTTTCTCCTTTATTTGTAAATTGAATTTACAGATAGTCTAATGTAATTTGGTTATATTGTGCACAATATGTAGAGAAGGAGCCTTATTTCAGGAAAAGTAGATCCTCACTGTTGTATATCAGACTAATGTTAAAGCATTTTTGCTCACAGAATAACTTTGTGGGTTTGATTTAGTCCCATTCAACCACACCAAGTGTGTTCCATCAGTGATTGGATCTCTGTGCATTTGAACAATACGTTTTTGTCTCAGTCAGTAAAATGGGCTTTTGGTAACTTTCCCGCTTTCTAAGTAAAGCTTTTAATTTTTTCTCCTGCTAGGCAATAAAACTTTGCAGTGGAATGTGAGGTAATTGCATGGATGGGTTGATTTGGAGTTAGATAATTTCATGGTTTGCTCACTTGGTTAGAGAGTAGGAGAAACGAGGATGAGAAAAACAGAGAGAAGGTGCTTTAAAATGCACTTTTCAAATTTTTTGCCTAATAGTGGCTGATACTGGTGTGTGAGTAGAGATATATAATTTGGACTCGCATAACTTGACTGCAGTGGTTTTGTAGACACTTCTATTTTGGATTATACTTGAGTTTGATAAGTCTTTCCTGCTAGCTTTCCTGACTTCTTTCTGATGCTGCATCATGTGGAAGTTCCTTGTTTTCATTTTGAGCTTTTTTCCCCCCTAAAAATACTGCAGCAAGTAATAACAAAAAAGTGTCTTTTGAAAACCCTCTCACTTGAACTGTTAAGAGCTTCAGTAATGCTGTTTATCACTTACATGAAATGCAAGATAGAAATGACATTTTTTTTATTCAAGGATTCTTGCAGGGAGTTGTTTTTGAAACAGTTTGCTGCAGTTGCTGCAGATGTTAAAAATAAATCTGCCACCCTTTGCAATTTGGGCTATAAAGGTTCAAATTTTAATTGGTCAAGAACTCGGTTGTTTTGATTCATTCCAGGGATGAAAATTCACGCTGGGAAAGCTCATCATTTCCTGTTTAAAAAAGATTTGGGTTAGCAAAAAGTCTTCCAGGCGAGGCTTAGAACTGTTGTGGTGTAGTTGTCGGTGAGGACGGAAGGGGATAATCGTGACTTCAACCAGCTACATAGTATTGTTCTGACATAGTTTTGGAGATCTTTAAGGACGAAGTCGACTTGAAAAGAGCATCTGGGCTTGTCGGGGCCGACATCTCGGTGAGTTTTTGCAGGGATGATTCACGGGGCTGAGCTCTTACGCTCGTGTGAGCAGGCTCAGCCCAAGGAATGAGAGCAACAGACTCCAGAACGGAGCAAGGGCAGCCACAGCAGTGCAGGAAGCCTGAATCTGCAGGAACCGAGCACAAGATGCTTTTTCTGTGGCTGATGCCTTCAGAGCTCCAAAGTAGCTACCCTGAGGTGCGTTTTGGTAAGCTGGACTTGCTCACAAGCATTGCACATGGGATGTCTGAATGGGAGAAAAGTGCCAGCGCTGTATTTCGCTTTTTTTAGGATTCAGAGCAGAATTTCAGAGCTCTTATATGCATGGTGATACAGGGAAGGAATTAGTCCTTCTGTCATGTCACTTTATTCTTTTTAATAGTTCTCTGTAGCCTTACGTAGGAGCACAGAACAAACCTTTCCCCAGCCTCCTTCCCTCTGCTCCCCTGCCACCCAAAGTATATTAGGAAAATTTTAAAAGAATACAGGGACTTTAGAGTGTGTCTGAATGTCTGTGATAATAATAATTTCATCTGACCAGAGGGAAAAGATGTGAATCTGCCAGCTTTCCAGACACCCTGAACAAACTCATTTGTCAGACAGAGAAAATGTTGAGTACCCCTATGGCCAAGGGAAAAATCAACAAGTTAATTCCTTAAGACAGGTTTGGGTATTTTTTTTTCTTTATAAAAGAACTGTGCTGCCCACATTTATCATCGAGCCATGGGCTGAATTCCTTTGTAATGAAGTAAAACTGCTCAGATCCTGTTTTACCTGCTCTTCAACTTCCTATTTCACTTTTCTTTTGCTTGTAATCTTTTTTTTTTTTTCATGCATGTTTTACTTTTGTTCGGATCGTCATAGTCACATAAGCAAATAAGTCTCCTTAGCAAAAGAGCTACTGCATGTGGTTTGTAGTTGTTGCTTTTAGAACAAATTTACTGTCCTGAACTTTTGGTGGTTACTCCTGCTCTAGTAGTCCACCTGGTTCAAGCTGTGTTTAGAGTTAAAACGGCAAAGTGTTGCCATCAAACATCATATTACTGAAATAGCTGAAATCAGCTGGAAAACTACGTGACTCTCCAGGATATTCAGATCAGCATTTTTGACATCCGTGTCGCATGTTTTGCTTTGTGTTGGTCTTTCAGACTCCCCAGCTAGAGGGGTTCAAGCCATAGAGTTGCATGTCCTAGAATGGGCTCTCTGGAGAACGTGTCCATGTGTCCGTCCGTCTGTGTGTGCATGTGTTTCAGGTTTCCATCACCAGGTTGCTATAATTTCTATAGAATTAATTGCTAGTATTTCTTTAGGCTTACTGCAGTATTTCTCCAATGCATTCCTTTGGCACTTAACTTTACAAACTCTGTAAAATGGTCCCGCCTCCTCTCCTGCACAGTAGAACAAGCTGTCAGGACAGGTTTTCTACTCTGCCATAGAAAACCATGTAGCCCATACTGGGATACAGAGCAGGAGGAAAAGAAGTGCAGTGTTGGGAAGAAAGGGAGTTTCAAATCCCTGGGCTCTGCTGAGTGTAGGAGTACAAGTCATTTCCATTTATTATCCATGTTGTTTGAGCTTTAGTTTTACTTGAAGCCTTGTTGATAAGAAATCTTGAAGATGTGTGCTTCTAAGCAAGTTAGGATGTTTCTTATCCTCCCAAGTAGCCAGCAGCTAAGAGTGTTTCTTGCCTCACTGAACTGATCCTTTAGGAATACATTTCCCAGAGCTGACCTCAGAAGTGGGTCTCCCTCACAATGTCACTGTCATCTGCCCACAGACAGGAAAAACAGCAGGCAATCTTCTTGGGCTGCCTACAGGGCACATAGGATATATCTGTCGGTACAGCCAAGTCATCCATAAATGACTTCTGAGCTACTCAAAATACATGTAATACACGAGAGAGCACGGGAAGAGGTGACTTGCCTGGTGCTTTCTAACCCCTCCACTCCCTGCTATTTGGGTTCTGTTGGTGATGTGAAAAGGGCTTTTCTCCCCCCGATTCTTGGAAGCGCTCAGGACCCTCTCTCCATGCCCTTCACTGTGGTGCCCCCAGTGTAAGCAGGGAACATGGAGATCCTGGCTGTGGTGCCTGACCTGCCTGGGAGGGACCTTTTAGAGCTCGTAGCACTGGGACTTCTCCAGAAGTGCTTTGCATGCTTCTCATGCTTGCTTGGCCCATGTGCTCCGAGACTGCTTTTGTTCACTCATCCTTTAGGGTGCATGAGGATCAGCTTTTTCAAGTAAAATGAAGCCATAAGGACTAAAAATCAGTCTTTACTGAGTGAGTGCTGTGGGCTGCCTGGTGTGCATGCCAGGGAGTGAGCTTGCCAGGGAGTGAGTGCGCCCTTTAAGAAATGCATGAAATATCCCCGTGCACTTGACAGTGCCAAACGTTTCAGTGTCTGTCTCCGTTTTCCCTCCAGATCATTCTTCCAAATAAATAGCTTGCTTGACACAAAAAAGGATGGAGTTAGCTTGAAGCCTGACTTGGAGTCAAAGTGTATGTACCCTTCTGTGTCTGGCACCCTTGGGGCATGTCAGTTGCTGCTCAACTGATTCCCAAAACCTACAGCCTGGAAAGGGTCGGCACTACCATGTGTGCTCCGATGTAGGCTTCTGGCTGCCATTCCCAGACCCGTAATTTCTCCTCTGTCCACCGTATCCATGTAGCTGCTCCCCTGGCCTGTTTCCAGCCCAGATGACGCCGGGCTGGTCTCAGCTCCTTGCTGAACTAATAGGTAAGGAATGTTACATGCACTTGAGTTTCTCCGCCTGGCATGCAGGCTCTCCTTACCGTTTGCTGCTTGCCTACAGCCCAACACAGCCATACCTGTTTTTTTTAAGCTCCGACTGTCACCACGTGAACTTTCCTGCATTTTACAACCTGCTGCAGGCTCAATCAGCCAAGGCATCTCGGCCAGCAGCAGAGCATGGCTCAAGCTTATGCCGTGGCTTCCATCACCGCAGCACATAGGAAGCCCATAGATCGGCTGAGGACCTTGTGGGAAGCCACAGGTCTCTCCTAGAAACATCCAGTGTCCTCCAGCATTTTTACAAGCTTCCCCCTTATGCAAGAAAGAAGTAGGATGATGCGGTTAACGCTGAGCCGATAAACACATCGGGGACGAGAAAGTCGAGTTCAGCCTGCAACTCAGCAGAGCAGTGGTTTTCACTTGGAATCTTTATTGGCATTACTGTAGTTGTGTATTTACATCTTATGACGGCAGGATTTTGGATATGCTTGCCTTAAGACAGAGGTTCTTACTCCCTAACTGCCTATTCCCCATGTTTTGGGCCTAAAATGGATGCAAAGAGGTTTTGGAAGGAGAGATTGATTGCCTGCTACAGGTGGGTCGATGTGTTTATTACACTGTCTGGAAGGGAGCTCATTTGGCTATTATTTTGGAATTCAAAACTGGTAGGTGGGGTGAGGAGAAAAATTTGTTTCTTTCTCCCTGCTCCCTTCCTCCCTCTTTCCTAACATCTATCTGGAGCCTGGATTTCCAGCTTTTTTTGTTTTGTGTGTTCCTGCTAATCTGCTTTTCTTTTAGTTTACTTCTATTTCATTTTAGAAATACTTTCTTCCCAAACACTTTCTTCCTTCTATGTCATGTAACAAAACTGTTGTGGGATGAGCTGTGCAGGGACTCTCAAGTTTCTGCTACTGTACAGCATTGTCCCCGTGCTCTTTCACCACAAAAGGCAGGAAAAAAATTAAAGTGAACTAAGCCAGCCAAAGGGAGGCTTGTAGCTGAGAGACCGGGTGTCTGAATTTGCAAACTAATGACTAATTTCCCTAAGTACTTGCCTTCTCCTAATTACGTCTAGATGAGATTCGTGGATCGCTTGGGGCAGGCATATATTCTTTAAGTGCCTTGCCTGTCTACATCATAAGAGAGTAATTCTGAATTATGTGGAGCTAGTGAGATCTACCCAGGATTAAATTTGGCTTCTGTGTTCTGGTTTTAGGGAGGCCACAACGGCCTGAAGATCATAGTCAACCTGAGGATACTCCAGGTTCTCCTCACAAAAATCGTCATGTTCGTTATCCCACTTGTCCTCACAGAAAAGCTTCACAGTCTCTGGGGCTCTTGGCTCCATGCTGTTCTAAAGGAATATGTATTTAACACAAGCTAAATGCTGCACATATCTCATTGGGCCCCTTAAAAGTATTGAAGAATGAACGATGGTGGGGCTTTAAAGAAAATGGGCATCAGTCCTGTTGGCAAGTTTCTGCTGAGCCTGCTCCTGCCTTTCTTAATTGTTACTGTGTCTGTATGGTAAAAGGCAGTCCCTCCTGAGCACTCTCATACCCGGAGTGAACACTTTTCTCCACCCAAAACTTGTTGTGACACATCTGGTTTATATTGAGACTGCTGGGTTTCTGCTAAGCCCTCCAGCACAGAGGAGTCTTTAAGACATTTATTCTGCATTCCAGCTTAGAGTTATTTGCTAGGGGAAGAGAAAGTAGTGCTGTGTCTTTCATTTCAAAAAAAAAAAAAGACAAAAAAAAGACTACCTTTTGGAATGCAACTTGCCTTTTGTAGTAACCCTTCTGGAGGTGAAGGCTGTAAAGATGACAGAGGCAGGGCTCTGCCTTCAGGGTGGAATAACTGTGTTGCAGCATGGTCAGCATGGTATCTTAATACTTCTCCTACATCTTCCAAGGCAGTTCGTTAGATAATTAACCCTTGCTGCTCTGTTTTCTGGGCTTGGTTTTTTGTTTTGCTGCAAAGCGTGTCGCTAGCTGTGGTGGACTGTCTCTTAGAGGATAGATTTCCTACAGTATAACTGGAGTATACAGTTCATATGTAAATCCTGAGGAGAGACCTAATGCATCTTTGTCACTCACAAGGGCACTTTTACTTTGCAAAATAATTTTCTGGAATTAATGAGAGGCGATGTGGACACCGGCACCACTGTTGGCTCTTCTAATGAAAGATGGATGTTTTAAGTGGTGAGATAATTCTAGCTAAGCATTTCCTTTCACTTTCATTTACTTTTTTTTTCTTCAGAGTCTTGTAAATCACCTCAGCGCTATTGAAGAGTTAAGATATTTATCGTTCTATTAGAGAAACAAACAAAAAGTACCCATTAAAGCAGTTTGAGTAAGAACTGATATTATTATCGTATGTTTTGTTCTTAAGTATTTTGTTGCAGGCTGCAAACACTAAGATATTTCCTGTTGAATTTTGTTACTAAGTTAATGTTCCCTTTAATATTTAGGAGAGCAATTTTGGTAGCTTCTGACTTACCTAGGACTAATTATCGTTCTTGCCAAACACTTTTTTCCAGTCCTCTCTGACCTGCATTTAGAAGATATGTCAGCAAAATCCTAGTAATAACATTTGAATTAAGCTTGCTGGAGGGGAGTAGAATGAGAAAGCAAAATTTTCATTTCATTTCATAGGGTTTTTTCCAAGATTCGTATTATGTGCAAAGTAATAAAATTACTAGCTTGTAATTAAATTAAACCAATAGTTTGCCTAAATTGTAACTAGATGATTTTAAAGTAGCTGTATGCATTAAGCTTCCCTTTTAATCACAAATCGGTGCTTCCTGTAACATGACAAACACTGACATAATTTTCTTCCATAAACACCTACAGCTGATGCAAATGGACTGGTTCTTGATTTCTGTTGTGTGCAGTTTAGTTATGTTTAATTAATTATATTCTTAGATATCTGCTGTCTCTCAACCCCTTCTGACTCATTTGCACAATATTTCCAACTGTATTTGATAGTCTCTCTCAAAGGCAAGCAGCAGCCTCTGCAAGGTGTGGTGATGTTCCAACTAGGAAAACCTTTCAGACGTAGGGGTCTAAGCACCAAAACAAAGTGGTCACACTAGACTTTCTTATTGTCTGCCTCAGTGTCTTTTCTTGATCGATATTAAGTACCTATTCTCCTCACCTGTTCTACAAGCGCTTTGTTCTTCACTGTTTGCCTGAACTGGTCCTATATGAAGTCCAGATGAAACACCTCATGCCCCATTTGCCTTTCATGTACTTAACACTGCAGTCACTTTTTCACACAGATGTACATAAGAGCAAGCTTGTGAATGCAGGAAAAGGTAGTTCTGCAAATTCTTATGCTGCTCTTTCTGTCTCGAGGGGCATTACTGTCTTTTCAGCATGGACTGGTGGATGAGCCCAACTCGCTGGATGGCCTGGCACACCAGGCAAAGGTGCCAGACACTATGTAAAGCAGGGAGAAAAGCTGAGGCAGAAACACCTGCTCCTTGAAGGCCCACCAAAGGAGCACCCCAAAGACACCAGTCATTAATGAATGAGCTTGTTAAACCTTTTCTACCATTAAAGCTACCCTTCATGAAAGGTTTATAGCTCCTTTATGAGAGCATTGTTAGGCTAATCTAAGTAAACTCTGTGGAGTTGCATCTGAATGTCCTAGTTGGTGTGTATCTACAGTTCTCTTTCTTTCAGAGAGAATGCTTTGTTGCTCTTTGGAAAGAAATTTCCATTTAAAAAAAAAAAAAAAAAGAGAGAGAGTGGAAGGAATAAGGGAGATCTTTAATCCACTGGTGGTGGTTTATAGATATGAAAATAGTATAGGTGACTTAAATCTTAGATCCAGCAGAAAGCACAACAAATAGGAGGGTAAGTTATTTCTTCTTCATGAGGGTAAGAACCTAAACCATTCTGTGCTCCTTTAGAAGTCTGGAAATATCTTTTACTTTAATGAGAACCATATAGGCTTTTGTGTGTGCTCAAATGCGCAGAATAAATTGAACCTTGCTTTCTGTGTGCTGTCACACATCGCGCCTGGAATGCGGTTGTGCTTCTGGCCTGGTGAGATCAGGTTGGGGTGTTTTTTCTTTTTGTTCAAACATAAGGGTAATTCATTCTTCATCGTCAATTGAACTCAAGCATTTTCAAGCCAGCTACCAATTGTGATCCCTGCGCTACTGGCTTTGTGGTGTGTTCTATTGTCCTTGTGGTAAGAAATTGTGAGTGCTAGTCTGGTGACCTTAACCTTTTTGGAGGTAAAAATAAGTCCCTTATTTGTCCAGACTGAAGTTTTCACTGAACTCTTCAATTTTTATTCTTGCTTTCCTTCCTTTTTTTTTTTTTCTGTTATCTGAAAGCGATGTCCTTCCTCTATGTGTATCAACTTTGTATAGCCTAGCAAAGGCAAGGAAATGCATTTATAGGGTTTTGGTACCAGAGACCAATATTTTTGTGTTTCCTTTCACCAAGGAAAGATCACCTGGTGTAAGGTCACCAGTACGGTGTTGTGCTCATAGCAGCTTTCAGAGGGGAATTTGAAGGGGAATGCATCTTTAACCACACCAAAAAAAAGTCGCTATTGAAACAAAATGTACTTGTGGGTTTCAGTTTTGTTCAGTGCTGTCCTTGGTGATGTTTTTCCTCCCTTATAAATTATGATAGGAAGCAGGAGACTGTGCAGTATCACATTCCTCAATGGCTAAGTGTGAAGGTCTCCTCTTTTTAAGAACTTTAAAAAGTCAAAAATGGGCATTTTGATAGATGTCCTAAATTTGTTGAGTCTCGGCGCTTTAAATGAATCACTAAGAGTGATAACCAGTGTTGCATACTTTGAGGATAACAACATGATTTGTAGTATTGCGAAATGTTTAGGGGTCTTGTTGTTTTCTGTGTGTTTGTGCGTGTTCCTGCTGGTCAGAAACACTTCTTTTACAGCGTCAGGTTGTGTTGGAGGAAATGGCTTGTGTCTGCTGTACTGAACTGCTGTACTGGAATGAAATATTTGGAAATGGCTCGCTTTCTTTCATTGGCCAAACACATTAAGGGAGAATTGCAGGGAAAGAGCTGGCATACCAACATCAACTCTGGTGTTACATGGTTAGCTTTTCTTTCTTGCAAAGTGGGCCAGAGCACTTATTTTCAATTTGGATAAATTTTGGATCCTTTGGTATGAGGCATGTTCCTGAAATCTTAAAAAGGGAAAAGGGGGTAGCAGAAGGGAGGTTTTTGGCTGCTTCCCTCTCTTTCCATCCGTGGAATGCATAAGTGACCCACTTCTGCATCATACTGTTAGTTGCAAACCCCAGTAATTCATGTTTATGCTTGAGCAACGGGAAACAAATGAGTAGTGGCCTGCAGTTGGGTCTCGCAGGAGGGGTCTGCGAGACCAGCCAGAACTGCTGATTTTTGTGGAGGTGAAGGTGGTGGTGAAGTCTTCCTTTGGAATAGTTTTTTCTCACTGCCTTATATATTAAAAAAAAAAAAAAAAAAGAGGGGGTGTGTGTGTCAGAATTATTTTTTTTCTTGCAGATAAAGGAAGGGGTTGGTGTAATATTCCAGCATTGGGGTTGATCTGTTACTGTTACACCCCTGGACATACCACAAGAAAGGCAGTTTGAAGTATAGGAAAAGTATTTATAGATCAGTTCTTCAACTTGCCTACCAAAACATTTTTGAAATATATGTCTGAACTTCAGAATCTGTTTTATTAGGCTCCGTCTGTAGCTACCAAATCTATAAAGTTACCCATCTTGCAAATGTTAAGAGAGCAAAAATGGTGGCTCCCAAGAATCTGAAGTCAGTATTGCAGCAGTAGCTGACTAGCCAAAACACTGAGCTTTTTACATGGCTATCAAAGATGTTTGTTGGTTCGGGAGCTTATAACTCTTTCTTACTTCCTCTCTGGTATTCCATTATAGACTTGGGGTGGATTTTTTTCTGGAAATTGGACTCCCTTGTGCTTTTCAAGTATTTTTCTTTTTTTTTTCCTCTGATGTATTTCCTTGGTCACCAGGTAAGAATGGAATAAATACTTCTATTAGTCTAGCACGGAAAGTTAACATCTGTTGTGTTTTAAAGCAGATTTTCAAGTAAACTGTGGAAAATCTGTAATCCTGGTAAGAGGAGGAACTTGACGTAATCACTGCTTTTAAGAAAATAATTTTTCTAATTTATTGCATGATAATTTAGTGAAACATAACAAAAAAATAAGAAAGAAAGAAAGAAAAGAGGGGCTAAGGAAAATATAATGGCTGCATGAACAAAACAGGTGAGCATAGCATATCATTATTACAATATGAACAGGTCTTGTGTCTGTAGTGTAAAATCCTGATCTGCAAGTGATACTGAAGGCTGGAGTCAAACGTGGAGAGCATTTTTGTTCTTTCACACTTTCCAGCACTTAGAACGGTAACCCAAATACCTCCTGAAATCTAGATGAAGAGCTGGATAAGGAAACAGCTGAGAAAGAAGTGCAGATACTGTGGAAAATACATGATCACGATGAAAGGTGATCATGTTGCTGAACTCTTGGCTGGTCTGTAGGCAGTGCCATGCTTGTGCATGGCCTTCCCTCTGCAAGTGACAGAGGAGAGAAATGAGCATTCAGGCTTCTCCGGAGTCTACTTATAAAGGGTCAGGTTGTAAAATTCCTTTCCTCCCTTATCCCCCTAAGATTGTGGGGTCTTTATTCGATTTGGGGTATGGTAGAAAGGGATGTTATTCCAATGGGTGACAGTAATTGGGTAAGAAGGGAAGAAAAGATATTCCTGAGGGCTTTCATGCGAGGATGCTTCTAGCTCTTGGTGTTTCCCAAGTCAATTATACATATTTCTGTGTATTGGAAAACCTGCTTTAAAGGGAGAGGGTGGGATTTCCAAATCTAAATCNAAAGTACAAGTACACCAAATCCTAGGTGTACTTTGAGATCTGCTACAGCAAAGTACTGAAAACTAACTAGTATTGAAAACAGGGCTGCAATTCTTGTTTTTCATCTTCATTCACCTCATCTAGAACTGAGGAGGAGCTCCTTCTGACTACCCAACACCCGGCAAACACGGCTAATTTCACTCTAGTGTTTATGTAGCATTTCCCATGCAGAAATGTGGACCCGTCCCTGTGAAATGACACAGAGCTACAAGACACTCAGATGAAGACTGTCAGTGGGAATATAAACTTCCCACCTCTGATTTCTCCTATTTTCACAGTTTCTTTTTGAACTGTTTCCTTCTTGGGAACTTTATGGTAAGCATCTGAATGCATCAGCAGTGTCTTTCATTTCACCTCCTCAAGACTCTTCTTATAGCAACATCTGGGAAATTTGTTTAATTTACTTCACTGTGAAATTACTTTCAATTTGTCAGACATCAGCTTTTTACTTTACATGTTTAACTCCCAAGTGAAGCACATATTGTTAGCTGATATTATTTCAAGTTAAGTTTGTGTAACTAATAATCTAAAACTCAGCCAAATGCAAATATTTTGGTGACCATGCTTTAATAGTTCATCTGATTACTGTAGGATAAAGAGAGATAATTAGATAGTATATATCAGAGTTGATTTTTATAGTAACATTTCTTTCTCAGTCAAGAAACTGTTGTAATAAAACTCAGGAAGAAGAAACTCGGCAGATCTGTTTAGTTTGCTTTGCATTTTCTACTGACAGGTTCTTAGTGCTTTGGAATGGGCTGTAGCAGAGGTAATAGCAGGATGTGATTCCTGAACATTTTGGGTGTAGGCAATGCAAACACCCATATACAGTCCTCCCAGGAAACTCTCTGTCTTAATGTTATAGTATGCAATTTACTCTTCTGCTTCCTCTATTATTCCACCATTTTTTCCTTATTATGCACATCACCATGGTACATGAGTATCTACTGCATAATCTTTTCTCCACCTGTCCTGAAAGTATGCGGGCATAGAGTGGAAATTAATTTGGCGTGAAATGCAAGCAGTAAATAAGAATTAATATTTGAGCTTACCTAAGCAGTGGAAGATATACACAATATGAAGCAGTATTGTCAACCTAAATGTACACAGCAACAAGTAGTGCCCTAACAGCCAAATAACCACTCTTGTGCATTACCAGCTGTAGTCTCTGCTTACACCCTATAATCCTGTGATTCTTTCCATGGGGCTTGGTCATTGCCAATTAGCAGCTGAGAGAGGGAGGGATTGGGAGATGATGAGACATCGCTTTTCCCTCCCTGTTTTTCCTCCCGTACCCATCTCCCCCACCCATATGAAGGGACACAGAGCTAGGTGGTGGAGTGAAGCAGCCACATCTAGAAGGATTGGCAAGTCCCAGGCAGGCAGGAGGAAGATGGGATTATAATTGGTTAAGTGGTCACCCTTCCAAGTATGCAAGTGAAGAAGTAGAGGATTCAAATGCCTTAATTTTCCCCAGGTTGCTATATTTCTGCGTGTGACAGACTGAAATCCCTCATGGACAGCTCTAAGCCTCATTCACAGACCCCTGAAATAGCAGTGACTTCTGTGCAAGAGGTTTAATGCTACATGATGTTATGATACTTGTTTTCTTGATAGTGGTATTGGCAACAGGATATTAGTAGTCTTCACCCTTTCAAGGGGTGCTGTTCCCAGGTTTTGTCCTTCTCAAACAGCTCAGCCACTGGAAAGAGGGTTTTCCCTCTGAAGAACCTCTATTCTCCCTTCCAAACCAGAGCAGTAATAAACCTCTTCACCAAGACAGTGGATTAAAGTCACTTACAACCTTTACCAGTGTATCAAAGCAGTAAGGAATATAGATAAAGATTATCAATCTACATAAAATGACACTGTATTTATTAATATATATGTGTATGTATAATTAAGTGAACCAATGCAATGCATGAGAAGTGAATGGGAAAGTGTCCCATAAAAAGGGTGTCAGCGATTGCTGAATCTGTGCAGTGAGACAGGAGCACTTTGAACACACCTGGAATTTGGAAAGTACGTATCCACTCAGGAGCACTAGTTGCATCATTGTGTTTTGATGACTTGTTTAATTCAGAGTTAATTATTGAATTCATGTTGAAGAACAGTCTGCTCATCTGCTGCTACTGAAAAGTCTGGGAGAGGCTGAGTAAGTATAAAACAGCCATGTTGAGGAGTGATAATGAAGTGAAGGTGATTTTCTTACCTTTTAGCTCCTTTGTGGACTAAGTGCTGCTTGTCCTTCAACCAGGTGCAGCGGAAGGTATTGCCAGAAAATGCTGATGTGTTTTTTAAGGGGGGAAGTGATGAATTGAAGATACAGTTATAACTACATAACTGTTTTAAAATCTCTTTCTTCCAGTTGTGCTATGTGCAACAAGCATTGTAAGCATCCACTGCAGATACAATTTTCTGAGCTGTAGGGATTTATTGATTTGTTATATTTTTCTCCCCACCCTGGAACTGGTGGTGAGGATTAACTTGCACTTAGACTCAACCATCATTTTTCACCAGTACTGTCACCCCCATTCCCTATCCAAATGTGTTGCTGAAATGTGCCAGTTGGTTTTGCCAGTAATTGCATGCTACTTGATTCCATTTTAAATGAAAGTATAGAGTACAGTGGCCTTCCTTTCTCATCACTGGCATACTTCACAGCCATGTGTTATTGACTGAGAAAAAGCAGAAGAGTGGGCTCCCCTTTAAATTGCAAAGTTGTGTTATCTTGCTGTATGTTCCGGTAGGAGCCAATAACTTAATTTCTGGGCAATAAGCTTCTGAATCCAGCAATTTTTTTCATGACAAAAACAACCCAACAAACCAACATAATAACTTTTTTAAATCTCCACACATTTTTTTTTATTATTATTATTGTGAATGGTAAGAGAAACTGAACATGATTTTCAGTATTTAAAATGAGCAGTGGCTGTTCTGTGGATCATAGGCAAGTTTCTATTTATGGTACAAATATGCTTGATCTTGTTCTGAGGCCTGTAACCAAGCTCTGGTAGAAGGTGGCTTTTCTTTGGCCCCAGCTGTGCTAAACGCTATTATAATTAGCATGATGGTTAACTTAATCAGAGCACTTGGCTCGGGAGAGAGGTGTTACAGCGTGCACCATAATTAGCACTTTTATTCCTTTGATCTTGAATGTGTTCTTTATTGACAGAAGTATCAAGAAATGGTTTGTTGTTTTTTTTCCTTTTAACACTTCAGGAGGCGGAAATATATGTGGCTGGTGAGATTATGAATTTATTAATGAGGTGGGGTTATTTTTTTAAAAAAATACCACCCTCCCAAAGGAAGTAGAAGGGAAAATGATATGCATGTGTGGAAAGAATAGTATTGGGCCTCAGCCTTCAGTGCTGGCAGGTATATGGCAGGTATATGGCCAGGAAACCCCTCCTGGGGCGGCCACAACTCTTTGGGGTTGCATGGACAGTGTTAAGCATCCTAAGCATTTCCAGCACAGCGCTGTGGGCCACATGGCTCTTGTTGGGTCTGTAGAAAAGGCTCCATTTCCTTAAAGTGAGGAAGGGGAATGCTGAAAGGGTGATCTCTTTGTCAAAAAAAAACCCCAACAAACCAAAAAAACCCCAAACAACCCAAACCCAAACACTTAAATAACGCTATAGCAGCCAGAGCTTTACATACATGCCAGCTCCGGTCACTGAAACACAAGCGTCCCATCCTGCACGCCCAATGTAAGCAGGTGGCAAAAACGTGCAGCGGAGCAGATGACTGGTTCGGTTCATGAAAAAACATAACATTTATGCTGTCAGACAAAATGCTGCAGACTTCCAAACTTGCATCTGGCATCGCCGCCCTGATTGCAGGGGAGGAGAGGCGAGACACCCAGGAGGCTCCTCTCATTACACACCACCAAGCGGAGCGGTTGCTCTCACTGCCAACAAACCCCGGATGTTAAAGCTAGGGGATTTTTTGGTAGTTGAAGGCACTGTCTGCCTTCCTGGGATAGCCTTCATTAGGCTTGACAAACACACTGTCCTCTGCTCACTTTGCAGCAGGATGCCTGTAATGCTTTGTATCTCTAGCACATCCATGCTGGATTGGGTATAATTTGTCTCAGTTGGTTTTGAGCATTTGTTCAGCAATCTGGAGCAAGTGTTTTATGCACTTGTTTTTATTGACTTTGGAATGACGTTAGCACAGGTATTGGTAGACACATCCTCCATATTCAACTTCCATATGGCCTCTATAATTTTTACTATTGGTTTTAAAAAGAAAGTATAGCCACGTTTATAATGGAAACTAAGGAAAAAAATAGTTCAGGTTGCCCTTGTAAGAGCTCTTTGCAGGTTTTTACTCTTCCTTTATGTGTATCTGCCTCTTTCCAGCACTTTACAAAGAGGAAGAGTGATCCTACAACTGTGTTCTTTCAGTTCATTTGTATCTGCTTTGCCAGCAGAGAAACCATATGCTAATAGAGGCTGCAGAGAATGCAGCCATCATTAAGGGACTTCCTATGTTATCCTTGACTTCACTAGATTACTTTTATCTATCCAAGATGGATAAGTAATTTTAAAAACATTTATGTAACTAGGTTTTAGGTCAATAGCAGGTTAACTGGCTTATTTAAGTAATCTTTCTTGGCGCAAAGCACGTGGAAAGACCCTCTCTCGGTATTTTTACAAGATTATTTTCATATCAGCATTAAAGCAGCAAGCAGTCTCTGTGACAGTAGACTTGGAAGATACCCATTATTTGAGAGACATGATAGAAACAGTATAATCTTTTCCAATACCCATACAAAGCCAGCAATTGTCTGTTTCTGCCATTCCAGTTATTTATGTAATTATACTTAATGCCACACAGATTTGAGAAGAAAAAGAAATTGTTGCTGCTGTTTCTGATTAATATTTTTCCATCCTGAGATCATAAAAACAGTAAATGCCTCTTATGGTGGAAAAGAGAAGAAAGGACTATGGATTTGCACACAATTCAACAGAGGAGCTGAGCTGGAGGGGAAGATGTGCATTTTTTTGAGTGTGTCTCCACAAAGGCATCATTCCTACGGCTTATGGACTGCTAGGAAATGCTGCCATCACACAATATCACTCCTGAGATGTTAATACCTTCATTAAACTAAAGTTTGTGGTAATTTTGCAGTGGATTTCAAAGGTATAGGATTTAACTAGTTTAGACCTGGATATATCCAGGCTCTCCTCCTTTGCCCAGTTCTTGTGTTGCACTCCTGGTGAAACTATTTACCTGGTTGGTGGCCAAATACCAAGATACCTCCAATACTGTCATGCTTAGCATAACTGGGTTGGCCAGGGTCTAGGAGCTCTAAATGGTAAGACCCTGCCCTCTATTTAATCCCAGATGCTGGAATGTTCTGTGGTTCTGGAAATGCCCCTGGAAAGCATGGCAGTGCTTTCAGGCTTCTGGATTAGGGGAGCTACTTACAGATGCTGTTTTGTCTTCAAATTCACTGTGTTTACCTGTGCTCAGCCTCAGCTTTTTAGGTTGCTTCTTCACAGTGTCTGGACAGGAAAGCTGTACATCAATCACTTCTACAGCAGAAGGCTCAAGTTAGAAGTTCAGATGAGTTCAGCAGAGCTGGTATATTCATTTAAAGTAGATACAGAAAAAATTGGATTTTGTAGGCCCACTCAAGAAATAAATATATGCTCATATGTTTTATAATATTATGATCATCTAAGTTACTCAGCTATAGTATTATACACTTGTACAAATTCACTCTTTCACTCAGTCTGCAAGTTCTGCTTGAGCTAGATAATATCATTTTAAAAAGACATCCAATCTCTATTTTTTTTAAAGACTTTAGGTGACAGCAAATTTACTATGTGCAAATGTAAAAGGTTCCAGTGACTTAATTGCATTCATTTCTAACACTTCCCCCTCATTTTTAGCCTGAATTTTACCTCAATGTTCCATTTTTCATCTCTGTATCCTGTTATGCCCTTTATTAAATGTCTCTCACTAATGTAAGTATTTATGGACTGTGTTCAAGCCATTCTGAACTTTCTCTTTGTGAAACTAAATAGACTGAATTACTTCTGGCTCTTGCTTTAGGGCATCTTTTCCTGATTCTGAATATTTCTTGCAGCCCTGTCCTGAATCCTTTCCAATTTATCAACATCTTTTGTTCAGTGTGGATGCCAGGCATGACCATGTATGGTTGGAATAATTTCAGTAATGCTGTATGAAGTGACAGAACCAGTCCCAGGCATCCAAGCAATGTAAGAGAAACTGAATTTTTTGCCACTCCAAGACTGAGGGCAAAATTAGTTCACCCTGAAGATCTGGCTTGCTACCCCAACTGTGGAAGAGGGAAGGAAGAGAAAGAGTGTGGCCAAGGCTGGGAAGAGCTGATTCCCACATCTCCTCCCATCACTACTTCTGCCAGCAGTAGCAGGAGGAAGCTCAGCTCCGGCATAGGCAAGACAGGCAGCAGGTCTGTGACTACCACTTAGCACTGTTTTGCTTACTACCCCGTTGCCCCGGATAACCTCAGCTTCATCTGTTCCTAATAATGCTTCTCTGAAGTGCTACAATGATGTTTTCTGCTTTGTGTCTTCCCCTAGCTCTCGTGTATTGAAAGATCTCATTAATCGTCTCGGCCACTGCATCCCTGTCAGAGATTTAGTTGTGGCTCACATGGCCCTGAAGTCATCCTTCAAGTCTGTGCTTTCCAGATTAGTTCACCACCTTACAAGTTTAACCTGTATTTGAAGAACCATGACCTTGCATTCTATAGCTGCTATAAGTAATGTCATTCAAAGAACCCCACAGAATGTATTTTTCAGCTCAGTCTGAACCAACTTGCCCTTAGTCTGGGTGCCTTACCATTAGTCACATCACCTTCACCTTGACTGCCACAACGCTATTTTCTTCAACTCTACTTAAGGCGATAGATTAGAGAAGGACCAAGATCTCACTGTGCACAAATCAACCACAGCTTTCATTTGTTTCTGGGACTCCTGTCTTTCTGAAATCTCTCCTGTTTAATTGCAACACTTCTGTTCTGTGGGACGCATGCCTTCACTTTACACTCTCTTGAGTGCAGGAATTAAAAGGCAAGTCATCTTTCCTCTTAAGGTTCTTGTGTTGTATGTGGAGTTCCTACTACTGCAATGCAGTTGAAGATACTGCAGAGGGATATTTAAATTCAAGCCAAAAAAAAAAATCCACCTAATTAAAGTGAGGAAAAAATTATGAATGCATTTCTATTTTTAGGATTCATGAAACTTGCCTTAACACAACCTTTGGGCTTAAATTAGTAGACATTCCGTTTTTAATTGGAGTAGTTTGCTGCATACGATGACTTAAAATAAAGGGTGAGTTAATTAGGCATTTATTTGAAAAGTAAAGCATTCAGAGAAGCCAGTGTGCGGTTTTGGATATGATATAGACTGCATAGATAAAGGGGCTGGGGAAGGGAGGCAGATGAGCAACAGACAAATGACACTCTTGGGCATCTTAGCTAGCTAGGCTTTCTCGGTGCTATCCTTAAGGCAAAGCAAAAATATTGCAAAACATACCAAAAATTAATTCCAAATAGTAATTTTTCACCCTGCAGACTGTCTGTCTGCATGCGTGTCAGGAGTTGCAGAATCTCTCAAGAGTTTTGCTTTGCTTACACTCACTCCCATAGAGGAGCTTCAAGGTTATTGTATTTGTGCTTTTTGCTGCTTACCCACATTGCGCATGCACTACAATAAAGAGGGATTTGCTGCCCAGGGAGTAATGTCAGCTTGCTGAGGGGGGGTTTGTGGCAGCCAGCAAAAATAACAGGGGAGAAGGAAAAGTGGTGGAAGACTCTGTGGTACCTGGTGCATGATGGGCAGTTCCCGCTGACCGACAGAAACACAGCTCCCAGGGGCAGCCCTGGCAGATTAGGTCGGCTGCTGAGTCCAGGTGATTTGGGTTCCAGAAAGTTGGTCCTTTTCCCAGTCTGCCAGATCTCAAAGGAGTTATGCCTGTGCCCTGCTGGTGGTTACCATGCTAGAGGCTGTTTAAGGGGAGAGGAAAGGAGCATTCGAGTTCACAAGATTCGTCGTGCGTTTTCAAGTCACTAGTGTGCAGCAACTACTGCTTCTACTGCTGCTTAGTCATACCACCCTAAAAACTGCTAAAGCAGTTAAAATTTGTTAAATATCAGCAAATTGAACTTTTGTTTTCTGTGTGAGAGCGTCTGCTTAGAAAAACCGGATTGTACTTTTTTCAGAAACTGAGTGACTAGTCACAATGCAGCCCTTCATTCCTGTCCTGGATGTTGTCTGTAGCCACCAGAGCAGGGCTGTTGCTTCATGTTTCATGCGATGCATGACCTCCCTCCTGAATGCCAGAGCCATCAAGAAGCATTATTGCCTCCCATACATGCTGGCAATCTTAATTACCGCATCAGCCCCAGAATAAATATACAGCTAATCAAATATGACGATGAGAAGCAGAATGATAGGCAGACTAGCAGGACTATGATAAAAATGTTCGCTGGGTAAAGCTTTCCTGGTGCATTGCTTGGAAACAAGCGAAGTCCATCTCTTCCAAGCTTTGTACAGCCATTTAGGTCACCACTAGGAAGCACCTTCATTGATCTAAATGACATTTTCCCTCTGAGTGATTCGACGGAGACTGAATTCTTCTTTCATTTGGGGTGGGGGGAATTCTTCCTTCAGTTTTTGTTCCCCCATAGCAAGACTTTAAAGTGTGCTTCTGGTCATCCCAGCAATGCAAGGTGACACTGCCTTACTTTTCCAAGTACAAGCATAGATTTGAGTTTGATAGCTGCAGAAATTGCTTATCAAGGTTGGTGTTCACTATTAGCTCAGAAAAGATACAATCACAGAATCACAGAATGTCAGGGATTGGAAGGGACCTATTTTACTAATGTTAAACATTGAACCTTCTCATTAAAGTAGTGAATACCTGGATTGTGGTATTGTAGAGTTTGGAGCATAATGCTTTTTCCATCTAGGTTAAAACATCCTACATCCAAGTTTTACTAACTTCCACATTTTCATAAAAATGGAGGGCTTCTGCTTTTGATAAAATGCTAGTTGTGCTAAAGTAGCTTTCATCTCCCTCCTCAGAGAGTGCTCTGCTTCTTCTGTGTTTCTGTTCTTTCTAAAACTTAATTAAAACAGGTTGACTTTATCCTTGAAGCATCAACATAGAAACAGTGACACCGCAGCAAGAGTCACTTTGCTCTGTTGTTCTTGATGGCAGCGTTTGCAATCCGAGCAGGGGTGATCCCCATCATGCAACACAGAGCAAAGAGTGGATGTTTCAAGCCTAGTGCTCTAATCTCTTAAACAAGAATGTGAAGGTGTTAATTTTCATAGCAACATAGCACAGTACAACAGTATAAGCTTCCCTGGTTTGAAGGAGGCTCCTTGTTTAGGGTAGAAAACTAAGTTAAGTTTCCTTTTTCAATTTCTTTTTTCTCTTTTTCATAGCTGTTCGTCTTAGTGCTGTGCTGTAAGCATATTGCAAAAACAATCATCTCCTCCTCCTTTTCCTTTTTTTTAATATTAATTTTTATTTTGAACTACTCGATCATTTTAGAGATAACAATGACCTTTCCTTTCCTAACAGCTCTGCCAGGAGGTAATCAAATTCAATGTTTCATTATTAGCCCCGTACCATTCAGACAATCAAGGAGGGATTTTTTTTTATTATTATTTTTTAATCATTCCAAGTTGAGGAGTGAAATCTTGGAAAATTATTAAAATTACTCATGTTTAAAAAATGAGATAACTTTTAAATGCAAATTGACATGATAATGTTGAAACTTAGAGGTATAATTTATTCTACAAATATGCAAAAAATGAATTTTATGTATATATTTTGAAAAGTTCACACTTATGTTGCAGCTCTTGCAAACTTGAAATACATTGTGTTTGTGGCATACTCTTATGAAAAATTAAATATTCTGTTGGCTAAATGGTAACAAATGAGCCAGTGTTTACCATGGTAAGGAGTGCATTGGGGACATAACCATTAGCCAAGGGTAATTTAGTTTTAGCATTATCAGTTAGAAATACTGCAGCTGAGTGGAATATTTTATTACATGAAAACATCTGTAACCAATATATCCCTTGGGAAGCTTACGTGACCTGTGATCTGTTTGGAAAAAAATGTTTCGGTTTTACGAGAGTGTTCAAAAGCAAGTATGCTCGACGGGCCGTGTCCCAGCAAGTCTGCAAAGGGCTCCCTCCTTTTTGTGTATCTCCTGGAAATTTCTTCCTGCCTACCAGGCTGCAGTTTTCAAACTCAGTCTGTAACCTGTGGCACTGAAAAAGATCTTGGAACTGTGTACAACTACGCACGCTCCCTTTACCGGTGCCACACGACATTTACACGCAACTATCCTTGCTGTGAGGGACCCTGAAACTACTGCAATCAGAGTAATGTTTGGATCAAACAGCACGATGCAGGCATCTGAAAGTGTAGAAAGTGTATTTATATTCTATTAAAGTGTACCAGTGATACAGGAACGAATGGCATCCTTCATATATTTCTCAGGCATTGCTGTGTACCTTTTCACGGCTGCTTTATTTTCCTCTCCCCTTCAATGAAGCCAGAATATGTCATCCCAACTTAAATTTGCAAAGCAGTCGCTTGTGCTCAGGCCTTCACCATGCTTTGGCAGGAAAACAAAGTCCCCAGCTGCCGAGGACCGTCAGTCAAGGCCTGGGAACTTGGGGAGCGGGGAAGATGGGCGGGTAGACAGCCTGAACTTGACAGCCCATTAGGTACCTGACCTTCTGCTTAAACGACTATTGAATTCTTGAAGATGTGGATTAATGCTTTCTTTTGTTCTGGGAGTTCAGAGGTGAGGTGGGCAGATAGGCGTGCCAATTAGGGAGGGCTTTGCCATGGGGTGCTGTGTCCCCTACAGCACAAGGCTGCATCGAGCAGCATCTTAGCACGCTATTTCAGCAAAGGGCAACTACTGAGAAAAACCGTGACTTCTTTACAGAGGGGGAAAAACCGTCACATTTACCCAGCAATTTTTTCTTTGCACTATAACACTCTGTAATTAGAGGCAAAACTACTTGCTATGAATGACAGAGTCACAGAATATCAGGGATTGGAAGGGACCTTGAAAGATCATCTAGTCCAATCCCCTATGGCCTACACCCAGCAATCAGCATTGGCCAATTTATGACTATAAGCTGTACCAGCACGTTTCGGGCCATAATATGTCAAGCACTTTTTCAGCATAGGCTACAAAAGTAATGGGTTTCATGGCAGTAAGACCACAGCATTGCCTTTCTGGCATCAGTTCCAGTTCACACTTCCTACATGCAGCTCTGCAGCAAACAAGGCCCAAATGCAGCGGAGTAAAGGACATTTCTTAATCAAAAGATCATTTTTCCCTCAAAGTAGAGTGAGCTACTGCTGCTTTTTTAAAGTCTGCCTTGCTTGGGGAATATTTAAACCACAGTGTTGCCCATTAAGTACTTTATCAGTGCAAAGGTAGACCAAACCTTTACAGGCATAGGAAGCAGATCTGTGGGCTTTTGTCTGTGGTGATAACACTGTGCCTGGGATTGGGCTGGCTGTGAAACCCAGTGAAATTCATCCCAAAACTTCCATCTGTTTGAAAGATATGAAAAGTATGTGCTAACGGCTTGGTGGCAGTGCATGTTGGTAGAAGGCGTAAGACTGGGAAGAGCACTAAAGTTTGTTTTGACCCAGCAAGCAGAGGTGCTGTAAGGAAGGCAGGTCACTCCCAGGATGGAAAATCCTTCATTTTCAGTACCCTCAGAGGTACTTCCCACCCTGCAAAGTGAATTCCTGCGAGACAGTGATGCTGCCTTTATTTGAGGAGAGAAATGAGCGTAAAGATCCAAGGAATGAAACCGTGTGCATCTCAGGACTTTACCTCTTATTTGCAAAGAGATCAGGATTTTATCCCAGCCCTGCAAATGGCATGTCTGGCAAGACTGTGTGTATTTCACATTCTCAACAAAACAAACAAAGCTACCCTGGGAACCTGGACCTGTATAAATGTGATTTCCCATTTTCAAATGGTGTGAAAGATAAGCCTGTTCTCAGCCGCTTTTTGAGTAACTGGGGAACCAGTCTCAGGAACCAGCCACCCTTCCTTGGTGGTGTGCTCGCCAGGCTGGGTACATCAGGGCAGGACAGGCTTGTACAGCAGCTACAAATCGCTTCTGTAAGCCGCCTAACTGCTTCAGTATTAGTTGAAAGGCAGGGCAATTAGCCTTAATCAATTCTAGGCAAATGGTACTCTTCTGGGAGTATCTGTGCAGAGCCACGGTGGCCCTCAGAACTGAAGATGAGTTTCATGGCTGTTCTTTATCCACATATGAGACAGTCCAAGGCAAGGCAGGCTTTGTGTGACAGAGTTGGCTAAGTTTTGTTTGGAGAAAGTTGCATCGTTTATCATGGAGGAAGTCACATCATTTATCATTCCTGACCAGAAAGGGGTTGATTCTGAGATGAGTGCACAGACAATGTCTAGAAATGGGACAGTTTGTTTTGTCTAGTTTTTTGAGTTGCTAATGTCAGGAGGTGGAAAGTTCAAGTCTAATGTTACTGGCTGCACTCTGTTTTCAGCAAATGGGACATGGAGAAGGCAATGGGGAAAACCACCTAAAAAAAGGACAGCAAGAGTAATGTAATGCGGGAAGGAGAAGGCAGGCAGGTTGTGTACTGAAGGAGGCAGGTGAGCTTCCCATTTGGAGCAGAAATGTGTTACAAAGTCAGCGTTTTCACTGTGTGAAAATATCCCTGTTTTTGCCTCAAGCAGAGGAGTTGGTAACAGAGCGTGCAGGGAGCCCTTTGATAAAACTCCTACCTCATTTCTTAACCTCTCTGCTGTAATTCAGTATTAAAAAGGCAATGAAAGTTCTCCCACCATGGGTACTTTTTAAATCTTTGACATTTCATTGGAGAGATACTCTTGAGTCCTTTTGAAAATAAAACCAAACAGGTTGAAATCCATTCTTTGAAATGGTGTAAAGGTTTAGGAGGAGAGAAATGGTTTAAGCAGGAGGAAAGTAGAGTAGCATCAACCAGCAACAGGACAGTGACTGCTTGTGTTTTACTTCATGGATTCCCACCCACTCCAACCTGAATAGTTGAGTTAAGGAATGTTACAAATTAATCCATGCTAAGTTTTTAGTTGTGCAGCGATGAATGATTTGCAGTGATGACTGATTTACGCTGTTCTTCCATTGACATCATCTGATGTCACTGAAGCACTCTTTAAGGAGAGGTATGTAGTTCTGGTAATCCCCAGGAAATCTGCTCATTGTTTACCAAACCCCACTGTTTTTTATAGAAGGAATGTACTTTGCCAAGGGACCTGTTGCCTGTCAGACTAGAAAAATGCTTCTTTCAGTGGCTGAGAGGAAAAAGTGCATGCGTGGGTATAAAAGCATATGCTTTTATGGTAAACACATGGAGGTAATTGGCTAAGCCATTGTGTTTCGCTTCCACAGACAGGAGGGCAGTCAGACCAGCAGCTCTCATGAGTCCTACTTGCAGGTCTGAAGACAGAGGTTTCAGAGAAGCACCTTCCTTCTTACAGCTGACAGCAGATCTTGCTGCTTACCTACAGCAAACAAGACAAAGAGCCAGCACTGCTTCTCTTTTCTGTTTTTTTCTTTCCTTTCCTCTCCTCTGTTGTTTCATCCAGATGGACAAAATTGTGGGGTTTAGTTTGTTCTGAACCTAATATTCCAGGGGGATCTTTTTTTTTTTCCCCTGCAAACTTTCCACTTAAACAGTTTAGTGATTACAAATGTGTAATGATCTCTGTTAGCTCTGCAATCTACCCATATTAATGACTTTTCTTTTGTGCCACTTGGCGCATGGGGTGAAACAAATGAAGAGCTGTATTAATTATTCATCAGCCGATACATTTCTTTCACTGTAACACTGTTTCGGGTTTGTAGATCTCTTTGCATAAACTAATTGATTTTAATCACAATATTCCAACTGGTTTTAATTAATAGTTTAAATATAATTGTTTTGGGAAGTTCTTTAGCCTTTTTCTGGGCAGCTGGCACTTGAAAACAGAATTTGGCAATGATTTAACTTCAAAAATATGGAGTTAGTTTCCTGCAGCTGTTATCAAGTGGAATTAGTAACTAGAAGGTGTGGGATTTTCTTTGGATGAAAGGTTAATCGAGTCCAAATCCAATTGTGTTCTAATCTAAAATTAAACATGAAAAAAAATGCAGAGTAGGGACAGGGAGTTTCCTAAGCCTTTCACACCTCGGCCTGGCTGAGGAGGGGGGGGAAGGAGGAGGGAAAAGTTAGTGCCAAAGCAATCACATCTTTTATCTCAAGAACTATTTTCAGCAAGGTATGTTGATCTTATTTTCCAGCCTCCTACACTTTGGATAGGAGTTTCGGGAAAACTTTATTCTTCCTTTGCTGGGTATGGATCTAATAGTTTTCAGTACCAGGGGACTACCAGCCTTTCAGGCAGACTAGCGGTTTCACTCACCATAGAAGAAATTAAGGTATGTCGGTTCAAATAGGAAGCTGATTTACTCTGAATTGTCAGGAAAATCTCTGCTTCCTACACTATTGTTGCAGCATTGAACTGCTGCGTGTGGAGGGAAATATAGCTTGTCAAATACAATTTTCCCATGGATTAGAGGGGTTTCTAACACAGCAGCATTACAAGCAAGTGGGCTTGCAGTGGGAGAGCTTTATAACATAGGGAGCAGGGTGTGGGATGGAAACAGGGTGAGAGCAGATGCTCCTCCAGACTGGAGCAGCATCCCCTCTACAGAAGTCCTGCATGGGCTTGCTCAGGTCGCTAGCAGCACAGAGAGCTTCTGGCTCTTTCTCCATCTCCTGTCCCGCATCTCCATCCTGTAAACCCCAGGATCCATCCTGTCAGCAGCAACATGTCATATTGCAATGAGGCCCAGGCCTCCCAGCGTCACCGCCAGTGTCACTGTCAGCCTGCACCACAGCGACCGCCCCTAGACAGGGCATCAGGCACTTCCCTGCCTTTCCCGGAGCCGGTTTCAGCAGCTTTAATTACATTTGCGGTTTGGATCACTTTGCCTGGCCATTAAAATCCGTTTCACAAAGACTAGTATTGAAGCAAGCAAGGAATATTTGTGGTGGCTGTGGATTTCCTCCAGGCCTACAGGAAGAGTAAATTAGTTACTGAAAACTTGACAGTTTGTCCCAAGTGCTTAACTCTATCCTCTCTGGAAGCTGCCTTTTCAGAGGCAAGTGACTTTAAAAGGAAATTATATGCTCAATGCTTTTTTACACCCCACCTCTTTATGGTAGGGCTGTAATTGCAAACCCAGCCAGGAGTGATTTGTTTGAAGAGGAAGTGTGGGAATTTCCTTTATAAATATTGCCTTTCCCTTCGTGGGGATCCAAACGTGGTTTCCTCTGCTGGCGGGGAAAAAGAAAGTGCTTGAACTGAACAACAAGCACTTTTTCCTGTAGTTCATGCCCTGTGTAAACATGAACGAAAGAGACCAAGTTTGAACTTTGTTTGCCAAGGAAGGGCTGAAGTTGGTTGGACCACCAGATTAACTGGGGTTTTGCCCAGCTGTTCACTGTGGATGTCAGTGGCTACAAACACGGGCGTCCTCTGCACAGGAGTGCCGGGCAAGTTAAGGTCCCATTGGAGGGGGGTAAAATCAGTGTTTGCAGAGTCTGTGATTACAGAACCCTCTGTGAGTTGCTTTGCAAGATAGGACGGTATCAGACAAAGCCCAGCTTATATCGCAGTTTGGAATGGTTTCTTTTTAAAAAAAAAACCACCAACATATGTATCTTTCCTTGTGAAGCAGAAATAATAAGCCTGCACCCTTCCCTCAGCCTAGAAATACCACTGAATTATTTGCAGAAGGGGGGTTCACCCACCAGAGGAGCAGCTACAGCAAGAGGTAACAGCTTCAAACTAAGAGAGGGTAGATTTAGAGCAGGTAGAAGGAAGAAGCTTTTTTACAATAAGGGTAGTGAAACACTGGCAGAGAGATGGTAGATGCCTCATTCCTGGAGAAGCATTCACGGTCAGGTTGGATAGGGCTCTGAGCACCCTGATTTACTTGGAGTTGTTCCTGTTCATTGCAGGGGACCATTGGACTAGATGACCTTTAAACATCCCTTCCAACGCAAACTAGTCTATGATTTTATAGAATACCAGCAGCAGCAGGTAGGTTAAGCTCACGGTTCAGGGAGCAAGTTTTAACCTGGCAGACAAAGCTCTGCTGGCCTGTTGCACTTTTTTGGGTTTGGTTTTGTGTTCTGTTGTTGCTTTTTTTTTTAAGGGCACAGTATCTGAGTGTATGGGCTCCTTGGATGTGCAGGCGGCCAGCTGGCCTGGCTTGTTGACATAAATTGGTGCAGATGATGGGAATCAAGGCAGGGGGTCCAGTTCCCAGCTCTGAAGGATTCCAGATTAAGAAGACAGCTCACAGGAAGCAAGGAGGGGTGGGGGGGATCAGGCTGATTCCCTGGGAGGCACTGAAGACAAGAAGAGCCCTTCTGCCTGATTTTAAGGAGGGAAGTGTTCTTATATTGCTGATAATTTGGTGGGGTTGCCTTGTACCTTGATTTTGATGGAGAAATGACACATCCCTGATATTTAAACTTGGATTGCTGTGATGCTTTCTGATCTGACCAGCAAGAGGCCTAGCCAAGCCACTGTTGTATTAATGAGAAGGTCCTGATTTTTACACATTTCTCAGTAGGGAAGATGAAGTTTCAGTCAAGCTTCAAACCAGGCTTTGCAGTGATTCCTTTTTGCACTTTTAGATACAAAGAAAAGAACCAAAATTTGCAGTGCAATGGGCTATCCTGGGAAAAATTGGTCTCAGTCAAAGGGCACCTGAAACTTCACCAATCCTTCTGCCTGGGCTGTGGCAAGGCTTGCCTGGCTCACCACTCGCTCTTCACTGCAATTTGCTGTCTCTAACTGTCCCTCCTGCACTTTTTTCTGTGTTCAGTGTCTTGCAAATGCATTTAAAGTCCTACAGTGTTCGGGAGAAGATCTTCATCCTCTTGTTTTCTGCACCATCGGTATGTCTCCTTATGTTACTTATTCTCTCTCATCTATGCCACATTCCCCAACAGTCTTTTCTCCTTTTTACCTTCCCACACTTAGCATTTTTCTCTCTCCTTTTTCACACTCCCACTATCATGCCCGCTCCTTTTTCAATAAGGCAGACTGTATTTGGTAATTTAGGGAGTAAACCTTCAAATTCTTGTGTGAGTGCTCCCACTGACTATGAGATGAAGAGATTGCAGGATTGGGCTGTAGCTTGGCAGACATATGAGGAAAAGTAGTGAAGCCAATTGTAAAGCAATCTTAATTACCTTGGTGGTTTGGATCACTTTGGTTGACTATTAAAATGCATATTTCTAAGGCAAGGTGTGCACCAATGGTATTGTATAATAATAAAGAATTTCAAGAGCTTGATGTGAAAGACTTTATAGAGATAATATATTACTTCCAGTCAAGAGAAATGGAGGGCATTTTAAAATCAGTTTTACTGGCACCCTGTGTTTAAAAAAAAGTGTATTTTCCTTTTTGTTTAACCTCCTGTGCAAGCCTGGGCATGTTTGAGGCTCCCAGGATCCAATTTCATGTAGTATCCTATTTCAAATCCAGGCCAGAGCGGATCGATCAAAAATCAGTGCTCTCAGAAATAAAACTGCCTGTGGAATGCCTTCAACGACATGAAGATGAAAGAGGGAATGTAATATAGCAGATACTGATTTTCTTTTTTGAGGTGGGAGGCTCTGAAGCAGTGTCCTTGGATGTTGTACAATTTACGTTGATTGAACAGTAATGGTCATAGGACAATTTTGGGGAATTTTTCTGTGAATAGCTGACAGCTGTGTTTGTGAAGGGGGGTTGTTGGTGTTGTTGGGGTTGTTTTAAGCCAAAGCAGCAGCTGTACACCATTTTACACTGAGTACAGAGCTACCTGTAAGTCCGCACATCACCAGAAAAACGCAGGATTCCTAATAATTGTCAGTGAAATATTTAACGGTATTTTGAAATGACTGAGCTACTTCAGTACTTTGAAAGCTGCAGGTGAGCACAGACTAGTCTTAACTCATCTGTGTTTGTACCAGTTTTTATGGTCAGCACAAACATAGATTGCAGTCTGCTTTATTTTCCAGTATACCTCCCTCTATGTCTCTCCTCTGCTCTTGCCCTCAGAAGCCAAAGGAGAAGGAGAAAAAAAAAAAAAGAAAAAAGAAAAAAAAGGAGGATTAGAGGATTGTCTGAGAATTCAGAGCACAGCGATATCATTTTCGGACTTTGAAGGAAGAGGAAAGTAAAGGGAAAACTAAACTTGAGAGTTTGTGAGTTTGGGGTAATTTTGAATTGCTTTCAGGCAGTCGTTATTATTCGGGAAGTTGTGTGTTAGAAATGAAAGATCTGCCTCAGCAACTGTCTGAGAAGTCCACTCTGGTCCCCTGACAGATGTGGAGAAAGCAAAGTGCTTGATGAAAAGCCTAATGAGACGGCTGTTAGGAGTCAGCATGTGGTCATTTGAAGAACTGAAAAGACCCCGCAAAGCTGCTGAAGGGACTTTCTTTACTGTCTCTCTGTGTTTACGCAGAGTATATCAGAGTACAGACGTTGATGAGTTTTTCACTAACTTATGAATCTTTTTTAGCCAGAGGGCACAAAATTAAGATGTTATTCCATTACATAATAAGGGTATTCACTTTAACAAATCAGACTCTTAACATGAGCAACTGAGATGCCTCTATAGCCAACAGTAAGAGAAAGAAACATGGTTTCCAATGCCTTTTGGAACTCTTCCCTTCTTTCTTAGGCTGTACCGTGGACAGAGAAACTGCCAGGTTTGATGAGACACCTACACTGGCATGTGTAAACCTCCTATATTGTGATATAAGTTACTTCTCACAAGATTAATTTTGAAACAATTTACCAAATGGCATTTGAAAAGTCATGGGCATAGTGTGTACTGTTTGTGATTTTGAATTTATCACTTTAACTCCCTGGAGATAAAAAATAAATACATGGAGATATCTCTAACGTTCACTTAACATGTAGAAAAATTCTTATCTTCTCTAACTCACATAAGGTGTTTAGCTTTAGGTGCAGGTATGCTTAAACTAGGGAGGTCATTTTTACATCTGATTTTTAAAGTTTCTTTTTCATGATAATAAAAATGTAAAACCATTATTGTGCTAAAAGTCTGCCCCTGTTATTTGCTATTTTAGCATTCACAGGTGACTCAAATTACTGTGTAGCATGGCTTTTATGGTATGAATTTAGGACAATCGTGTTAATTTGCAACCAAAAAACCTATGAGTTACACTGGCCACCCCAAGTATGTGCCAGTAAAATTCTTTGCATTACAGCTTACTATCGGATATCATGTTTATGCCTTATAGTTGAGAATCTAAAATAGCTTTTTCTGCAAATGCTTAAAAGTTATGGATATGATTTCTTGGAATCCTTACTCTTGTAAAGTTACCAAGCTAACTATGGTGTTGGAAGATGAGGAAGTGAGGTATATGAATTGCTTCAAATTCTCAAATAGCTCTTGAGAGATTCATGTTGCCTCTCTGTTCCTTTGCATTGGATTAAATCCTTATGCCAAGTGGCCAAGCAGCTTGACAAGTAGGGATCAGCATTCAGTGCTGGCTCAAAACCTTGCTGGTCACAGAGGAGCCCTGTTACCTTTTGTGAGTGTCAAAGTCTTTTCATAGCGCATAAAATTGAGGTTAAAAGTATGTTGGATTGACTGGAAACCAAAAGAAAGAGTTTAAGCAGCATCGGATTTCAGTGTATGGAAGGTAGAGCTGCGTTGAACAGCTTCAAGACAAGGAAGATACTAAGCCCAAAGTAGCCAAGCAGAGGAGACAGAGAGGAAGTCAGTAATAAAACTCTGGAGTTCATGTGGTAGAAGTGCAGTGGGTATCTCTGAGGTCCAGGAGGAGCACAGAGTGGAGGTGACCAAGAGCGACCAAGGCTGGAGAGCTAAAAGTGAGGGAAGATACAGCATTGGCCAGATATTACAGTGTACAAGTGCGAAATGGAGTTAATTAGAAATGTAAATACACTGCAATGTTCGGAATCATAAGCTGACATTTGATATCACTCTGAAGTTTTTAATAGTAAATCCTATATCCTGTTTCCATGTGGACACGATCTCAGTGTTGTAATGAAGCCTTCCGAGCACTGAAATGTGAAGATCTGTTTTCAAAATTAAGCTCGAGAAAGCAGTATGTAGTGCAATCCTATGTGCTCCGTCCTATCAAGTGCACCGTGCTTGTTAGCTCAACAGCCAAATAACAGTTCCATGGGCGTATAAAAGCTTATATGAAAAGTATCTGTTCCATGTGTTATATATCACTCAAGGCTCAGGGGAATAAGGTCTGTGTCTGGGAACCGGATAGTACAACTTTCTAGCCCTGACCCAGTGCTTGCCCTTTCTAACAAACAAACAAAGCCTCCCTCAAAGAAATGTGGTGTATGATCTGTTTTTAGCTCTAGAAGCAAACAAAAAGAAAAAACCTCCTCAATATGTTCTTACTCCTACTTATAGCAGCGCGGGCTTTAGGCACTGCAGGATAAGTGCTGTGCTTTGTTCCGTCCAGCTTTTGGAAGCCACGATTTCCCCAGCAGCCGCAGCACCGGAGGAGCGGGTTACCCACATGCACACATTTGTACTTGGACACAACTGAGCAGCCTAAGTTTATCATATCCCTTTTTAAAACTACGGTCTCTGAAACATTCAGCCTAAGTTGTGGATGCCCCATCTCTGGAAGTGTTTAAGACCAGGCTGGATGGGGCTTTGAGCAACTTGCTCTAGTGGGAGGTGTCCCTGCCAATGGCAGGTGGCTTGGAACTTGATGATCTTTAGGGTCCCTTCCAACTCTAATCATTCTATGGTTCTAAATACTGAGGCATAGCAGCCTGATGAAGGAGGGGATACTTGCAGGATGGGGAGGTTATCTATAGTTGTCCTGTCTCTGCTGGATTATTGACCAGTCCTGATGGGCTTAACTGCATGATACATCCATGGTGGTTTTCATCCTTTCGTCCAAAAGGATTATTTCAATTTGGAAGGTAGAAATTGTTTCATGTGAAAAGCAGGAGCAGTTGCATGCATTCAGATTGGGGTGGGATAGGATAAGAGCTAAATGGCAGTAATCTCTTTGCTGTCCTCTGTGGGTTATGGAGAGAAGAGGAAGTCTCCTCTGAAAAGCAGCTCAAGGAAAACTGATTCCTCCTCCAGCAAGTGATCTGTAGCAGGACCCTTGCTGTCAAGCCAATGGAGAGAGAACAGGAAGATAACCTTGTTAGACTTGTGTGAGCATCCCTCTACTCACTTGCTCTGCTTGTGCTCATGGTTTCTGTCAGCTTTGAAGAACAAATTCCCTATTGTCATCTAAATACCTTTAACTTCAGGTCAGACTGCAAGGGCTTCCAGCTGTCAGGACCTGTGATAACAATGTGCCTTTTAGTTCCTTTAGTTCAAGCAGCCCATTTTGACTTTCCAGCTGGTCAAACCCATACCATGAAAGACCAATTCCTCATGGTGCTCCAGTGTAAGATACTGAAAAAGAGCTGTTGTGCTACAAGCGGGAGGTAAAAGGAAAAAACAAAAGCAAACAAAACCAGGAGGCCTTGCAGCAGATGGTACCACCTGTGTCCATCTAAAGCTAGCCAAAGCAGTGTGCCATTTGAGTGGAGAAACCTGGAAAATCTGATGACTGAGTCTGAATAAATAGGAAGACAGTGAGTGAGATTTCTGGCTCATGTCCCAAGCCTCTTGTGAAAAAGGCTTCCTATTTTATAAAACAGAAAATTGAGTACAGTTTGAGCATCTTTCTCTGGCACAGCCGATACCAACTACAGACTAAAATGCCTGGTGTACCGATGTGAGAACTGGCACATAAGTAGTCTGATGACTCTCTACCAGTTGCTGGGTTATGGTTGAACCTGTTTTCCCAATTTCCAATGTTATTAGGAGGGTCATGCCTTTATTACTGGGGATATAACTGGCTGGGCACAACAGTCAGGGCTGACAGCATTCAATTCCTTCTCCAGGCTCAAATACTAATTTCCATGCACTTCAGTTGTTGCGTCTGCAAAACTGAGATGTGAAACAACTGTGCAAGACGTGCCCAAATCACTGTTCAGCAATGCTTGCAAAAATGCTCTAAAGGGAAGAGGCAACTTGGGGAACTCTGCAGCAGGATGTAGTCTTGTTTCCTTGCTGACTACCTCCACCTCCTTCCTTCTTGGCTGTTGTTGACAATATCATGATCTTTCACATACCTTTGCACTTCCTTTTGCTTCTGCCTTTCCTTTTCCTTTATATGCTTAAGTTGCACCAGATCTGTTTTTCGCTTTGTCGGTAATACATAAAAAGAAATCTGCCCTTTCCCTTGCTCCTAAAGTCTAAAATTTTTGTCTGTTTCTTGAGTTGGCTGTGTTGTTTATACTCCCCTCCTATGAGTTTCCTTGGTCTCAGTCCCAGCCTACATTCTCCAATTAGGCCAAATCATGCAGCTGTGGTCTGAATGTCTCACCCAGCTCTTCTCCCCTGTCCCTCATCTCACAATTGGCCAAGTATCCATGCTCATACTCCACATGGTGAGGGTGCAGGTTCCCTCAAACAGCTTTTCCTCAGGAAGAGATGAATGCATGTAGCCTTAAAGAACATGTTACCACAGCAACTAGATATAGGGAATGCAAGCAAGAAATTAAATTCCATTGAATATTAACAAAATAAACTTGGTTGAGTACTGGGCAGCCTCGAGGAAGACAAAGGGAAATTAAAAGCCCTGCTGATGTTTGTGTCTTACCTCCCTGGGGAGCTGGCATTACGCAAGTCTCAAAGCCAGGTTCAGCTGAGATGAGGTGGCTTTGCAGAAAAGGTGGTGGACTTTGCTGAGTGTTGGGGTCTTTTTCCCCTGGGGACTGTCATGCAGTGATCTTTTGGTGCGTACGTTGGCATTTGCTGCAAACTGTTTGAGTGGGCATTGCATGCACTAAAAAGTGACTGTAGGTGAGAAACAGGTCATGGCATTTAGCACTCACTATGTCTATTGACAGGGATATCTTTTCGAGGACAGTTGTAATTTTCACAGTTGTGTTGAACAATCTACATGAACCCTTTTTTATCACTTTTTGGCATATACAGTGATGTTAAACAATATCAGATAGTATTTTATCCTTCCCTAGAGGGACAGGCACTGTTTCTCTTCCATTCTTAAATGTTTGATCGTGGGAGGTGCTGAGTACTGCCATTGATAAGAGCATGTTCAGGCTCTAGCTAGAGGAGTGCCAAATCATACAATACCCCATCTGTAATGCCAGGCATTCTTGCTGGTAATATATCTGTTGAGCTCTCAGTTCTTCAGTAATTAGTTGTACATCTGTGAGCAACTGTCCATCTGATTTATTATCTGAGCAGCTATTGAAATACAGAACATTGCCCCATTTAGCCTCAGGATTGCAAGTTATGGTGTGCTAAAGTTGTGTTTAAAATGTAATAAAATTGAGTATATATAAACAAATTACAAGTTTATGGGACACTATAGATGATCTTAAATCAATATTTTAAAGTTAATAAATTTAAGGTGATTAAGCATAGCTTAATCATATGAATATATATTTTAATTGCTGCTTTCTTTTATTTAGAAAGAAGATTAAACACTGTCCTGGAGCATAACTTGATTGTAGTGAAGAAGACTTAGCAGAAAAGTGAATGTAAGTATTTCACAACATATGTCAATTATTTATGTTTGCAAACCATTGGCATTGGTGTTATTATAAATCATGCTAAATTGGCAGCCTTATTTAGCAAAAAGACTACTTTTAGTATGGGGAGGATGCTGGATCTGATGGTTGTGCATATGTGTGTGAGGTGTAAAATTACTATTATGTGGTTTTCAGTATGGGTCTGTAGGCTATAAGTACCTAAATGCTTTTAGTGGGGCCACGTGTTTTTAGTTATTTGCATGCTTATGAACTGTTTGCAGGAAAAGTGTCAGCATTAAGTTGTCACTAAGTGCCCTTAAAAAGAAAAAAACCACAGCACTATCCCTGTATAAATACCCATGGGGATCCTTAAATTCTGTAATGTGGACAAATTTTCCATTTCCAGAGGAATTTAGTCTCACTTGGAATAATGCAGCCAGTGTATAGTATTTTTCTGTATACTTGCCCCAAAGATGTGAGTTTATAGTAGAAGAAGATTGCACTGTGGATTGGCAATTCAATTTAGAGTGAAATACAGTGGCTGCAAGTTCCAGGCTAAGTGCATCATTGCTCACTTGAGGTCACTTTTTCAAACCTGGAGTCAATAGTTCTCTAACAATAAGAGCTTTGGTTCATTTTCTGGACACTTTTAAAACTGCTACTTTGCTGGTGAATACCCCATTATTTTTCTTAAAGTAATTGCTTTCCCTAGCTGTATTTTGTAATAACACAAACTCCCTAACTTGTGCATGCACACGTGTATGTGTACGTACATATTTGTGTGTGAAGAAAAGCCCTATCTCTACAAGTCGTACCCCAGGAGGCTTTGAGTGGCTCTTGCGTGCAGGGCAGTGGTAGTCATGAACTTGTAGCTGCCACGGATTCATTCCAGAATTTTTTCATATTACATTTTTTCCCACGATCTCACCTTCCATTTCCCAGAGCCTGCCTGATGAGTTTGGAAGCAGTCAACTAAGCCTCTCCGAAAGCTGGATAAAGCACAGAATTCATGACTTAAATGTCAAATAGGGCAGTGATCCTGTCTTAAATGTCTAAAAAGCTGGGACAGATTTAATTTTAGCCATTGGGCTTTTATAAACTTGTCTTCTAAAATTACTAACTGACCAATAGTACTGAAACAGTGAGTTACTGCAGAAACATTGTGAAATGCTGTCTGGTTTATATAGAGTTGTCTACTGATATGGGGTTGCTTGAAATGAAGATCCTCAGATTTGACAACATTGTACCAAAGCTAAAGATTTACAGACTAGGCTGTGCATTGATTCTCTACATTACTGGTGTCTGGCCCGGTTTGAAGCCTGTGTAGGCTTATAAGATATAAAATCAAATCCTTAAAACTTTCCAGTGTGTATTGAACTAAACAGAACAAAGTTTGAAGGTATTTACTGGGACCGGTCACTTCAGTTGCTTCAGGGTCCTAAAGTTGCCATTTTGAGTCCACTCTTCCACACCAGTGGCATGTCTTGAACTATTCCATGTGTATGTGAGAAGTTTGTACTTAAAAGCTTTCCTTGAGTTACTTTCAAATTATTCTCATCAACTCAACCTTCAACTTTGGTTTGGTTAGGATAGCTGGGAGGATTTTGGCTTTGGTTACCCATAACGCCAGGAAATGAAGTAAACTTTCAGAAGCTTCCTCTTCCTTATTCTCTTCCAACAAACTTCTGGACTGACCTTTTGTCCTGGTCTGAGGACATCTTTCATAGGGCTGAAAGCCAAAGCTGGGATGCTGGAGGAATCCAGTGAAACACTGGTTTGCTGTGTTTCTTTGCCTGGCGAAAAGGAGAGAGAAGGTGGGGAGAGCAAGGGTTGGGGTTTTTTTGTTTCCTCTTAAACAATGGGGAGATGCTGGGAAAAATGTGAAATGGACCAGAGGGGATCATAAGCTGCTAATTGTATTGCATTATACTGATGGTATATCAAAATAATCTTGAGGCAGTGACTGCAAGGAGAAGGAAGGGGAGTGTGTACTTTAGGGAATCAGGAGCAGGCACCATCAAGTAGAGTGCAGGCAGGAAAGTGCATAGGGTGAGGGGAAAAAACACCCAGCCCTAATTAGATACCAAAATTAGGTTCTCACTGCGCATTTTTGTAATCTGACATCCCTGGAACAAGTTCTTAATGTAGCACTGAGAGTTTTGTTCACTATTTTCAACAGTATTTCTTATGTTAAATGTGTGCTCTGGCACTATAAATAGCCTAGTTCAAACACCCTCATGAAGGGTGAGGAACACGTCATGTCATGTGTTGTCACTAAATTCCACTTGCTGGTAGGCAGGCTCTTTCTGGAAAGTTACAGAGAAGCTTTTTAGACTTCTAGGATTATAAAGTGGTTGCTCAAAACCAATGCCCATTCCTAAAATGTCCACCTTAGCTTCAGGATCCATCTGAATATCGTAAAATTAATTGTAGTTTGTAAGAACTTGGCTCCTATATCATGAATGCTATAAAAATTCTCAGCAGCATTTGGATAGGATGGTAAATAAGGCACAGAGCCACACTGGATAATGAGGAGAAAAATAAATATTGAAGAGTTGCTTGTTCGTTAAAGTAATGTCTATGCTGTGCATGAAATGAGGCAGGGGAGCAGGGGAAAAAGTTTCCCATCATAGAGACTATCATGATAGATTTGCATAAGAAATTTTAATTCTTGTATTTTCTGGACATGACAGTCAATCAGACTTAAGTCCCCAGAATCACCTCTAAGACTCATCTTCAGATCCATAGGACTTAAGTCATTCATGCATTAGGTAACATTCGTTCAGTATCTTCTGCCTGTCTTGGGCAGTGGAAGAGAATAAGATGTGAGCTTTGCAAAACATTCTCACAGAATTTCTGGTGTCATCAACTTGAGACCCTAGAGGGCCTTTGTGCGGGGGGACTACACAGGTGTTGCATCTATGCTCATGCATCTGGCATGGCATGCTTTCTGGCATCTGTTCCACTACCTGTGTCCTGTCCTTTTTTTCTTTCCTTTTGGCTCTGTCTTCCCTGTATTGCCTGGCTGACAGTAAGGGAAATGCTGCAGCTCCAGCAGAGATGATGTCTCTGCACCACCAGCACGGGTAGCCTGTGACACCAGGTCAAGCTGTAAGCACCAGCAAGTAACAACCATGGGAAAGCCCTGCATAACAGTCTCTCTGGGGTGCACAGAACAGCTTATTTGGAGACTTATGCTGCTGTTTTCCCATATGCTATCAAGTACAATCTTTTATTTCCCTCTAATCTGGCTTTATATTCACTGGGCCATGTAAAGGCCAAATGTCATGCCTTTGCTGCTAGATCTTTGCATCAAGAGTACCCAGGAAGTCCTACCTTTATTATCGAGCACGGAGTGACTGGGAGAGAGCTGGCTCTGCAGGTGAGCCTTGGCTCTTCATCTCTCTCTGGCAGCAACCTATATGGGTGACCCATCTAAGAAAGCGAGGCATCGTGCAGCTTTGGACTTATTTCGTATCACTGGCTGCAGATGAGACTGTAATAGTTTTGCCCATATGTTGGCACCTTTCCCTCTATGGAGAAATGAGGCCACACTTTATCCGTAGATGCAGCACTTAAGTATCTGCAATGTGTTAGGAACTTCTCATACTTCACTTTGGGACCTGCCTTGTAAAAAATACTAGTAGGCTAGTTATTAGAAGGTGGTTAAAGGTATCCTTTCTCCCTACATTCAGTAGTATTTGACCTAAGTCCATGGGTCGGGCTACAAGACCCACAGGAGAGAAAATTCCTGCAACAAAACATAGATTTTATTCAGAGGTATCTATCATCTTCCTTGAAACACAGATCAGCATGTCAGTCTTCCTTCCTTGTATTTCTCTGAAATAATCTCCTGGGGAATATGTAGAGAAACAAACAGAAGATTCTTTACCATTTTAGGAGGGATGGAGACAAATTCAACTTCAAAATGCTAGCTATTTTAAATGCAAAATGATCCTTCCTTAATTAATACTTGGCAAAGCATTTTAAAGATCAAAGTGTCAATATTAGCTAATTCTCATGACACACCTGTCAGGTAAGTAAAAATTATATCCATTTATAGCCCAGGAAACTAAAATACTGTCTAACATCAGCATTTTCACAGTTGCTACCTAGTTAATTTACTGAAATAACCAGTCAAATTCTCAGAGGTTCTGCATATTCTTAGTTGTCCTAAATTATACTCGGAGCTTGAGACAATTCACACTTTCGAAACCAAGTGCAAGTATTTTGGTACAGACATGTGGGTATGGCAGCTGAACCTGAGGCATCCACACATAAGGCTTTTTCCAGACTTAAGCATCCCTAAAGAGTCTGGGGCTGGGATTCACACACTGTTGATTCCCAGGCCTGGCTCGGGCTCCTGCCCAGCTTAAAGCAAGGGGCTGTCTTTTGATGGAGCTGCAAAAGGTATGAGGTATACATGGGCTTGAGAGGGTCAGTCTTTAGAGGTGGATTTGGGAATTTTTTTGCAGGAAGGCGTGTATAGAAGGAGTGTTTAGAGTGGGTGAGGGTGCTTGAAGTGGGAAGAAAAACAGCGTGCTATGGCAGTTATTTTTTCTACCTCCTGCGGTTGTTTCGGTTGTTTCAATTAGAGATGCAGGTTACCTTGTTATTTCTGTCATGGCTCTTTCTCCTTTTGTTATAGCATCAGCAGAGTGGTATAATTGGGTTGGAGGACAAATTTTTTGCTGCCCCGTTAAGCAACAACTGAAAAGGAGAAGGGATTTGGAACAAGTGCTGCCTCCCCTTCAGTATGCAGTGCAACTTGTTTCCAAGTGGTGTTTTAGCCGGAGCAGCGGTGGTGTTTGAGTGCCTTGCTTTGTCTCTGCAAACAGTTTTTGTAACCTGCTTGCTCCGTTCAGCCTGGCAATGCCCAGCCCTGAATACGGCACAAAACTTAAGGATGGCGTCACTCCGTCCCAGTCTGTTCTCCCTCTTGCAGGAGCAGGTGGGAACAGACAAAACCCCAGCCAAAGGCCATCCATGGCTTGGCACTTAAAGGAGGGAAAAGCCTCAGCTACAAAAAGGGGTCTCAAGGGATTGAACAGCCCTGAGCAGGCGTGCATGGCTGAATTAGGAGTTGGAATTGTTTGGCTTTCAAATTCAGGACACTTGTTTGCTGTCTTGGCCCTGCTCAAAGTGAATAAGTGCTACTGCTAATAACAAAGCCCAAAACAGAGGAGGAGTGAAGGATTAAAACCAGAAAATGATGACTCACACTCCCCTCTCCCCCCTCCCCAGTTTCAGTCCCCACTAAACCACTTTACCTCACCAAAGCCCTGGTGGCTTTTAGTTTATAAATAATCATGTGTTTGAAATGTTAAAATGTGTAGGCAGGGATTAAAGGATATGTGATGCTACAGCATTAAAACAGTGCAGACCTCTGCAAGGGAATTGTGAAGGAAAATTAAAACATAGTTATTTTTGGCAAGGGCCGCTGCATCCTGGGGAGATCAAGAGAAAGCAAAAAGCAGTTTACCCAAGCCTAGCGAAACTGAGTAGAAAAGCTGGGTGCAGCTGGGTGCAGTGAAACAGGGCTTTGTCCTACTAAAGCAGAATTTCAAGTTTTGGAGTTATCCCAGTTTTGGGGTGATGGAGGAGATTCACTGAGAAGTTTCTGTCGAATGTACCAGCCTAAGCTGCCCTGCTTTTCCTCCTGCCAAGGCTGCTGAATACGACTGCTTGGTTATCATCCACATGGTAGAAGGCTTCTTCCTTCTCCCAGTCCACAGTGGGACTGATGTGGACAGACACCTCTAACACTCTCATCTCAGTGTGTCAGCCCACAGGATTTTACAGAATAAGCAGGTTGTAATGCCCGTTTGGAGTGTTATTCTTTATTCTCACAAAAGTGAGAATATTGGCATCGATTTTCCTGTTGTGTCTGGCAATGAAAATGGAGAATTGTCCCTGCTTAGAAAGAGAAATGCATTATGGACTTAGAGGGAACTGTTGCAAATCAGTTGTCAGTATTGACTCTAGCATTGATTCTGGAGTTTGAATATCATTTTTAGTGTCATTCATCGGATGCTACATTAGCTTTGTCTCCATAAACCTTTGATCCCTGGCTAAAGTGAGCCCTTTCATTGGACTGCCAATGTTGGAGTCAGTGAAATCTGCCTCCTCAGGTCTCTTTTTTTAATTTTAGGTGAGGGAATGATACCGGTGTGAAAAGGCTCAGATTCGAGCACTGTTTGCTGCTTTTCTTGCACATGATCTTGCTGCTGTCTGCTTGTTGTTACAGGGGAAGCCTCTGAATGCCTGTAGCAACTGTGCAGTTGCTAATAAACGAACAATTTTTAAAGGCCCCATCCATTTCAGGTCTAGTTAATTTTTAACACACACGCCAAGCTTACAGAACCCAGAGCCTAGGGCTTTGGGGGGATCTCACTGGGGGAGGCAGGGAAGTGGCACCACCCCACCTCTGCTGCCCCACAGGCTGGAGCAGTGGCCCCTGCTGTTCCTCGCATGGGGTTTTCAATGCATGGCTTTCTGACCAGGGCTGCTCCAAAAGCCCATTTGAATCCTTCCTGCTGCTGACCCCTCTGGGTTTAGTGCTGGAACAGAACACTTTGGCTGCAGGGACGTTATGGCTCTCTCTCCATAGCTAAGTTTGAGGTCTTCTGCTCCGTTCCTGCTCTGCATCCTCTTGCTTTATGGTAGTGATGATGATTTAGGCAATTGGCTTAGGTGAACTCGCATGTCACTTCACTGAATAGAAATGGTTTGCACTAATGTGTTGATTTCTATGAAATACAGCACCTCCACTGCTCTTAACCTTTGCTCTTACTTTTGTGCTAGTAAACATGAAAAAATGCCCAGTGCTTTTAGGGTGTTACTTTTTCATGCCGTTTATATGAGTCTGTTCATAAGCCTGGCTTGTGTTCTTGTTTTGTTTGTCTCCCTGCTTTAATGCATTTAAATGCATTTGTTGAGAAAAATATCTGTAATAATCTTTAGTTGTATTAATGTTATATTTAATTAAAGGTCTTAACAAGGATAAAAGTAAGAATTAAATACTTGTCTGCTTAATAATTTTTTAGGGCTAAATTCAAGGCAAGCCTCAACCTTATTTAATTCAGTTAATGCAGTACCTGCAAAAGTCATTATATTTAAAAATAGATGTTCCTTTGGACAGCTAGACAATATTCTAGTGTCCTGTTACTGCAGCACTCAATTTGATCAAGCACAATGTCATGAAGTAATGTCAAGATATAAAAATACTGAGTTTTAGGTTGGAAATTTCTCATTGTCAGTCAGTAAGCCAACGACTTCATAAACAGAAATCTTTGAGGGATACAGAAAATACAGTGTTGTTTTTCATTACTGTTTTTCGTTAAAATTGCATCAGTTTAATTTGTGACAGGTTAAATGAATCGTATTAAATTACACTTCCTGGGATCTTCTGAGTTTGCAAAACATTGCAACTCTTTTGTTTATACACAGCTAGTATTTTCTTTAAAATATGTCTGGAAATTTCCAGACAACTGAAGGGACTTGCCATGCTTTTCTTCAAAGCTATGTTTTCTAAAAGAATGTTTTTTAGAGCTTTTTCTTTTTTTTTTTTTTTTTTTTTAACCTGGAGGCAGAATGATGGTGCTGGTTGCACTGGGGAGGCAGGTGTGCGTTGCTTTGAGTGCTCTGCCTCATTATTTTTCATATGTAAACACAGAACTAGGTTTAATGTTATTTCTTAAAAATAATAATAATAATAATCATTTCCCCCTCTTGTGGAAATGATGACTTCACAAATCATGTTATGGGCAGTGTTATGGGGATTTATAGTCTGACATCCTCTTCTTACCTTCTTTTCTTGAGGTGTTTTCTGCTGAGATCCTCTTACTGCATGCCAGAGAAGTCCTTAGTACACCACAGGGGATGCTGGGGGACCCTTGCTAAGAAAAGAAAGCTGGGTCACGGTTTTGACTTTTTCATTCTGCATCAGTTCCACATTCAAAAGTCTCAGCCATAAGCTACAAGCAATTTGGCTCTTTAGGGTACTCATAGAGGGAATAAAGGGCTTACAATACCATTTCCATTGTAACATGCAGAAGCATACAGTAGAGCCGTCAGGGTTGGTGGAACACATTCCTGAAGTCCTTCAGCACTTCATACAGCCAGCTTCTTGGGAAACCCTGGGCTGCATCGTTCAAACAGGAGAAACCAGACTAGTTTGGTTTCTGCTCTGCAATGGCATTGATGATACTTCATCGGAAGTATCCAGAAATGGAATGACTCTAGAGACATCTTCTTGGTCGCAAAGCCAAGGAGACCCTGTTCAAATGTCAGGATGGATGGTACAAGGAAGGGAAGGTGTGTGTGGTCAGTAACTCAGGGATGACCTGATTCATTGCATTCCCAGGTTTTTCATAGTCTCGGGTAAACTCAACTCAGGCCATCCACTCGTAAGGGAATTCTTCAGTTGATTGACTTGAAAGATATATTGGATAGCGTTTGTTTATAGTGGTCCAAGCTGTAGGATATGGATTTTGCCTGGCATATAAACATTTGTGGTGCTATCCTAGGTTTGCTTTGCAGGATGTCTGTGCTTCCTTCTTGATCTGCGCCTCATGGGAATGTTCTACCTGTTTGCATTATTACAGATGTTGCCTAAAGGAGCTCTATGCAAAGAAATTATCTCCTAAGGGAGGTATATGTGAGCAACGCTTTTACAGCTGGGGGGCAAGCTATGCTGAGAGAAATTGTACTTTGAAAATATGTCTTTGAAGTATATATAGGACCGGGAGGAAAAGAGCAAATAAATCGTATAGATGGGGAATGGAAACATGAAACTAAGGAAAGGAAAATGTTCCAAACATATCTGTTTTGTGTGACTTAAGCAAAATTGAATATGCTAACATTATTGTAAACAAATGTGGTACCCTGAAAATAATAGTCTTATACAAAAGCAGGCATTTACTCTCATGAAAGAAGACCGAGCAGAGTACAAGCAAGCCTGTCTCTCTGTTGTTTCTGACAAGGTGAGAGGCAGCATTTCTTTCTCCAGTTGTAGGAAACCTACTGATGGTATTTTACGTAAGTTTTGTCAGGACATGTTTATGCAGTCATTTTACTGGGTACCAGTCCACACCGTTTCTGAATAAGGTAGGTTGGTTCTCCCATCTCCCCTAGCTGCTTGTTTCTGCTGCTTCTGTGGGTGGCATAAGAATGAGTGCAACCAAACCTCAAGCCTAAGCAGGAGCTGAAAGATAACCTGGCCAGAAGCTAAAAAATGGGTAGTTCTTGCTGGAGCAGCTCCATAAGTGTCTTCTCACCACCTCTTGCATGCCAGTACCAGCCCAAAGCAAAGACTCCTTTCAGAGCAAGGGCCTACCGCATTGTGAGGCAACATAGAGTCTCTGCAGTGATGAATTAGGTATCAACTGTCCTGCCTAGGTGTTAGGCAAAGTATAAAATTTACCCAAGATTTTTCTTTGAAATGAATGGCAGAACAATGTGTGGAGAGAGGGGCAAGCTGCTTGCTGTCAGATTTGCTAGATAAAACTGAAATTCTGACCTTGTGGGACAGTACAGGAGAAAGAAGGTGTCCCAAGTGGGTTATTAGGCATGCTGTGATCTTCCTTATTCATCTGTTAAGCAGCTGACAAGAGCCTTGTCTGTGACTCCAATTGCTGAATAACTGGGGAGAGGAAGGGGCCGTGTTTGATGTTTTGCAACACATGATTTTGAGGCAAGCATCTCTGCAGTGATGCTTCTTGTCTTGTTCTGCCAGCTCCTTTACTGAAGTTGAACTACATTTATTGTCTTTGGCATTAATCTAATACATCTAACATTCTTGGGCAAGGTAAATATCTGACAGCCCCTGTGTAGTCAAGTCGTCCCCATGCTTTAAAGATTTGCGGTATCCTTGTACAATATTGTCATACAAGTAGTGGGTGGTAGAGTGCATGCTGTTACAGTAAGGAAAGTACAGCCTTTTAAGTAAATTCCCTGAGCAGATGCACATTACAGCGTACTACTGTGTTTGGAAGTGGTTGGAATTGCACTAGGGTCTCAATTTTCCATTCACCAGCCCTGGAAAAGGCATAAGCATCTAAGAGACGGAAATTAGTACAAATTGATTTCATGAGTGCAAGTTTTATTAAAATTCTTGTCTGTCAGTTTGTGAGTGATCTTGATAAATTAGATTACCAAATGATTTTGTTCACGACAAGTTTGCTTTCTTTATGGGTGAAATATGCAAAATAATATCTAAATAAAGACTAAGTTAAGCTGTTAAATGCTGCTTCCGGGAGTAATCAGACATTTTCTGGCTTGCGCTTTGATTTGAAGGCTGTCTGTCAGCCTTCATCTTTATTCGTGGTAAATAAAACCTCTTCCCTGAAGGGATCAAGGTATGAGCACATAAGAACCATAATATTATGCCTGCCGCAATCAGTGATTTTACAGGGATCTTGTTAAAGTTCAAGTTCTTTCCCTGCAATTGAGCAGAAATACCAGTATATGCTGGAAATAAATCAGTCACTGTTAAAGGGGATCAAGAAAGCTTAAAATACAGGGAGGCTGCTCAAGGCAGGTGTCAGCACCCTTTGGAAGAGAAGGAGCTAAAGATAAAATGATAAATACTAAAGACTGTAGTTAGGTCTCTCCCTTAGCCCTTCCTCCAGCCAGCAGTGGTTTGTCCTGTGCTAGTCTGAAAGCCAGGCAGATGACAGCAGAGAGAATTCACTCAGTGAGTGGTTAGCTAAGGAAGACTGTCCGAAGGACCCAAGTGAGGAGAGGTACATATATTGAGTAAACTCTTAAGCATTGTACAAATGGATACTTGGACGATTTATTCCACACGATGTCCATTGTCAAAGAGACTGTGAGAATGTGAATATGCTGAAGAAATCAAACCTCAATGAACATCCTCTTGGCAGGTGACCTTCCATTGTAATGAGCGTCAGGCAGTAATCCAGAGGTGGTGCTGCCTGTGGTCACAAGCGAAAGACTTGCACACCACATTTTGTGAGCAGGGACAGAGCAAGGCTCCAAAGCGGTTAGTGCCGTAGCAGCCCAGAAAGGTTTAATGGAAGTTAAATCAGATTTGACTGAAAATCCCCATGCTCATTCAGGAGGGGGGAGCTTTTCATGACGTGATTAAGTATTTAGATGAAGATCTAATAGTTGACAATGTGGAGAGAACTAAAAGAGTTTGTTTTAACAGTAATAAGAGCCATAGAATCATAGAATCATTCAGGTTGGAAGAGACCCTTGGGATCATCAAGTCCAACCATCCGCCCCACTCTACAAAGTTCTCCCCTACGCCATATCCCTCAACACCACATCTAATTGACTCTTGAATATGTTCAGGGATTTCGACTCCACAACCTCCCTGGGCAGCCCATTCCAGTGACTGACCACTCTGTCTGTGAAAAATTCTTTCCTAGTGTCCAGCCTAAACCTACCTTGCTGCAGCTTGAAGCAATTCCCTCTTGTTCTATCACTAATTACCTGTGAGAAGAGACCAGCACCAACCTCTCTACAGTGTCCTTTCAAGTAGTTGTAGAGAGTGATGAGGTCTCCCCTCAGCCTCCCCTTCCTCAAACTAAACAGTCCCAGCTCCCTCAATCATTCCTCATAAGATTTATGCCCCAGGCCCTTTACCAGCTTCGTTGCCCTTTGCACTCGCTCCAGCACCTCGATATCTCTTAGAAGCCCAGGTAGGAACACAAAGAGTGTCAAACTTCCGTGTGCAGGTGGCACAACTTGTGTGGGATTAACTGACTTCAGAGCTGTTTTAGGCACAAAAGGGCCTGGTAATGTCTGTTAATAAACTCTGACTGAAAATGTTGCCTAATTGGCAAAACATTGATTTATTCTCATTAATATTACTTCTGGACTATGGCGTATCTGACATGGCCCAGATTTTTAATTTTGGTGTCTCTTCTTGCTGGTTTATTTCTGTGTGTATGGCCACTAAACACAGTGCTTAGGGTAGGAGTGAAAGCACATACCACAGGTTTCTCAACTAAGTATCGAGATCGTACATCACTTGACAGAGTGTTGCTTTCATGTTCACACAAATGTAATTCCCTTTTGTTGAGAGTGCACTAAGACAGTATAACTGCCATAAGGACCAACAGATGATGTAAAGTATTTTATAAAAGTGTAAATTGCTCAAATACTTAATAATTGTTATATTAACTGTTTTCATGAGATAATGAAATGTAATGTTCTAAAAAGCAAATGTCAGATTATGGTTATCTAGGGATCTGTTGCTGCCCTACAGTGTTATATTACTAAAGGCATCTGTCTTTTTATTGGCTTCGTTATCCCTGGTCCTCTGTCCTTACTGCACAAATCAGGACTTTTGTGGTACAGAGGCTGAGGATTACCCTGTGCCAAACAACGATCCACAAGCCGAGACAGGGCTAGAAATTCTTGGTTTTATTTCATAGACCATCCTGGTTTAGAGTTGGGACTATGAGGACTGTGCTTCTTTCCCGCAGACCACTCAGTACTAAAAATAACTATTTTCTGAAAGCTTCCGTAAGAAGCATCTATGTGTGCTTATTATTACACGTAATTTCCCTGCTGTTTTTGCTTGGGTGTCATTTCTTTGTCCTGCTTTGGTTCCCTCTGAATTTTGAGCTGAGCTCTCAGGGGATGAGCGTGCTGGAGATCACCATGGCAACACTCCGAAAAATGCACACGGCAGGCACCAGGCTTTGCCGCCGTTATCCCTGCGAGAGCTCTGATGATCTGTGGACTTGCGGACTTATTTAGGAGCTGTGAAAGGGATGGAGCCCGTGACTGAGAGCTGGGGGTACCGTGATTATTAAAAATGTTTCCGATGTAAATTGAGGAACTCTGGATATTATTTGCTGATGTACAGCACCAGCATCCAGAATTTTCATAGCTTACCTTTGAGATTGCCCTGAGCAAACTGTAAACCTTCTTCTTTTATTCCACATAATTCTAATATTAGTCTCTTACATCTTAGCTCTCCCCATTTTCACTCAAGACTATTGTGGGAGCCATTGCAAAGGCAAAGTTGTTATCCCGGTAAAAGCTTAAAGATGGTTGACGATAAAACATGTCATAAAGATTATGATGCAGAGTTTAAAAGAGGTGAGTGCTCGTATCCCTGCTGTTCCCAAATCCTTTTTCAGGAGAACAAGAAAACGTTCAAGAAGAGTTATTTTATAGATGAGTATTTCATTGCAGTGGCTGGGAGAGAATGGATTCTCTCCAGCAGCAGGAAATAACAGAAGCTGGGTAAGAGTGTATTGCCTTCTGAGACAAGAGTTAAGGGCTCTAGGTTGTGTTCTAACAGGGGAACTGTGACATTGGAGTTTTGTTTATTACTGAAATAAAAAATACAACATATCCCAGTACATGGAGGGGTTTATTGTGGGTTTTGCTTTTTCATCCTTTTTTTTTTTAAACTACTGTCTCAGCCCACCCACTGTAAGGCTAGACCACCAGAAGGACGTGGGCTTATAATGCTCAGAGCAGTGACTAATCTAAGTGTGATCATCAGCCTTGAAAAAGGTGCCTCTGCTTCCAGTTATTGCATGGGGAGCACTAAGCACATAAGAGCAAAATTTGTGATGAACAAGCAGGATGCAGAGCAGGAATGCCCAAAGTACTTGGCAAGGAATGCTTAGGAGAAAAGCGTATTTGAAACCTTCCTTTTAGAGTGATTTTCCCAGGCCCATTTGTAGATGCATAGAGGTCGATATCCACATTAAACTGAGAAGGAGCTGAGATTGCCACCCTGAAAATGATTTAAACTTTTTGAATTCATCACTGGGTAAAATACACAAGCTGGTCCTGCACCAGGAGCCCAGGTGACTCTCGCACTGCAAAGGCATCTGGTAGCAAAACATCAGAAAGATGCGTGCAGATGCAGTCAACAACATGAATCGATGTTTCCCAATTCCTAAAAAAAGCTGTCTCACTACAGAGGTAGTGTACAGACACCGTGTGCTCCCTCCAGCCAAGGGCATGCATTTCTTCTTGAATGTAGGTGGCTTTGGCAGAGGTGCCCACTTTTGCGTTTAAGTGCTCAAAATCCTGTATAGAGTTTCTACTGGAGATAAGTGTAATAATGTTTAGTCTGAGGTTCCCAGACAGGATTGAGCAACAGAAAAAGAGCAGACCCACTGAATGCTGACAAGGTGAAGGTAGTTCAACTTCTGTAGAATCCAGAATTTGGGGAAATTTGTCCAGAAAAAAAATAGAAAACTAATAGTATACATGGGCAGAAGTTACAACAGCACTCTGGTATGACAAATAAACCTTAGGAATGCTAATTCCATTTTTTGTCATTATAGGGCTAAGAGTGGTTTATTTCAACATGTAACCGTTAACATGGAATAAATTGACCAATTTCCTCCTAAGGCCAGTTAATTAAATAAACTCACACATGTCTTTTTAAACGAAGCAGTAACATTAAAAGTATTGCCACATATTTCAACCCATTTATAGAGAGTAGAACTTCAGCAGATCAGGAGGTGTTGAAACATTCCTGTAAATGCTGGCCAAAGAATCCAAGACTCTTTAAGAGTGTCACTGCAGAGAAACAAAATTTCCTGTTTGTCTACTTAGAGTTCAAGTTTTCGAAACAGGACTGAAGAAAGCATATTCTTGCATCTTGAAAGAATCTTATTCCCAAGATTTCATTGAGATAAAATTTTTTAAAACTTATGTTAAAAAATGTATTTATTAGTGGTGATGTGATTCTAGTCAACCCCTGAACTCCAAATGCAGTTGACAGGTAAAAAAAGTAAAAAAAGAAGTTGTACCTGAGCCCTATTTTTTAACAGTAAATCTAAGAGAAAAATGTGGAGGTTATGTGGGTCACCACTCTGCCAGAATGCATAATGTAAACAGGATAAAATGACTGGAAGCTCATGGAATCTCAGCACGAACGAAGTTTTAAGAAGTGCTGACTTCCTACTGCAACTACTAGCATCAGCATTAATCAAATCCAGTGTACTTATCTTCCTCTGTCATTCTTAATAAAATTAGATTGTTTACATTTTTGAACATGCTAATGGCATGGTTATTTACTGCGTACCTGCACTAGGCAGAAGCAGCCCAGTAGAGAGCCAACCTGCTCTTTTCACCTCTAAAATGCAATTACTACAATAGTGGTGAGGCTGTTGATGCTCTATATGAAAGTTTGTCCTAGATGAGAAAGTGAGAGGTTTAGCTTAGAGAAGTTCCTGACTCCTTTCCCGTGCTGAGATGTAGCTCTCTTGAGGTATGCAGTCATCAATTGTGTCTGTTCCTGAGGCCTCTGCAGAGAAGGGAGGGCAAAAAGGTCTGTAGAAGCTTTCCCAGAAAACCAGGTTTTGGTGCTGGCCAGGATTAATACCCAGTATTGTTTGTTATAAGTCAATTTGTTCCTAAAAAATGTAAATGTCTTATCCTTGAGATTCTTGCATTAACTCATAATTTGAATGTGTCTTGACTTTGATGTGGAAAAGCAATTTCTGCCATGTCTAAAACATTATTGGAAAAAATACATTTTTTTGCTCATATAGTGAAAGAATTCTTCAATTCAGCCCCATTTCTCGGCCTCATCCCTGTTATTTCTAATGATGCTTTCACCTAGCAAATCCAGACCTTGAAGAGAATAATGCAGCAGGTAACACTTTTAATCAGTATAGGAAATATGAAACAGCAGGGAATGAACTTCCAACTGTGCAAACAAAGGAAAAAAAAAAAAAGTGAAAGCTGTTTTTTTCATTTCTTTCTCCTTAGATTGGTCTTACCCATGGAGCTTTTATGGTTCCACAGTTGCATACTTATCAATAATTGTTTCCTAATTCTGCTCCGTTTCTGCACTGAAGTAGTATAAAATGTTGAGCTCCACACAGCCAGTCAATTTTCAAGATCCCATGTGGACAACAGAAACCAGTGTGCTGTTAGTAATTTGTTAAAAGGATAATTTTCCTCTGTATCAGTGTTTAATTGAATGGAATCTCAAATCTTAATAGCACCTACTACCTTAAATACTGTTCTCCTCGAGGTGTGACAATGGATGGGGAAGGGCTGCTCCTTTGAACAGGAAGCTTCTCTCTCATTACTCTAAATCATACCTGAGTGAGGAAGAAAAGTTTACTGAAATAATTTCGAGTCAGGATCAGATTCTTGCTCGTGGCAGACATTTGTTTATACCGGGGTGTTATTAAATAACGTGTAAACCAAAGATGTGTTTGTGGAAGGCTCGCACCAAGGGGCATTCCTGTAGGGATGAGGGATGCGACAATTGCTTGTCAGTCACTAGCAAGTCCGTGTAGACTGCACAGCTCAGCATTGGGCTGTGTCTGTCTGTGTTCTGAATCCCACTGGTGCCCCTGGGTCTTATTGTGATATGAAAATAGTGGTTGCCTGAAGCTGTGTAGCCCAGGGTCAGAGCAAGGGCCAGCACCCGACTGAGGCCAGGGCTGCAGGACAGGCACAGTGGGCTTGCAGCAGCTTGCATCTTTTCTTTGCTGTTTATTTATTTACTCATTCATTTATTTTCCCCAGTATGAGGTATCAAAGTTATGAATTTTACATATTTGTGTTCAGTGTACAAGGAGGAAGGCTGAGGGCAGGGAGTGTAAAACCCTTGGGGGCAACGGGGAGACTGAAAGCACAGGGTCAGTGAATGGGTTTCTGAACAGCCAGAGATGGGAAAGACAGGTGGTGTATCTGTGCTGTGGGTCAGGGAGGCTACTGGAAACAGGGAAGCATTCAAAATACACCCCACCTGCAGAAGTGTGTCCAGGTCTGGAGTCCCCAGTACAGAAGGTCCATGTAACCTGTTAGAACAGGTCCAAAGGAGGGCCACACAAATGGTCAGAGGAATGGACCCACCTCTCCTATGGAGGAAGGCTGAAAGAGTTGGGGTTGCTTACCCTGGAGAAGGTTCTGGGGAGCTGTTATTGCAGCCTTTCAGTATATAAAGTGGGCTTATAAAATAGACAGAGATAGACTTTTTACCAAAGCCTGTAGTGACAGGACAAGGTACAAAAGTTTCACAGTGAAAGAGGGTAGATTTAGATTGGACATATGAAGAAGTTCTTTTTCTATGAAATTGACAAGACACTGGAACAGGGTGCCCAGAGAAGTTGTGGATCCCTCATCCTATCTGAGGTCAGATTGGATGGAGCTTTGAGCAACTTTATTGAGGGAATGATGTTGCTGTCCATAGCAGGGGGATTGGGCTAGATAATCTCTGAAGGTGCCTTCCAACCCAAACCATTCAATGAGCCTATAAAGCTGATTCTATAATGATCCTAAAGTCCTGTCCAAACAAAGAAAATTAGAAAACCATTTTAACTCCATCAAGTTCAACATTAAAGTTTCAATGCAATTAGACAGGCTAATAAAGGTTTTTGAAGAGTGACTTGCCAGAGTAGGCTTAACTAGTAATCAGACTTCTTTCAGTCATGACCAGAACAAAAAATTCAGCGTAGGCCCAACTGATGGCTGGGATTTGAAAGGATGCTCAGAGAGGATGTGGCCCTTACAAATATTTCATTCATCCCTGCTACACCCTGTTCCCTCTGGAAGAGGTCAAGGATTTTTCACGATGAAGTCCTTTGGGTGGGTAGGATAGGGCGATACTGGCACAGACTCACTTGAGAACCTGTCTCAGTGAGAAATGACCAAGTGATAGATTTCATGTTTATACAGAAAAATATGAGTTTAAATACACAAAAAGGAAATGCTTTTGAGTATCCAGCTCCACATGGAAGAACTAAGACCTTTTTCTTACCTATGCTGTCTCTGGGCTCTGGCATCAGGGCTTTACCATGTAGAAGTGTAGTTTTTCTAGTAATTGTGATGGGCCATCGGGAGGTGACTTAGAAAGAAATTATCTGTCTTGCTATTATTCACCATCCTCTTTCTTCCTACCCTCTTTTTCATTGAGAATAAAAAAAAAAAAAAAAAAAAAAAGAAAAATGAAAAGCCCCTGGACAATATGTCAGGGATAGTGAAAAACAATTAAAATTCTTCCATAAGAAATGGGATTTGGCAATTCCCCAGGATGAAAGGAAAAATGATGATATGAATATAGCAGCATAGTCCTGATTCCTTATTTACCTATTCTTGGTTCAAATAAATAGGATCCAATTAAGATATAGGTGATTAAGGCTAAAAAGGAGTGAGTTAGAAAGCCATTTATTTCTAAACATCTTTTTGAACAAAGCAGTCTTGCCCAAGACTTCACAACTGTCGCCTGCTGTGGTATGAAGAGAGCACCATACACTTGGTTGTTTCATCGCTGGATGCAGTACAGTGAAAAGCTCTTGAAAGCTTCCAGTCATTAAACTTTGCTAAACAACATAAAGCTTTTTTTCAGAGAATGGTCCTCCTGCTTCAGTGAACTGGCCACCATCCAGCCCTAATAATTACCTTCTGCCTATCTAAATTGCTCTGTTTATTTAATTGGACAAGGTCATATGTCAAAAGATGTTGTTGGGTAGGATTGGTGACACCAGGACAATAGGTACTGTGTCATCCAACTCATTCAGGGCTGGGTGAAGCAATTCCTAAGTGCAGATCTTAGCAATTTTGTGCAAATCACTCTGAATCTTGGGAAGGACTTCATAAATCAAATAACAGTTCCAGTAAGTTTAAACAAAGAGTTATTGATAAAAGTAGCTGATACCTGTCAGGCTACCTAGACCATGGTGGGAGTTGCATATGAATATTGTTACAGTACTTGAGAATGTATAAAAGGGAGAGGCCTGGCTTGTACTGGAAATGAAGAAGTTTCTCTATATGCATCTACATGGGTTTACGGTCATCTCATACTGATGCCTAGAAGCAGTGCTGGAGGGAATAAAGACCATTGATTCTTTTAGACACAGGTGGTTGTATCTTCCAAGTAGATCTTTTTACCCGTCACACTGCTGCTTAAAGGCTAATACAAACCCTAATAAAATGTTACATTTGTGTCATCAGTATGATACCCAGTGCACTTTGAGCTGTGTTAGCTGTCCTTGCTATGCAGGAGGGACCAGGGATGTGGCTGTCAGATTCAGACTGCGGTGTGGTGGCTGGTATGGGGAAATCAGCCATCTAACACAAAGTATAGCAGACTGCTTTGTCAGCACTTCTTAAACTTATTCTTAGGATTTGACCTAGACTGGAAGGATGTGAGGAAGACATTACAAGTTGAGGAACTTTTTCAAATAAGCAAACAACAGTCCTGCTGAGCAGAGCTATTTTTGAGGAGGGAGATGTTTGTTTAATCACCTTAATAGAGCTAGTATGTTTTTTCCGGAGATGCTCAGATCAAGCAAAGGCTTCTGAAGTCAGGGACATAGTTGTCTTGTTGATTTTCTTTTTTTTTTCCTTCTTTCTTTAGTGTGTGGAGGTGGAGATCCAGCCCCCTCCCCTAGTTCATCCTGTGGCAATGAGCATGCTTTACATACCTGTGAGACAGAGCAAGGTGACCTTGCTTTGCTCTTTGAATTATAACCTCCTCAGTTTGAACACTTGCAGTGCTTTAATATTAAACCACTGCCTCTCTTGCTGAAGGCACTGTACAGTGGGAGTAGAGACAGTTTAAATCCAGAGAGACAGAGACTTCATTAATGTCTGGAGTACTTGAATCCCACCAGTGCTACTATCTTTAGCATCAGGGATCAATTATTTCAATGAAATAAACAATTCACCCACACAAGCGATTCTTATCCCCATTCCAGTTTCCCTATAGCTGTGTCATCTGGGTGGTTATGTTGGGGGGGATGTCCCAGAGGTTGGGCAGTTTCTCAAGAGTTAAAAAGTAAACAACTTCTCACCATGTTCTCATTTCATTCTTTTCTGCAAATCTTTGTGTGCTATTAATGCTTTTACTTTTCAAAAGCCTGTCTGAATTCCCAGGTTGGTTTAATGTTACTGAATGATTACATCAATTTAGCTGAATACTCTTATTTGACATAAGCTTAACTATGTCTAAATAAATATTTATACTCAAACTCAACAAATGTAAATGGTAAGTATTGACTTAAAAGTATTTAAATGCCTTATTTCAAAAACCTTATTTAAAAACCAAATGAGACAAATATGTATACGTAAGGTTGAAACCTAAACAAACGTGCTCATCTAACTGTACTTTTACAGCCTGCTGGATATCACACCGTAGGAAAAGCTGTACAAATTATGAATGCTGAAGCTAAAAATGTGTTAACTTTTTCTCCAAAGGCAGTTTAGTGCTTTCACTAAAATCAGTGGGTGAGACTGTATGAGAATTTCTTGGTATTCTGATGACAGGGATGCTTTCAAACATCAAGTTAGGAAGGAGAGGAGGGTGGCTGGGCATATACTGGTCACCATGGACTAATTTGCATAGTAGTTTCCCAGCTGCACAACCATAGTTCTTTCTAAGCATTACTTTTATATAGTTACTTTTATATAGTATTACTGTTGCTTACCAGCTTTTAATGACCATGTGTGGTTAGACCTGAGGCCAAGAAGCCATCATTAAAAACCCTCGTTTTGCCTCCATGAGAATGCTGCCCACCATGTCACTGTGAAGCAAATGTGGTGGTGATGGAGAACAGAGCAAGCAGGAGGCAGAGTCCTGGCTCTGTCCTCTTCCACTTGAGGCAGCAGAGCTGGAGACAGTGGTGGATTTCAGGCCTTCCCTTAATCAGTGTGAGCAGGGACCAGCCAAAGCGAAGTGGCTGTCCTTTACAGACACTCCAGTTTGAAAATTAAGTGGAGAGACACATTTCTGTCTTAAATGTGTATGAATTTTCTACCTGAAAACCTTTACCCAAAACTTTAAGGAAAGTTTAATTCTGTGGCTGATTTTAGCAATATACTGGAGCTCTCTGGGTGCTTATATTGGTTTTTTTTAATGTTGTCGTCATGAGATAAGTTCTCATTTTATGTAATGTTTTTCACCCATGCTTCCCATCCTTTGCAAAGGAATAAAAACACTGAGCCCCAGTGTTGCAGTGGGGAGACTGAAGCATTGAGGTTTCAGCTTCATGGTAGAGTAAACCTTCTTGCTCGGGCCCCTTGTCCAGCATGGTTCTATCTTTTGGTACCAACCCTTTTCTGTGCCATCTTTCTTTGAATCAATATTAGGAGTTCACTTGCCAGTCACGTTAACTCTATCAAATGGCAGTGTACTCAACCTGAATGAACTCCAGCTTTTAACAGACTGTTGTGATATAACCCAGCAGGCTGCTAAACACCACATGGCCCTTCACTCACTCTCCCTCAGTGGGGTGGGAGAGAACCAGAAAAAAGGTAAAACTTCTGGGTTGATATAAAGACAGTTTAATAGGACAGAAAACGAAATGAAAATTATAGTGATGATAAAAGAATATATAAAGCAAGTGATGTACAACGTTCCCCTCCCACTGACAGGTTCAACCGGTCCCTGAGCAGCAACTATGAACCCCTGGCCAGTTTTATTGTTCAACATGACATCATATCGTATGGAATATCCTTTTGGCCAGTTTGGGTCAGCTGTCCTGGCTGTATCCCCTCCCAGTCTCTGGTGCAGCCCCAGCCTCCTTGCTGGTGGGATGGTATGAGAAGCTGAGGAGTTCTTGACTTAGCGTAAGCACTGCTTAGCAACAACTAAAACATCAGCGTGTTAGCAATATTATTTTCATCTTAAATCTGAAACACAGCACTATGCCAGCTACTAGGAAGAGAATTAATTCTATCTCAGTTGAAACCAGGACACTGATGCTGATATAGAATGAGTACAGAGAGAAAACCTTCACAAGTTACTGCTACTTGAATTCTCAGAACAAGCAAACACAGATTTCAGAGTGACTCTGAAAAGTGTATGAAAAGAATGATCTTCATAATTTCAGACATCCTTACATTTCAGTACTTCAGTAACTAATTTCTGAATGTCTCTGTTACGTTACAATTCATGCCTGCTGTTCTCCCATCAAACAAATGAAGAACAGTAAGTTTGAGTTTCCTACTGGCTTTGCTTTTGGTCATTGTTTAAGTCCTACAGAAATCAAGTGGGAAAAATCTGTGCTCGGATACGCATGTACAACTCCTGCTGTTTTCTGTGGGAGATAGTGCATAGTTATTTGATGGTAGATTGTATTAACAAAATAATTTACAAAGCTTTGTAGGATATACAATTTATTTATGTCTCAGTGAAGCTTCCTCTGATGTGACTCCACAGGCGCTGTCCATGTGCAGCAAAAACGTTGGAAATTTGTCTCTTGGTGAGAGCTCAGTCATACTGCAATTTCCAGGTGTTGAAATGGGATTTCTGGCCTCTGGGATTTGTTTCTAGCTTTGTTTTGGAAGGGCAAATGCTTCCACGGAGGAGTTTCCAATGCTTCAAAGCCTTTTTGTATTCTAGCCTTGCATGTTTAACAAACCTCCGTGGTTATCCTACTGTCATGAGCTCAATGGTAAGCGTATTTAAGTCTTGGAAATACGATGTTTCTGATGGCAGTCATAAATGCACAAAATATTAGCATCTGAATATCTTTAGAAATTCGCATTGAAAAGATCAGTCCAAGGGGTAGGAATTTTTAGTCTTATGCTAGCACTCTGTCATGGCTACAGGTTGTTGGTACCTCACAACCAGGGTATACAGCCTGAATGAGCAAATATCTCTCTACTATGATGTGAGTGATAATACTTTGCAAGTATCATACATTTCCACTAATTGGATGCTATTACTATCTGATGTGTAGGTCATTGCTCCTAATTAATTCAGGGCCAAGAAAGTACTTAGTCCTTTACAAGATGCAGATGAAGACAGATGTCTGCTTGGGAAATTAAAATATACCAGTTTAAGGATTTTATATAAAACCAGATCAACTGTGCAAATCTGATATCTAGGCAGATCCTAATAAACCTGATGAAAATTAGAGAAATTAGATCAGCTTAAAGCTGATAGAAATGTTCAAAGTTGTCTGCAAAAATGCTTTCAGGCAGAAGGATTAGCATGAAGCTTATTTTTACAGGGATTAGGAAGAATATTTTACAGGGTAAACTAGCCCATAAAATTGTTCCTTTTTACTTGAGTCTATAGAAAGACTTCTCTCATGAAAAACAGCCTGAACAAAAACTCGCAGTCTTCTGCTATTGCAATAATAGTTTGTTCTTTCCTTATGCACTATATGTCTCCTGAAACAACTAAGCTATGTATTCTGGTTACTTGGAAATAAAACTATGCAAATAAATGCTTCAGTGGATACATATTAAACACTGTAATTCTGACTCTCCTTCAGTGTTTGCAAGTTCTGTTTTCAATGACATCATGCTTTGAGGCACATTTCCTATTATCCTTACCTATCAGTGTTAGAGGCTTTATGTCTTAATGTACCCCTATAAATCTTCAGCTTATTTGCTTTCAGTTAAAGAAATGTGTTTAAGGGTGGTGATCATATTTGAAGACTTTCCTAGATATATATTCTCCATTAGAAAGTGTGCAGGCTGTGTTTGAATTTAGAGTTTATCTACTGTACAAAGTTTCTAAATACATTGAGTGGTCACTGTAAATTCAAATTTGAAATATATATGTATATACTGAATTACCCCTCGTACAAAGCAAACATTGTAAAATATATTTGGATTAGACCTTTTATTAGACCTTTTACCTACATCAGTGGGTGCCATAAAAGGAACATTTAGCCTAAGAGCTCAGACGATGCATGATGAAAGCTGCCCAGCAGAAGATTTTGGAGGCTGCCTGAATAATTAGGGTTGTGGGATGAAACTGGTCATGCAGGGAGGAGGATTTACACTGCTTGCTATTCGCCTAGTATAATGTAGCCAACCCTTAGTGTCTCTACTAACTTATGTGTCCAAATGTGCTTACCAGTGAGAAGAAAAATGTTCCCACCAGCTGCTGAGCGGCCTTGCAGTGGCCTCTGTGTCCTGCTACAAACACACAGAAGAAACTCAAGTTGTTACAACCAGGTTTCAACCATGCTCTGCACCAGCAGAAGCCACAGCACAGGGGAACAGATGATCTTGGTCCTGTCACCAGGATCATACCTGGCATTTTATGTTGAGTCTGTGGGGAGCCAGTAGTTTTGACTGAGACCTCTTTTCCACTTGTTAGTGTTGGCTGTTTCACGGGGCATAGCTTTGTGTTTATTCAAAGATCAAAATGAAATGGGATCAGGAAATGGGGCCTCTCCATAGGCAGGACTGTGTGAGGCAAATGTGCCCAACTCATCCCCTGTCTCTTCTGGTAAGAAAGTAGTAAGAGTTTGCATGGCTTCACCCATGGGTTTGCATCTTCTGTCGTGTGTTTTTTCATAGGGATGCCTTGGCAGCACACACTTAAGGAGTAGGTGAAAGATGCACTATGCTGCCACAAGCATGAAAAATCCTCCTTTGCTTGAGTGTAGCTGACTCAGCTCATCAATCAAGGATAGAGAGGGTTTAGAGTTACTAGCTCTTAGGAAGAGTCAACTCTGAGTGTTAGGAAACCGAAACCGGATGCTTTATTTACAGCTCAAACAGTGCTTTCCCCCCACTTCCCTTTTTTTGTTTTTTATTCAAAGATATACTTCTGAGTCTTGAAATTGTTTTAGGTAAAAATACTATTTGAGAATGGTTTGATCACAAAATCAACAGGCAGATAAATAAACCGCAAAAACCCTGGGTTGTTACTGCTAGGAGTGTAAGGGCTGGCCTGCTTTTAGTAGCCTGTCGCTACTTACTTCCATGCATCTCAACTTGTAACCTCTGATCCTTAGGAGCATGACTTGTACTTCTTGAAAGTCTTTGAGGACAGAGGCAAAAAAAATTTAAATCTGGGACCAGTAATTATAAGGACAAATTCTGAGACTTAGGCCTGTGCCTGTTTTTTTTCAAAGCAGAGAGAAAAAGGCCTGTGCTCTTACTGGATAGCAGCATTTCCAAGTGAAAATTGCACCCTGCATAACAGAACCTTGTTTAGCACTTTGAAGTACTAAAAGAAGATGGCAAGAGCCTTTTTAGCAGGGCCTATAGTGATGGGATAAGGGGTAACAGTTTTAAACTGAAAGAGGGTAGGTTTCCTCAGACATGAGGAAGCAATTCTTTATGATGAGAGTGGTGAGACACTGGAACAGATTGACCAGAGCAGCCGTGTCTGCACCATCCCTGGAAGTGTTTAAAGTCAGATTGGATGGGGCTTTGAGCATCTTTGAGGTCTAGGGAAAGATGTGCTTGCCCATGGAATTGGGGGGTTTGACTATATGATCTCCAAATCTCCCTTCCAACCCAAACCACTCTATGATTCTCTACAAGTTTATGCATCACCTAAATCCTGTTAGAGCCCTCAGCACGGGCCAAAAACAGTTCCTGGCCTGATTGGCAGGTTCAGCTGGAGTGGGCTCTCAGCCCCCCTATGCGAATTGTCTGGTTTTATCCATATCTGTCCCCATTGTCAGAGGTGCTCTGCACAGATTGTAGCTTTGTGTTCAGCATGGCTGAGGACTTGCAGTTTTAAAGGAAGAACCTCTGTTCTGGAGGGGTTAGGCAGGGACCAGTATGAAGTGGCTGGTAATATATTTTCATTCCAGATTGTACCGTGCTTCTCGTCTTGAAATAAAGTGCTCCTGGAGATGAAATTGTGCTGGACAGTTCTAAAGCCCGGAAAACACATTTATGACTATGCTAGGCATCCATAAAAAGGGGATTTTATACTGCTTTTGCCAGCAGATGCTGAAATAGGCAGGCGCAGGTAGACTGCTGCTGTCAGGTCTGTGCAAATTACTGGTTAACTGGTTATATGAATTTGGCATGAAATATAATGAATAGAAACATAGAAGTGTACACAGGCCGTGTCTGTCTGGGCAGATTGGATCAGTACAAGCCAGCGCTGCTCTGTGGCAGCCGGGAACACCCCATTCATTTAGAATAAGCCTCACATGTTTATTAAAAAAAGAGGTAAAAACAAGTCAAAGTGCTGCAATTCTGTTTTGTCTTTGCTATGGCAGCTGAAAACCATGATGGATAAATGAATAAGTGCAATTAAATGTGATTTGGTAACACACAGCTTGTTCTAGATTTGTTTGTATCTCCTGTGCTTAACCCCCTATAGTGTGTATGGTATTTATTTTAGCACATTCGATTTCCTGCAAGCCCTCTTTCTCATAGATTCTATTTCACTCATCTCCCCATGACCTTAAAAGCTTCTCCAAATATTTTACCACATGCCCCTATATACGTTTCTCTTCTGCTTCTCCCTGTTGCTCCTGGTCTGTTGTCACCTGTCTCCCTGTGTTGTCCCAGCTCTCCTCTCAGGTACAGGAGTTCTCTGTCTGTGAGCAGAAGCAGCCCCTGCCCCAGTTTGTTGTTTCTGCTTCACCTGCACCATGGACCTCTATCTCTTCTTGCCTCCCTGTGGCAGGACGGCACAATCTCTTCAGTGCCTGCCTTCTGCAAGCTGGAGTGCACATTGAGTAAAATCAGCAGGTGCCGTGAAGCTCAAGTATGGCTCATTGTATTTTGATTTTCTTTGAAAAAGCCGGGGGAAACAAAAGAGGCGTTTCCAGATAAGGTTTGAAACGAGATAGGAAGTCGATGCGGCAGTCAGTATGTCTGAGTTCCCCGTCGAGGTCTGAAAATCCCTGGAGTTTCATGTTCTTTTTTTCCCTCATGTTTTTTCCTTCTACCTCCTGCTTTGTCATCAGAGTTTCCACAAGAGCATTCAATCTGTAGTAGTAGCAGCAGCCATAGGAGAGGAAAACTCAGAGCTGTGCCTAAGAAGAAAAGAAAAGAAGGTGGAGGGAGGAGGAGTTGTAAGAAGCTATGAAAAGATGTGTAAGGGAGGAAAAATAAAAGGGCTTTTAAAAAAATGTCATGAACATTAATTTGAAGGGTAGAAAGAAAAAACCACAACACTTTAATCTCAGAGCAATCAACATCAGCAACACCACCACGGACATACAAGTGGTCCAAATGAAAGTTTAAAGAATTTCAAGATGAACCAGACAAACCTCTGCAATTTATCTCCAGCAGCAGAAGCCAGGAAAATTCTCCATTCCACAGCTATGTGTTTCTTGGATCCCGACATTCAATAAACTTTCCTTTTCAAGAATTTTCCCCATCCTCCTCTGCCTCCCTCTCTTTGTGGTTTGCATTATCAGCTGCTGAAGTACAATATATATTGTAGTACTCCATTAAGTGCAGTTGACAGCTTCACATTTTCATAGAGCTTCTGTTCCACCTCTCAGAAGTTCTGGATAAATCACTGGCACAGCCAGATAACTACATTAAAATGAAGAATGTAGGGATTTGTTAAACCTAAATGGGAGAACAAAATCAGGAGAAAGGGAAGAATAAGAAGTATGATAAGGCAGGGAATCACGCAGCAAACACCACCAAGCCCAGGGTAGAATTAGGGGGAACAGAATTAATTACTCGCTATATTTGTGGTATATTCATTTATGGATTAAAATTGATTTATCCCACTGATTCATGGGATAAATTTCATACAGCCTTATTATTGTTGCTTGTACATGATTCTTCTATGAAGTCCCATGACACTGTAATGTAACAGGAAGAAAAAAACCCAATGGCTCTGCCTCATGCCAAAACACTGCTTAGCTTCCAAAGTATCTTTTCCATCCTATGCAGCCATATCACAGCAAGGAAATTCCTGGCTGTTTCCAGCTCTCCTCTCGCCACCCTCAAGACAGCAAGGGATTTGTGCAGGCTCAAGCTGCCGCTGCAGTGGGCTGGTGCTGCTGTAAAAGGCTGAGGCTGTGTTGGACATCCTGAGTGTGGTTTGGCACTTCTGTTTAGAGGAGGAGGGCAGGGCAGGATGGATTGCCTGCCTGTGACCTCTCGAGTCTCATTTGTGCAATTTGTAGGTAAAGTAAAGCTTCACACATGCTGGAAATGTTGTCCTTTTGATTTGATTAATTTTCGTGCATGTGATTAATGGTTAATTGCAAGGGAGAACTGGTTCTGGCAAGGAAGGAGCCAGAATAGTTTGTGTTTTTTTCCACATGGTCATGCTCAGACTCCCCCACACTGGAAAAAAATCCGCCTCTTTTCTTGTTTCTTCCAGGGGAAGTCCAAAACCAGTCCTTGAAGATGACCTTAGCACTGAAAACAAGTAATTCGTTGTTGTAGCATGGAGCTGGTGACACAGAGTCCTTTTACTATCACTATAAATGCATTTTTTTCCTTGAGCTGTAGTACCCTTATTATTGTAGGGAAAGCCAGCAAATTAAAGGCGTCTTAACTCCCTGGGTTTTCCTTCCCATGCTCCAGGCTGTCTCTCTCACTTTCTGCTGGTGCGTCAGATAAAAGAAAAAAAAGGTTTTCCCTATTGCAGAAGGGGTAAAATAGCCCAGGGCTTCCATAGAGCTGGCGGGTGTGCATGGGGCGGTCCCTGCTTTCTGCTGGCTTTCTCTGCTGCCTTGCACAGTGGTTGCTGCAGGGAGCCATACCCCCTCAAAACTCGGGCAGCTCAGAGGCTACAGCGGGTATTTACACTTAGGACCAAATTAGATTTGGCCATTTGCAGGATCAGGGACTGTAAAAATGTCTGTAAGCAACTTTGGGGGTGTCTGAAGGGGCAGGTGGCCCTGTGCCAGCTGCAGACTGATCAAGCTGAATGTTGGTCCATAGAGCATCACTGGGCTTAGCGCTCAATGAGGTTGGAAAAAATAAATAAAACCCTAAATTTTTGTTAGTTAGGAGACCTCATGGCTTTAACAAAACCACAAAGTGGGTCAAAGGGGATTCTGTGGGTTCAGATTCCTGCCGAGTCAGCTGCTTGCTATTAAAGACGTCACTCGTCTGCTTTTCTTGCAGATCAACTACATCTTTGTAACACTGAGAAAGCAAGACCTTATTAAAATGAGCGCTTCATTTCTACTGAGAGAACACAAAAAAAGATGGAGGGCTGAATGTATAAGTGTAAACTGAAAGGGAGGTGTGGTGTAGGAGGGCAGGAACGCAGGTCTGCTTTGGCAGCATTTCTCATCCCTGTGTGTGCTCCTGCTTGCATCAGCGAGGCTGCATTGTGTATATACATGCAGCCCTCTTATTTAAGGTGATAATACAAACACTTGTCTCTATAATAAAAATTCCAATAATAAAAATTAGGATTTGAAGAGACCTTTCAGCCATAAGCTGCCTGTGTCTCAGAGTGGTTTGTACTCCATAATTGCCGGTAGCTAACACCGTGGAATGAGGTCTTTTCCACAGCAGCTATTTTTATTGACTTTTTTTAAAGCTACTTGGCGCTGCGAACACTTGAAGATACTTTCACTTAGGAGATTTTTTGTTTTGATTTCTAAGACCAGCAAAAAAGCTACCCTTGGAGTATGGCAGAATCCATGGTATATGGTGGAGGGGAGAACTTTGTAGAGTAGGGCTGATAGTTGGACTCAATGATCCCAAGGGTCTCTTCCAACCAGAATGATTCTATGATTCTATATCAGATGTTCAAAATCAGAACACTGCTAGGTTTGGCAGGGAATAAACCAGGGAATTCATTAGAGTTCAGCTTTGTGTAGCACAGCTCTGCTTCTAAGAGCACATACATACCTGCAAAGCACTGCTCTTCTTTTTTGTTTACCTGCTGATGTTGCAGCAACAGCACATTATTGGAAATTCTTGAGTGCAATTGCAAAATCCGTGCATTTGTGAGTCTCATTACCTGTTCTTAATGCTCTTTTGAGTGACTCTGAGTTGAAAAATTAAGACTAGCGTTGCTCCCTTTTGCTCTTAATTTAGATCTGGCTCAGAATATTAAATACTTTGGAGTTCAGGTGTGTATGGATGAAAGGTTTGCTTCAGACTGCTAATAGTGTTATTAATTTAGCTTGAAGCTAATGACATAATCATTAATGTGAATTCTGAATTTGCTAGCTATTTGCCTCACTTAAAGTCTTGACTCAACCCTGCTGATTTTGCACCAGGTTCGTGAGAGTCCTTGGTGTGGAGATGGCTGTGATGCTGGTGGATACAGGACCTACTGTGAAAAGCAGTTGTGCTCCTCATCTCTCAATTTAATTGCAGTGCCTGGAGAGACCTTTTCCATGTTGGAAAGGTCTAGAAATAGGAAAACATTTCTGTATGGGTTGCCACTCCATTTGTATGTGGCAATACTGTTATACTGTAGTTGCATGAGATACTGGAGCTGGATGGGATCCCCTGTCCTCCCCAGTTGGAGACTGGGAGACAAAAGGAAAGTGACAGGTTGGGTGATATTTGGTCACATGACTGGTGGTACAGATTCTCAAAACTCATCTTCTGCCTTTGTGGGAAGCTGGATTGGGGTGACCTTGTAGGTAAAGCTCAAGAAAAGTCCTTACATACTATTTTGGTGGCCTTGTGCATGCCATGTTGGTTAATCCTTTCAGACCTGTCCCTTTGCCCTTGAGCTCAGCTAGCCAGGCTGTGGGATGCCTCAGTAGCTGCTTGAATTAATGGGCTCTCTCAGGGAGTGAGTTATCTGAGCTCTTTTTGCAAGAGGCACTGCTGATACTTCAGATCTTCTGAAAGATGAGAGTCTCCAGAGTGATGTAAGGATCTTCTTCCCCGTGCCTATCTCCCAGGGGAACTGTCCTGTGCACGGTGTCCCCTCCCAGCCACTGTTGGCCTCTGCTGTTGCTTGCAAGCACGAGTGATAGGTTTACTCCTTTTTGGGTCCCAGAGTACATACAGGTCATTCTTGCCAGATGAAACCATGGTTTAGGAAACTTTTGGTTTCAGTAACCTGAGTTAGTGGTTCCATGTGTCTTCATTTGTTTTACCCAGGGATTGCAGAAAATCACCTGCAGAATGCATGGGGACTGAGGGTGTACCATTCGTTATTTTCTTGGCAAATCCATAATTTCCAAACAGTCCTTGTAAAGGAAGATCCATATCAATGTAACTATTACCTATATTTAAAAAGATAAATTATTGAATATTACTCAAAAAAATCAGGAAAAGCAATTTAGAATTTGCCTTGTGAAAGTAAGCAAAACTTTTGTCTTCTGTATCAGGAGTAAAATCTATATTATAAATATTTATCCATTTTTTGCCACTTTTCCAGCAGTTTGACTAGATGGGACGGTTTGTCCCATGGAAGGACGCTCTGTACCGTAGCAAAATGTGTTTTGAAGAGCAGTGAAAGAGAAGGAAAATTACTCCTTTTTGTTTGAATAGTACAGGCTATCACAACTTCCACTGAAATGAATATTGGCTTTTCATTTTCCACAAAGTGACCTCCCACATCTCACCGGCTCACAGGTCCCATGTGCTAATAGCAAACCATCACAACTAGAGAGATGGACACCCAGCACAGTGGTCCCTATTCTATGTGGTTCTACTAAACCAATTTTGGACCTATGCCACAGTCTACAAACTAAGTTGTTTTCTCTCCAAAGCTTTTCCAGCCTATTGGTGTGCTTTTAGAAAATGAGTCTGGATCCCATGGAGTGGTTTTTTAGGTGATTTCTTCTTTGAAACCAGTGAGCTCCACCATTCATTGGTTTTAAGAAATCATAATAAAAGTTGTAGCTGGGGAGGAGAGTGCTCGTGTTTACCTACACCTACTGTGCCTGCCTCACATGCATTCTCCAATTCCTGTTCTGAATTCCTTTTAGCTTAAAAATTAAAGCTGAATTCTTTTTGACTTGCGGCAAACTGACCAGAAGTTAAAAACAAAGTTATCTGAATGAGGAAGAAGAAAAATTTCTTCAAATTCCTCTTTCCCAACATCTCTAAGTCATTTGGGTACAGTCTTTTGATGTTTACCTTTTTTACATTGTAATTTTTGAAGCTTTTAACCAATCTTTGATCTTTCTATAATATTTTTTTTTTACTTTTTTGGGGGTCTTTTGGGTCTTCTTGATTAGGGGGAAGTTTACAGTGAGAACCACAGTTCTCTGCATTACTTACAGTTAAAGTGGATCAGTATCTGCCTCTCTTGGCAGAAGTATGTGTCTCTAGACTCAGAATTTCAAGTAACAAAATTTTATTTGGAAGAGATGAAGTAACAGAATTTAATTCAGTGTATATATATGGTTAGCAAGGAACAACTCTGCAAAAACACCCCTGAAGCTAAACTGGTGAGATTATTCCTTTGCTGAAGACTTTCTTGTCTGTTGTTTATGGGAATACCACTTGTTTCAGTTTTCGGTTATTCTGATTTCAGGCAAAACTTGGTTTTCTTTCACTTCAGCTGAAGTGAACGTAAGAAATGAAGTAACATAAAGCAAAAGTTATAGTGCAGGCTGGAAAGAGGTGGCTGAGGATGGCTGAAAAGTTGAAGGTTCCCATATACAGGCACAGCAGAGGATTATGCGGTGAAGGAGGAAAACACCTGCCACATCCTTTTCAGCATGTTGCTAGTATTCATTCTTACAGGTGTTTATAACACTCAGAAGTCTATTTGTAACTCACTGTGTACTTGTAGATTATAGATGATCTTTTTTTCTTCATGCCTTTTGAAGAATTGACTTACTTAAAATTAGTGGTCTTGCTTGACTAGAAAGACATAAAGTTATGGGTACTTAAATTAAAATTGATCTAGCAGCTGGGCAGAGCGCTGGTAGCTGTGTCATTCCAACATGGTGTCACCTTATGGCAGTTCCCCTGTATAAAGTGGGCTCCTGGGGATTCTGTGTTTCCTGCATGGAACTTCTGGAGTTTCATATTTCTTGTAGCAGCAAGACACTGTTTTTTTGACCAGCAGCAAGACACTTCTTTTAAAGTGCTTGGTTGCTGCCATCTCACTTTTCTTGTCACTTGCCAAATCCCTGAGAGACCGGGGAGTGTCTGTATTTATAAAATTTATTTTTGTTTGTATTTATGTTTTCTGTATATATACTACTTATTTTTAATTAACACCCACCTTCTTTTTTATCTTTGAGAGTGTGTTTATTATTACTGCCGTTATTCTAGGATACTCATCTCAATTGCATTTGGTTTTCTGGAAGGTATATGAATCAGAAGAGGAGTATGTTTTAAGATGGGGGAGGGGTAGGCAAGGCAGTGAGGAAAATGGGAGAAATCCAAAAAGGAAATGACTTTGTAATTCAGATAATCTTGATGGGAAAGCGCTAAAGATAATTCTAATGATATCAGGGGAAGGGGGGCAGGGAGCAAGAGGCAGGATGGAGACAAGACTTTGAGAGAAGAACACGATGTGGTCAACTGCTCTTTTGGGCTTCTTTTATCCTGGGTCAGCCAAGGGCTTAAAACTAAGTGCAAACTGAGGTCAGAGGATATTTGTCAGTTCTTAGGACCAGGGCATGACTTTGAGTAAGCCACACAGGCCCATATGTAATTAAAGTCTGTGATTGAGCCATTGGCAATACATTTGCCATGCTGAACATCTCAGATTCCATGCCCCAGCCAGGGCTTCCTCCTCATTTTCTCTTGTGCTTCTGTGACTTGTTCATTTTAAACAGAAGATTTTCACAGCAGGAAACTGTTTTCAATACTTTCCCATAGCACCTAACTCAGTAAGGTATCTGCATTAAGATCAGCCCTGTAGGTCCTACCACACCAACTGACCATAGCAGGATTTCTCCAGTTGCTGCTTCCCAGTTAAGATCATTCAAGAATTAGATGTGGTTGTAGTGCATCTCATTTCATTTTGTTTGGTTTTTTCCTTCCTTGAACCTGGTATTTGAGAAGTGCATGGGAATTTAGTTAAATTAATCTTTTCCATAGCATATTTAGTTTTTCTTTGCTTTGAAGGAGGAGGAAGGGGGAAATGAAACCAGTAGGTACAGAGAATGAAGAACTGTTACCTTGCATGGAAATCTGACATAGTCTGCTGATCTTTGACACAAGTTCAGAGTGGCAGACAGTAAATACCAAAAATAAAAAAATAAAAAAATAATAAAAAAAACAACAACCCAGAATTACCAGAGAACTCATGTAAGTCTGAATAATTTTAGTCAAAAATTTGATAAGTAGACAAGGGGAGGAAACAGTATCTGGTTTTGTATGGAGAGGTGAATTACTCCTGTAAGAGTGTGGTTAGGAGGTGCAAAGTGTACTTTTCCCTAAATTCTGGTTCTGGTATGAACTGGCAAGGCTTCTTGTTCGGTTTGTGGGGCGAAGGCAGGTGTACTGCAAGTGCAGCCTCTGTGTCATTAAGCTGGCTGCCACAAATGGGCAAAATGGTTTTTTAATGCACTGAAATAAATGGACATGGAAGTGAACTGAGTACAGAAATTAAGGTACAATAAATTACTTTCCATTCATTTGAGGCATATTTTATAAGTGGAGCTATTTATGGCTTTTTTTGACTGAGAGCAGAGATGATAATAATCTGACTATAATTACCTTGTGAAAAAAAAACAGGAACAAATGAATCCAAATTCTTCAGCATTTGATCCTTGTGCAATAGATAGTGGAATGATAAAAAATTCATGGAACAACATTGTAGTAGTATGTCAAGCTGATTTTTTATTTCATTGCAGATAACTGTAAGGGAAAAATTTGAAACAAGATGACATGCATTATGACATACCATTTAGCCACGGAGATGTAAGCTTGGATCAAAGCTTGTTTGGAATATTGAGGTCCTTGGGAGCAGGAAGAAAAGAAGAGTTTCTAACAAATAATATCAGAATTCTTGTGAGTTCCTCAGAGTGGGTCTAAGGTCGTTGTAGAGAAGTCCAGCACTTCATCACATTGCAAGGCATGTGCTGAAATCTGTTCATCTGAAGAATGGGTTATGATTCTTAGCCTTTTCTTGGTCACTGCCATATGAGGTCAACCTATCATTAGAAGTCAAACTTGTGCTGTCAGTAATGTACTGTCTCTTCTTTGACCTCATTGTAGAGTTAGGTACTCAGTTTGGTACATGATACGAGCTTTAACAAAACAAGTTTGAAGTTAGTCTTTTATTTTATCTTCATTACTATCTCGAGTTACATTTAGTAGGTTTTTGGTTTTTTAGAAGTTAGAATCACTCTGCTTTTAGAAAAGCTGTTCTCACTGTTACACGTGCATTTTCTTCATTGGAGCAAAATGCAGTCAATGCTGGAGGGCGGGAGTTATCTTTCTGCATTGCTGGCAGTGCCAGGGGGGTTTGGGGAGCCAGCAGAGGGTTTGTGCTGACATGAGTCCTTCCCTCCCTGCTCAAACTTTTGTAGCACGGTTGTTGATGTCTAACCTTAGTTATCCAGTGTAAGTGGTGATTCAGGCAGTTCTCTTTCACGTCCCACCAGATTCTACTGCTGCTACCAAAACAGAAGTTATAGCTGACACAAGAGCATGGTTCCTTTATTAATACTTTTATTATTTTTATTTTCTTTTTTCAGTTCCTCATTTTGGCATTCTATGCTATTTTCCTCTTCCCACAAGGCTTTCACCTGTTAGTTTACTGTGTTAAATGGTTCTTTTTTTCAGGGTTTTTATTTTTGCCTTTTTCTTCACAGTTCCAGATATTTTCAGATTTGAGATTCCCTGTAAGTTTACAGGTTCTTTCTTCATCAGACTATGGAGTCAGTCACACAGCTAACTTTGAAATTGAAAACACTGTGGGTTATATTTGTTTTTCAGTACTTCCTCCAAGCAGTTTTTACCTTTTCCCCCTGACACCAGTGTGTCCAAGCATGCCACCTTCAGTTTCCTGCTCTCAGAAGGAAATGCTTGCAGAAAACATTGACAAAATGTTTTGTGCTTAGGAAGCCAGTTGGGTCTTGCCTTTTCATTTAACTCTTCAGGTTTAAATTATACCCCTTGTTACAAGTTTCAGGTCTTGTCTAATTCCAAACAGACAGCTGATCTGCTTGGGAAGTAAACATTCAGAAAAAAATACAACCCCAAACCGGTAACAGAATCTTGATCCCATAAAACTCTAAGTGGTGTTCTTAAGACAGACTTGAAACTATTAAATTGCAGTGCCTAAGTGAAGCGAAGTGTTGGACTGTAATGCATACCAGCAGTCAAAGGCTATGTTGCATATTAAGGTCTGCCCTGTCTCCCAGCTTTTCCATTGATGAAAGATTAGTGTAACTCCTGCTCGAAGAGCATCAGCAGCCAGATCCAGACTTACTTTTAGTCAGTGGAAGGGGGTTTTAATTTCTGGGGAAAGTCCTGCAACATCAAATGTCTCAAACACTCTTATGTAAATTCTTCCCTTTCGAGCCACCCAAAGCACTGGAATTCTCCAACTTATTTATAAAATCTCAAAAATAAATGATTCATGCTGTATGAAGGTGTCTGGAGAAGCAATACCACTTCTTGGCACTCTGTTGTTAGAGATTGTAGGTTCTCATTGTGCTTTAGTGGAGGAATTGATTACCTAATTGGTTATATGATAATCATTTAGGCATATGACCTTGTTTAATCCTTGTCCAATATATTAAATTGCTAGGCAATTAACAGGATTTGAGGCTTTCCATAATCTTCATGATGTCTGCACATGCATAGGATAAGTATATTTGTGTCTGCAATCATGAAAGAAAAAAATCTCTGTGTGGTTGAATTTTGTGTAAATTTTATTTTTCAATATGTTTCATGTTCTTATTTTCTTTCCCTTTTTAGGTATTACAGAGAAATGGCTTTATGGATCTGGACACTGAGCATTTTGAGCTGTTTTTGCATCACCTTATCCAGAACCGAGGAACTGAAATTTTTCCGGAGCGCTACAGAGCTAAACCATTTAACAGTGGATAACGACACTGGGATAATCTATTTGGGGGTGGTAAATGCTCTGTATCAGCTTACAGAAAACCTGGAAGTAATAAGGTCTGTAGAAACAGGTCCAAGAAAGGACAACAAAAAATGCACACCTCCCATTGATGAAAATCAATGTAAAGAGGCAGTACTGACTGACAATTACAACAAACTATTGTTGCTGAACAAGGCGGATAAAACAATTGTGGTGTGTGGAAGCCTTTTTAAGGGAATCTGTGCCATCAGAAATCTAGAAGACATTAGCCAAGAGGAGTATTATGTAGACAGTAGCGGAGAAAAGTCTTTTGTAGCAAGCAATGACGAGAATGTATCAACTGTAGGACTGATCACTTCCTTGAATAACGACCGAGTGCTGTTTGTTGGGAAAGGGAATGGACCAAACGATAATGGGATCATAATCAGCACTCGGCAGCTCTACGAAAGGGATGGGAAAGACATTTTTGAAATGTATACAGACTCAGCAGCTGTTAAGTCGGCTTATCACTCGTCCAGCACACAACAATTTGTGGCAGTCTTTGAAGATAAAAATTATGTTTATTTTATTTTTAATCAGCAAGAGAAACAGCCCGTCAATAACCGCACACTGATTGCACGTCTGTGCAAAGATGATGCCCATTATTATTCCTACTTCGAAATGGACTTGGGTTGCAAAGATGATGATGGTGCCTATGACCACTGTCATTCTGCCTACGTTACTACCCCAGGAGAAGAGCTGTCTGAGAGCATGGCTCAGCAGAGACAGTCGGCGGAAGCTCTCTCAGATGACAAAGTTCTTCTTGCACTCTTCAGCAAAGTAAACAAAGATAACGGCTCTCTAAAATCTGCCATGTGTGTCTTTTCCTTGCGGCACATCAATGAAAAGATGGAAAAAAACCGGAACGATTGCTACACTAAAAAGAATACCAGCTCATTTTATAAACTTTTTTCAACAGAAAACCCGTGTGCATCACATGGACTGGTAATATCACTATCTGTTTTATGATCTGGGTTAGAATTAGTTGAAAATATACAACTGAATGTTTTGGGGCGGCTTTGAGTTAAACTATAGTGAGATCAGATGACTGAAAACTCAATAGCTGGATTCACTGTAGAAATGGAACGTGGTTGGGAGGATTGCAGAACAGGTCAAGCAAGAAGTGGCAAGATAGTAATAATGTTGAGATTTTAAAAAAAGATTTGATGTCTCCTGAAAAGTTAATATTGGTTTCATATATGCATTTCTTTTAAAGGTTTCCTTCTGGTATGGTAATTACCATAGTGCAGTGATTTGTTACACCGATAGTCAGCTTTTGGATGATCACTGTAGACGATTTGAGTTTCAACAAACATATTTATAATGTTTTTAAATAGTTCTAATTGTAGGACTATTGTATCTGGACTTCAGTGTTGTTTCTCCCTTGGATTTGAATTTTCAGAAATGCACGTTTCTTATATTCAGGAGGTGTTCGTATTTTGCTTTGGCTCAAAATACTTCCATAATGTGATGGTCATCTTAGTTTTCTTTTTATGGTTTGTCATTACCTTGGCTATAAGGTTGTTGGAGATCATTGTTATACCCCTCCAGATACTGTTCTTCATTTCATGACTGTGTCTCTGAGAGGGAGTTTTCAGCATCTCTGTTGATTTTATGGTTTTGCCCACACCACTCGACCTATTCTCAAACCCTGCTTATTCATGTCTTTCATTACTGCAGCCAACCCTAAACTATGTCTTTAAAATCTTAAAAATAGCTCAGCCTGCTTTTAGGAGAATGTCTTAATTCCCCAACCTGAGCAAGTTACACACTTGCATAAGCAGCTCTTTGAGCACAGCTTGAGAAGCGGTGTGCCTACAGTCCAGGAGTAGGAGTGAACAGCTGAAGAGATGGGGCATGGGAATACCTTATGGTGGTATTGACCCAGAATCCTTCATCTCATGAAACTACAACCCTCTCCCACACAGTAGGTCGCTAGAGCACTTTCTGCTTCCAAATACCAGTGTTACTCACTGCAGTACCCTGCATTTGAGGTGAGCATCAAACAGAAATCCTGAATGTGACAAGTAGAGCAGCCCGGGCTTCCGGCAAAAAGGAGGTGTGGATTTCAGATCAGAAAGACAGTCTCGTTACCAAATATAGCAGAAAAGGCAAGGTGTGAATGAACTTCCTTCTGGTGGCACTCCCTGCAGCTCAAGATTAAAGAGTAGCAAAGAGGGAATGTGTTGAAGTTCACGAGACGGTTGCCAGTAGGTTGCTTTTGCATGGATAGCAGCAAATTAAGAAACAAAACGGCATTAAAAAAACCAGTCTTCAACACAAAATTGGTCAATCCAATCTATATGACATGTTCCTTTTAATTAAACAAAGTGGTTACTTTTTAAACTGTGCTGCTGTAATGAAATAGAAACAAAAAAATTCCTCTCCCCATGTCTCCTGGAACATGAAAGCATTGAAGCAGTTTGCAATTAGCAGACTGCTTTCTGATTGCTGGCTGTTGACTGCGGGAAAATAGGCGTCAATCTGTTTTTCTCTTTCTACTCTTCTACGTCCGAGGGGTATTATACTGTCTGGTAATAGGGCTGCACTTCATTCTTAGCTAGGTATTAGTGATCTGAATGTTTAACATAACTCTGTATTGCTATTCCTTATTAGAATGCAAGCAAAAATTTCCCCTGTGGCTCTGAACACTTACCGTACCTTTTGGGAAGTAAGAATGGTGTTATAGAGAAGCCTGTACTGCAAAAAGAAGGGATGAATCTCACGGCCGTCACTGTGGCTGTGGAGAACGGACATACTGTGGCCTTTCTTGGAACGTCAGACGGCAAAATTCTCAAGGTAACAAACTGGATTTAAAAGACTGCAAGGTGTTTAAAAGGTTGTAAACTATAGTGATAGCATACTTCTACTCTAAAAGTAAGCTGGATTTATAAGATTGCATACCAGGAGCAAATTCTCCTGGAGCTTGGTGTTTTTAATTTCAAAGAAAAAACATATTATTTCTGCTGTACCTCAGCTATTGGATACACAGATTGAATTAACATCGCCTGAATGACACTTTTCCCAAAGGATTAGATACCTACTGAGAGCCCTATATAAACAGCCTTAGGTAATCTAACAGCTGCTCTAGCCTTATCTCTATTCAAGCCCATACTAGTTTAAGAGCAACTTTTCATTTCATAATCATTCTGGCCATTCAGTGAATAAAGATGGCAGTACAAAGCCCAAGCTGGAGCTCTGCTAAATTCTGACTGTGTGGTGGGGGCCTCAAGGGTTCATGTGTTTGTGGTGTTAAAATGTCAAGACTGCAACAATAAATACCTTCTTTTGCTTGAAGGGGAGTGATGACCATGTGCCATTACGCGGTTTGGAATTTGAAGCTGAAACCACTGGTTACCTTAAGGGAAGATGACAAAATTGAACACATTCAAGTGCAAAGGCTTTGAATGGAGAATTTTAATTTTATAGCACTAACATAAAACAGTATTTAGAAAAAAAAAACCCTGATACAAATATTGCTATTGTGAGCAGTGAGCAATTTCTTTTCATGATTTTTATGCTTTTCTTGCTGCTTTTGGTGCCATATATTTCAAATTGAAATGTTTTCCCTAATGTGAATTTGTGAACTTGAGTAAACAGAGGATTTTCGTTAATCATAGAATCATAGAGTCATTTACATTGGAAAAGACGTTTAAGATCATTGAGTCCAACTATGAACCTAACACTACCAAGTTTGCCACTAAACCATGTCCCTGAGGGCCACCTCTACACATCTTTTAAATACTCACAGGGATAGTGGCTCCATCACTTCCCTGGGCAGCCTCTTCCAATGCTGGGTAACCCTTTTAGTGAACAATTTTATCCTAATATCCAAGCTAAACCTCCACTAGTGCAACTTCAGGCTGTTTCCTCTTGTCCTATCACTTGCTGCTTGGGAGAAGAGGCTGACCCCCACCTTGCTACTGCAACCTCCTTTCAGGCAGTTGTAAAGAGCGATAAGGTCTCCCCGCAACCTCCTTTGCTCCAGGCTATACAACCCCAGTTCCTTCAACCACTTGTCATAAATCTTGTGCTCCAGAATCTCCAACAGCTTTGTTGCCCTTTTTGGACATACTTCAAACACAATGTCTTTCTTGTAGTGAGGGGCCCCAAACTGAACACAGCACTTAAGGTGCAGCCTTACCAGTGCTGAGTGCAGTGGGTGGTCATTTCTGTAGTCCTGATGGTGACACTCTTTCTGATACAGGCCATGATTCTACTGGCCTTCTTGGCCACCTGGGCACACTGCTGGCTCATATTCATCCAGCTGTTAGCCAATAGCCCCCAGACCTTTTCTGCTGGACAGCTTTCCAGCCGCTTTTCCCTAAGCCTGTAACGCTGTGTGGGCTTGTTGTGACCCAAGTGTAGGACCCACCACTTGGCCCCATTGTACCTCATTTAGTTGCCCTCAGCCCAACGATCCAGCCTGTCCAGATCCCCCTGTAGATCATTCTTACCCTCAAGCAGATCAACACTCCCGTCCAACCTGGTGTCACCTGCAAACTGACTGAGGGTGCACTTAATCCCCTTGTACAGATCATTGATAAAGATATTATTAAACAGAACTGGCCCAAATATTGAGTCATGGGGACACCACTTGTTACCTGCCACCAGCTGAATTTAACTCCATTCTCCAGAACTCTTTGGGCCTGGACCTCCAGGCAGTTTTTCACCCAGCAAAGCACACACCCATCCAAGCCACAAGCAGGCAGTTTCTCCAGGAGAATGCTTTGGGAAACGGTGTCAAAAATTGTACTGAAGTCTAGGTAGACAATATCCACAAGCTTTTCCTCATCCACTAAGTGGGTCACGTTATCATAGAAGGAGATTAGGTTAGTCAAGCAGGACCTGCCTTTCCTAAAGCCATGCTGACTGGGCCTGATTGCCTGGTGGTCCTGTATGTGCCACGTGAGGGCACAAGATGATTTGCTCTATAACCTTTCCTGGCACCAAGGTCAGACAGACAAGCCTGTAGTTTTCCGTATCTTCCTTCCAGCCCCTCCTAGAATCACAGAATCCCAGGTTGGAAGGAACCTCAAGGATCATGTGTTTCAACCTCTTGTGTAGATGGGTGTCGTATTTGCTAACTTCATATCAGCTGGGACCTCTCTGGTTAGCCAAGAATGCTGATAAATGTTGGAAGGTGGCTTGTTGAGCACATCCACCAGCTCCTTCAGTACCCCTGGGGGGATCCTATCCAGCCCCATAGACTTTTGTGTGTCTAAGTGGTCACTAACAACTTCCTCCTAAATTATGACTTCATTTTTCTCCCCATCCCTGTCTTCCAGCTCAGGGGTCTGGGTACCTGGAGAACATCTGGTCTGACTATTAAAGACTGAGGCAAAGAAGGCATTAAGTACCTCAGCCTTTTCCTCATCCGTTGTCACTGTTTTCCCCCTGCATCCAATCAAGGATGGAGAATCCCCTTAGCCCTACTTTTGTTGTTAATATATTTATAGAAATACTGTTTTATTGTCTTTTACGTCACTAGCCAGGTATAGGGGGGGAAAGCAACATTAACCACCTTTCTTTCTTTCATTAAATAGGTGTTCCTGTCATCTGCTGCAACTGAGTACAGCTCTCTTACTATTGAACTAAACAAACCCATAAAGAATGACCTGGTTCTTGACCGAACCCAAGAAAACCTGTACGTGATGACCACAGACAAGGTAACATGCCCTGCTTGCATTAAAGACCAGTTCCACTTTCACTTTCTCTGCAACTTTACCTGATACTTGTACATTTCTCAGTTGTTCCTGAAAGTTGCCCTATTTGGTGGGCCTTCTCCCACTCTGTGTATATGAAGGCCTTTCTCAAGTCCAAGCTGATGAACTTGATTGTTGTGACTTGGAGAACTGTGATTGGGGATTGGGAATGGAGAGTGAATTCACCTCTAAATCTGATGCTAGCAGCCAACATAATAGCATTTACATGTCTGTAAAGCTGCCAGGAGTTTTTGTGAGTTTTGCTGTCAAAAACTAAGAAGCAATGGAGAGAATTCTAACTTCAGGAAACACTTTTTTTTGAGTTTCTACTAGAACCAAGCAAGTGCAGTGGGAAAGGTTGAACTCAGCTATGAAACACACAGGCAGTCTCTTCCAGGTTCCCCTTCTCTGTGCTGGCAGGTGAGGCACAGTGGAGGTTTATAAAGAAAGGGGAGGGGGGGAAACTAAAAAGTAATTAGGAGACAAGAGGGGGTGCCACACTTCTCCTTCACCTCCAACTGTAACCCTCTTCTGCCACTTTTCTTTGGGGTGGCTGGAGCTGCCAGCCTCAAAAGCATGGTTCAGCAGCAATCCAGGGTGGGATGGTTACCCATCCCGGAGACCATCTACAGCACTGACAGTGGCACAGAGTGGGAGGTAGGAAACGCTCCAGCAGCAGTAATATGGGGAGAGTGAAGGGACCTGTGAAAGGAGACTCTGTGGGGAAAACAGTGCAACCAGAATGGTTTTGGTTCTTCAACATTGTCCACAATAGCCTGGGTGGCTGGCACCCTGCTTTACAAGCTGGCACTTTGCTTAAGAGCCCTGAGGTCCCCACCATACTCTGGTGTGAGTGGCTGAGCAGCATCAGGGTTGGCAGTAACCTTGGAGGATGACAAGCTTTCTGGTGACAGTTTGCTTGAACTGGTAGAATTTAGGAAGGCCACAGAAGAACTTTTTAGAGAAAATTTGCAAAAAAAAAAATAAAAATCCATCTTTACAAAATGTTTAAATTTAGAAAGCAGCAAATTTCTGACAGAGAAAGGATTTCAGTTTAATCTTTTCCAAGTAGCTCTCAGAGACGCTGCCGTTTCTGAATAATGCAGATAATAGTTTTCTTTTACAAAACCTGCTCAACTTAAATATGAATAACTAAAGTTGGGAGCCCTGTAATGGCATTACATTACTGTCATCTCTGGGAGTTAATTACAATGAGCAGTCCCACCCACTTCTAGAAGCAGACAGACAGGAGGAGAATGGAAGCCTTTAGAGCGGGGAGAAAAGAAGCGACATAAGTGAGGAGAGAAGAAATGCCAAAACGTGCACTTCTGGGTTAAGCACAGCAGGGATTTGTGGGAATAGAGATATCAGAACCCTGCCCGGGGAGTTAGAATGGTTTAGAGTTATTTAAAATAAGGTAAACAATAAAGGGCAGGCTAGACGTGCTGATAGGCGTGCTTAGTGCTAAGCTACCTGGCAGATGCAGCATTCAAAATGAATTGCCTGGGCTCTGTAAGCACTTGAGCAAAGTGAAAGGAATGATGTGGTGGGTGATAACTTGAAGCAGCCTTTGAAAAGCAATCAGATCAAGAGAAATACAGGGAAGAACTATACAGAGGTTAAGAGCCATAGTGAAAATATAGCTCTTGCTTTCCCAATTCTCTTCTCCTTCCCCTTCTCCTCCCATCTTCTCCTGCTATATCAATAGCAGTGGGTGGCTTGAAGCAAATGCTTTCAAAAATCAGCTCCCTCCTCCCCACTGTGTTCCTAGAGCTTGGGCACAGAGCAGGAGACACCCCTTGCAGCTTCTTGGGGGACTTGGGAAGGAGAGTGCCACCACTGCCATGCTCAGGCTGGTTTGTTACAAGTCAACACCACTGGTAGGATCCCAGATTCCATATAGTACCTACCATACTGGGAGGAAAGCAGAAGCCTGTGGCAATCACTTACCACAGTCACTAGCTTGTTTGCTTGTTTTAGCTTTTACTGCTCTCTTTGATTAAGAGTGACAATTAGAAAATCTCCAAAATTAGTTTGCGTTTTGAAGCTGGCTGTAAATGGAGCTGCTATTTTTATATACTTTTTTTTTAAATCCATTAAGTTTACATAAAACTTGCACAGACGGTAATTTCTAGGGCTTGTTTCTGCCTGCCAGAATTATGAAATAAATACTTTGTCATAAAAAAAAGCCATTCACAGGATATTAAATTACTCATGGATACCAGTTAGTGAAACAGAGTGCCAGTAACTCAGCTCCAGTTAGGTAAGAATCTGTGGAATAAGAAGGAGCAGAAAGAGCACTGAAAAGGTAAATGTCTGCATTTGATATATGCAGGAAAACTACACAATATTGATATTTTCCTTAACTGAGTCAGATTGAACTCTCTGAAACTGAAAGAGAAGGACAAACTCAGACTTTTAAAGTAGCTTTGCAATTGTCATTTGTCTTCAGTGAGAGGATAAGGTAGAAAAAAGAAAGCTCAGAGTTACTGTCGCTAGACTTTTTGTGCTCTTTAAAAGCAAAACATAGTCATGGACAGGAAGACATGGGTCCCATTCTCCTCTTGTATCATTTCAGCAGCAAAACTAAAAGGCATGGTTGTGTGCTGGCTTCTTTTTCTGTGCAGCAAAGAAAGACAAAATTGTTTATTCTCAGCACTAAAGGAAATCAAAACCAGAAGCCATATATTAACTGGGGGACTGAGACATGAGAACTGATGATGCTCTTTTCCCTGCTGCTTCCTGTCATAATTATTTCCATTTTCCTTCGTGAATGTATCACGTGGTGGAGGGTTGTGCGTGGAGAAGTGCAGTAACCCGAAGCGCCCTGGTGCTCTCATGCTTGCAGACTTTCTGAAATGCCTTCTGGCTAAAAGTGCCACTGATGGTCACATTTCCAAACAGCTTCATCTCTGTGCTAGTGATATGGAGGGGAGGATGTTTTGTTTAAAAAATGATCTAGCCAGTACCAAGCCAGCCTTTTGAAAGTATCTCTTCTGCGGGAGCTATTTCTTGAATTCAGAGTGTTATTGACACAGTTTCTGTCCTGCAGTGCCTACTGTAATGCAGATTTCCAGAAGTAATATAGCTGGAGGAACTGAAAAGCTCGATTTTTGTAAGGCTTCCTCATCATTCTGAATTATAACAATGTTCTACCTTACTTTAGAGAGAGATTAGAGAATAGTGGAGTGAAAAAAAAAAAGCAGGAAAAGTGTGTGGATTTGGACTCTGCTATGGGGGAAATAACCAGACTGTGGTTTTGTATGGATTTTCTTAAAATCAAGCTGAACTCTCATCATAATAATGCAGGGTGAAGTACAGTGCTGCCGCAGGCAATGGCGCTGCACGACAACATTTCCATCTCTTTGTGTCCTCTTCAGATCCCTTACGGTTTGCCTTACTCTTGGTTCTCCAGGTGCACCGGCTACCTGTGCAGGACTGCCACAAATACTCCGACTGTGAGAAGTGTACTCAAGCAAGGGATCCATACTGTGGCTGGTGTGTGAGAGAGGGCAGGTGAGTGCTGCCAGTGCTTTTTTGGGTGCAAACAGTGGAATAGCCCTGAGTTTGACGCTTGCCATGGGTTACTGCTGCGAGTAGCAATCCCAACCTCATGCTCCTGGTAGTGATTTAATTTTATCACACAGACGTTGCTATCAGTCTTCTACACACACATATAAGCCCCCATTGACTTCTGCAGATTTGATTGGGGAAATATAGAATTTTGTGCTGGTACTGAAAATCGGTATACATCTAGCTGCATGTTTTATCACTCTCTGAACTGTATGGTCAAATGTTCTCCCAGAAATTAAAAGAGTGCTCCCTATCTAATATTCAGAAAATACAGCATATAGAGCAGGGAAGTGTAAAACAATAGGAAAGAAAAAAAACTGTTCATGTCTGAAATAAAGGATATATCTCAAACACTGTCTTTATATAAACGTCATCTATCAAGAGGAGTAGCTACATTGAACCCTCACCTAACTGTAGGAGAGCAAAAAGTGGCATTTGGCTGACTATCTGCAGAGGTTAACTGAATTAATATTCAAGCACATGTAAACTAGGACAGCACTGAAGACCTCTGGAATGTCTCTTCTTTGCACTCTTCATTGATTGGAGTGGCAATAGGGAAGAGCGGTCCTGCAGCTCTCTTTCTGACTACTAAGTTAATTAACCCCTTGGCATGAGCAGTTGGGAATCCGTGATTCTAAGTACTTGCTGTTGGAACAAAGGGGCTATTTAATTATAGTATGCAGATGAATTTCAGGCTTCTAGCTTCCTGTCTGAAAATGTGAACTATCCCATTAAGTTACTTATCAGCCTGGTGTGTCGCAGAATATGAAACAGTGCAGAGAAACTTATGCAGCGCGTGCAGCTATATGCAATATACTCTAACTCCTCCAGCCTGGGTTTCGGTTGCTGTGGATGAAACCTGGGATTCGGAATATACACCTCAAACTCCTCCTGGGTTGCTGGGAGTTGAAGGCCGTGTCATATATCATATAAAAGGCAATTTTCCTTGGATTTCCCTTCAGGTTTCTGATATGAACACTGACCTCAATATCTCAAAGTATTAATGGTCTCTGAGAACAGGCAAACATGAATATTTGCATTTTATAGTATTTATTTCCAATCAGGAAAAAAAAAAAAGTGTTTAATTTCTAATGCTTTTCCCATCTGCAGCAAGTTCCGTCTCATGATCACACACAACATGTAATAATTTTAGGGATATGTGTATGTGTTTAGGGATATGTTATATGAACATAGACTCTCTATGTAAATTTTATCTCTAAGGGTAGGGCTGACTGAACTGTGCCGTAACTGCACTGTGTTGAAGCCCGTGATGAGTTAATAGTCTTCTGCTCCAGCAGCCAGTGATCCTACAGCATTTTCTCCTAAGCTTTTCACAGCATGGAAGGAATATGCATGAGACTGTCCCCACACATACACTTCAACAAGCTTTTGTAGCCACGTTCTTCTTCTGCACTGCAGCATCTCTTCTTTCTGTCCTTCTTTTACATGAGCTGGGAAAATCTCCCAATATTTTTGGTGAGGCTGCACAACTGCTATTGTCTTCCTATAATGGTAATAGTGCCCTGGCAGAGAGAGGTCTTAAACAGTGGCAGGAATTGATGAAAATATTCAGTACAAAAGTAACATTTCTAGTGCTGTGGTTCCACAGGAGGTCTCCACAAGCCTTTGTGCCCTCAATGATACTCCTATTGCATTGGTATTTTCATGCAGCCAGGTCTTTTTTTACTGACAACACAGCTGTCTGCCTCTTGACCTGCAGAAAAACTAGACTGTGCCCACCCACTCATTCAGGAGTTTGTTATGTATTACAATGAAGATTAATCACCCTGGTTTAAGGTGATTAATGGCTCCATTGCCTGATGGCTCCTGTGCTAAATATTACTGCCTCTGTATGGGTTTGGGTTGTCTAATCCAAGGTGGTGTCCAAAATGTTATAGGTGTATGTTTCCCCACTTGTTTGCCACTTGCTTTGGACATCTCAAACTATTAATACTTATTCCTCCACTTGTTCTCTTAAAAGTTCTCTATTAACAACCTGAACCGTCAATATTAAAGCAAAATCCCAGTCAACGCGTGTTGTAATTTCAGTCTCTAATCTTGAAATCGTTGAGTAGTTCAGAGAAAGCAGAGTCCAGCTATAATATTGCTTTGTTTTCTGTTCTGTTCCCGTTTTGTCAGGTGCACAAAGAAGGCAGACTGTGGAACAGCTGATAAAGAGAACCACTGGCTGTGGAGTCCAAGTGGCACATGCATGACTATCATTAGTGCAGACCCTTTAAATATGAGTCGCAGAGCCCCTGCAAAGGTATGACAAGAAAGTGCTTTCCCTATATGTTCTTAAAGTGCATTAATGTGACTACCAGGAAGGTGAATATCTGCATTTCTTTATGGTGGTTAGTGGTACCAGATAGTGATTCTGAGTATCTCAGTCTCTGGGATTTCTGACAGTGCTCTTTCTTGCCTACTGTTTTTGGAGGTTGCAGTTTATGTTTTCTTCTAAGAAATGCTCTTTTTGACCTTCTCTGTAAACCAAAAATGATGCACTAGTATGGATGATAAAGCACTTACACTTATCTAAATATTATGAAAGTGTTGCACAATGTTGTGTAACCTATAAAAAGTAATTGATAGAAGAGATTTCATGCTGCCCTTTCAGCTTGCTTGAGCATAAACTTGAGTAGTGAAGCCATAAGCTGTTGCTTTAAAATCAGCAGTGGATTTGCCTACACAGCGAGATCTGAGTACATGGAGAAGGTAAATTCAGCGTGCAGAATGACTTTGTGGCAACAAAATTGGGTGCTCAGACTGTGACCAAGGTGTCATAGCTTGCTCTAGCCCTAAATGGAGAATCCCAGTGCAAACTGAGGGTTTCCAGGGGGGAGTTGGCAAGTAAAATTAGTAAAGTGGCTTTTAATCTCTCTTAATCAGAAATAAAGAGACTTTATTTCAATTCAGTATAATTCCATTCCTAAATGATGTAAACAGCATTGTGTTAAGGCCATTTCTATGTTGAACAAAAATGTTAGTAGAGTGTAACCAGTCCACTTGGAATACATACTTTCTCTTAGTTCAGATCTTGTCAACTTGTGTTGGCAAATCTCTGGTATCTCACATCAGTATCTGAGACCAAAATACCTAAAAGCAAAAACCAATCGACTTTGAATGAGTGTTTACATGCGGCCTGTACCATTGCTAATGCCACTGTCTCATGATTCCAAAAAAAAAATCACCAAAAAACACTGCAGCTCATAACATAGTGAACCAGTTTCAGTGTGAAAGGGATGATTGTCATTTCTACTGGCAATACAAAATAGAAAAAGTTAAATTACATAATTAACCCACTTGAAGCATTAAATCAGGGACAGCATCCAAAATTTCATTTCATTTCTTTTCCTCTTTCCTTGTTAAGTTTTCCTATTTTATTTTGCTTTTAATTTCTCACATGCAGTCTGTGTTGATAATTTCCTTGAGGAGGTTGAGATCTCACTGTCACTCTTTCAGAAATCCTTTTTCAGTAGCACTGATAGATCTCAGTGGGTTTCTTGCATGCACATTGAGCCTTGAGGAAGCCACTTTTCTGTTCAGATCTTTCAGACTCCAGCTTTTCCAGCCCATCCAGCCTTGATTTCATTATTCACTAGTAACACCTAAGGTTAATGTAAATTTAATTAAGTTCTCAGGATTTAAGTGCTAACCACTCTGTTTACTATTGCTAAACTGGATGCTGAGAACAAGAATAAAAGGCTTTGGGTGTGTCTGTACAGACATTTTTGTTCTGATCTAATGTATTGACAGGACAAGAGGGGTTTGTACGAGTCTAATTCAATATGTACCCAAAACGGTAAAATTGGTAAAGGTATAAGGAGAAAAGATTAGCAGATAGGAAGAAATAAAAATTGAGAGCCATCTTCTGTAATACCAGCCAAAAAAAACATGGTGGCCAAAAAAAAAAAAAAAGAAAAGGCAGTTTAAGTTCTCTGGCCATAAACCTTACTGGGACTTTTATCACTTCTTTCAAATATTTTACCCTTTTTAAATTTTGTTTCCAGGTGGAACTGACTGTAAGTCCGTTGCCAACTCTGACTGACAGTGACAAGGTTTTGTGTACATTTGGTGAAACAGTCCATGACGCTCAGTTAAAAGAAGGGGTTATTGTCTGTGATCCACCTGATGTAATTCCTCCAACGCCAAGAGGTCAAGGTAAAGAAGTATTTCTACCCTCCCTGTATAATAACAGGAAAGAGCATAGGCTGCTGCTTCTAATGTGATGTTCTTATATGAGCTGGATGCAAGTTTTTTTTCCTCTTCAAGTCCCTTTCTTCAAATAGTCTATTGCTGAACTTTGTCCATTTAAAAGGTTTGCTTAAACTTTTTCCATTTCTGTATTTACAAGCATTTCAAGTGTTTCAACCAGGAACCTGAAACAGGAGCTTGGCAGAGGCATAGGCATAGAGCCAGAGAGGTGTGTCCCAAACAAGCAAACCCCAGCTTCTCTAATTATACCCTAATAATTTCAAGTTGTGGGGCCAGGAGAGCCACACATGTGCTTCAGATGTGAAGTTTCTCATCTCCGAAGTCTTAGTTTTGCTCTGGCCATCTGCAGTTCAGTGGCTTGTTTTCTGGTCCATATCATAAGGCTGTCCTTTCTCTCATAAAGTCTTCTGCTATGTGCCCTTCAGCTTCTGCTATAGTAAGTCCAGTGGAAAAATATGTGATCGTATAATTAAAGGCTGTATCGTTGTTCTGAACCACTGATTATACACTTAAGGTCTGTTGCCAACCATAATTCTTGTGCTATTTCCTAGATAGTGCTTTGTTCATGTTTTAAGTTCATACATCTTTATGCATAAACACATGGAATAAAACTGGTTACACAGCTCTGATTACTATGTATCAAGTTTAAAGAAACAAAAAGAAGAAAAAAAAACAAAACACCCAAAACCAGCTGCTCTTGTAGAGGTACCCTCAAGGGTAACCCTTTTGTGTGTATCACAACAGCCACGAACTGTCAGAGTGGTACTCGGAAGCACTTTTAAGATACATTTCAGTTCTCTTAAGACTGAAACAGATCAAAATCCAGTTTCAGTCGCAGGAAGAATAATGATGTTAAAATCTCACTCAAGTTTTAAACTAGTGGGGGTGTGCCACAATACCATATTATGCTGTGTTAAAGCAACGCTTCTTATTTAGGGCCAATTCACGTTCCCAAATATTTTGTAAAGCAGGACATAAAGCAGACAGCGTGATAAACATGACAGCTTGATGTCTTCCAGCATAAAATGTGAGATGAGAAGCCTCTCAGAGATGACATTCAAGTAACCAAGTCACCTGGAAATAATACATCTCTCTGAGTTTCTCACACAGGGATCCATCCGAAAGGATGTTTAAAAGCAATACAAAGGTGCTCAGAAGCTTGGCAGGCACTTGGCAGAAGGCAGACGGTTATTAGCACAGGCAGTGGTTCCTGGCAGCATGTGATAAAATGTCCTAAGCCACCCACTTACTGTTAAGAAACCCTATTGAGTTTGGAAAAAAACTGGGTTACTTTAGTTGTGGTTGGCTCCAAAGGGAACGGGACATTTCTAGAGAGGAAGGCTGCTTTTTCACAGTCCCATTGTTAGGAAATCCCATGGCTTTCTTACCAATCTGAAATATTCAAGGGGACCCAGTGCTGGCAGAGGTGACTTCCAGGCAAGCAGCTCCCTCAAAGAACCTGTTCAAGGAACGCAGATTTTGAAATTGCTCAATAGCTTGTGAAATAGCTTGCGACAAGGGCTTAATGATTTCTGCAAAAGGTATTTCAAACAGCTTTGCTGAGGAAAGCACCCATTTCTGAAGACAGATTTTCCACTCTTAGTTCAATAATGATCCAGACAAGAAGTACATTTGTGGGGAAATCATGTACAACAAAGTGAAGATCACAAGTGCCTGTGGTAACTTAACGTTGCAGGCAGTGTTGGGCATTAACCACAAAGATCACTTGCTTTAATTTAAATCACATGATGATGACAGTTCTAATCCACAGATGAAACAAGTAATTTTACATGCAGACATATCCATATTTAAGAAAATGTTTTATTTAAAATGACTGTTCTCATGCCAGTTTTCATCTGTGCTCAATTATGTCCTTATTCAGTTTTCCATGTTCTTCTAGACTCTTTAAAATTCTAGCATGATGATAGCACCTTTGAGAAACACTTCTGTAAAACAGAGCTGTTCTATAGTTTTGCTTCTTGCCTTACGTCTTTTCTTCTAACAGCCATGTGCTGAAAAACTCGCAAAGCTTCAAAAGACAAAGCAGAGCTTATAGATCTGAAGTATAACATGTCATGAGATCCAGAGTGTCAACAGTACAGTTAAATATTTGCTTATGTCCTGTAAAATAATAAAAGCATTACCATTGTATCATTCAGCTCAAGAGCTAAAGAATTCAACAACCACTTAGATTTTTTTTTTTTTCTTTTGTGATAGATCATGTTTCAGTTCCGCTTCAGTTAACCTTTGGAAATAACACGATATTTTTTGCATCACATACTTACCCTTTTTATGACTGTGAAGAAGCAATGAATCTTATTGAAAATCAACCGTAAGTATTTCAGCTTCTTAACTTAGGTGCTTAGACCCTGCAGCATGTACCTCTCAGGTAACCGGCAGTTGAGTTAGCCAATCATTTCATAATTAGGCCTTTGGCACTCAATTTGCCAGTGTCCAGATCCTTTTTCTTATATTTGAATGAAGTTTAAAAATGGTTGAAGGGCACCAGGTAACATAAACCACATGGAATGGGAACATTCATGGCAAGTATAATTAAAGGCCAGTTCATTGGATTGCCATTGCAGGCGAGCTCTGTTGGCATGTGCTTACCTACTTGTTCCCTGAAACGTTAGATTTGTGCTTTGGGTTGCAGTGTGTTCAGCTGGGACCGTCACAACTGACTCCACTCCCTTCATCTGCCCTGCTTGAGACATTGCTGCCCCAAGACAGGCACAGCCAACCCAAACCCCACTTTGTTCCATCTTATGTATGAAGGTTGATCAAAACTACTTCCAGTCCTCTCAGACTTGATCTCAAAGTTAGCACAAGATACTGTGGATTTCTGATTCTTGTTCGAATATTTAACAGAGAAAATAGGTTTTGGGGGTTCTTGAACTGTTCTTAGTATGAAGTTTTCAGCTTAATATAGTAGGGACACTGTAACAGATTGATCTACCCTCAATGAATAAAGATGGCGTTTCATTTTCCTTTTTTGTCAATGGGGGAAAAAGCCTGACAGTTTGTCATGACTATCGTGTTATATTTGTAGATGCTATTCCTGTGCAAGCAATAGATGGAATTGCCAGTGGGACTGGAAGAGACATATTTGTGAAGAGTCCTCTTCAGTACAGGATGTGATTAAACAAAATATGGTAATGTTTAAAAATAAGATTATTAGTCTTTTATTAGAACATTTCAATATTTTCTTTGCTTTTTCTCTCACATGAGTTGGTTGAATGAGGAATTTAAAAATGATCCTAAAGTTAACTCCAGAAGTGTAAGGTATTTTTTTTAGTGACAGCATGGGGGTGGGAATTTAAGGGTGTGATTGAGGAGGGGCAGTGAAACTGAATAACTCCTGAAAGGGTATTTTTGTTCCTTTGACTATTTTGCTTCAATGGGAGGAACAAGATTTCAAGGCTGGGAAAGATAATCACCCACAGCTTTGACATATGCTGCAGTCATTTTTAGCATGTCTAATTTGAAAGGGTGTAATCAAATCTGTCACTGTATTTTAAGCATGAAGTTCTTCAGAACAATCATTCCATTGTCCGAAGGCCATCGGAGCTTGTTGTGATAAGACTTTTTATTTGGAATAACATATAAAACGCTTCTCTCCCCAGGAAGAAGAATGCCCGCAGTTTCTAAACCCTAACCCTCCAATAATACCTATGGAGTACCGAACAACGGTGTATTTTGAGGGAAGGCATCTAGTTTATTACCAGGTAAACAGATTAATTCAAAGCTAACTGTCATTTGAATTCCACTTAAACTGCAGCCACACCCCTAAACTAAAGCATCAGTTTGTGTTCTTTGGAAATCCCACTCGTAATTGTTTTTAAAGAAACAAAAGAGCTACGCATTCAAGTTTAACATAATATTGGTTACTGTGTTAGAGTCATCACCAAAACACAGTCAGAGCTGGACAAAATATCTTAGCTACTATATATGGGGGGTTTTCAAGAATGTAAGTTGGACCTGCTGAAACACTTGACAGTTTTTTTTCATCTAATGAAATGAGCAAATGAGGGGAGATTTAGGAATTGGGAGCGTTTCATTCTTTTTTTTCTAATTAAATGCTCACTTTTTTGTGTGTTCTACAATGACATCGCTTGATGTATTTAATTCTGTTTTCATTTTTCAAACACAAAAATGCACTCAGAAATTAAATGTTTCTTTGTTAGGGTAAAACAATCTTTTGGGGGTTTTTGCGTGTGTGACTATCAAACCAGAAGATCAAGTATTTTCTCAACTGTAGCAAAGGCTTCTCTTTCTCAGTACTTGCTACCAGAAAGTAAATTCCAAAGCTTCTAAGAAGCCAGAGTTTGGCTCCAAGCTTTTAATTGATTTATAACCTAGACAATGCATAAAATGTTATTGTTAGTTTGATAAAAACAAAGCTTAAAAATCACTTCTTAGTTCATAGTTTTGTTTTTAGTTTCATTTGTTTATTTCTGTGTTGTTTGGTGTAAACTTGAATTAATGATAGATATGCTGGAGATTGCATCAGTGGCTTTATTTAACAGCCATCTATCAAGGGAAAGAAGACTCTTGGGTTTTGAGTTTGGTTTTTTTTTTTCCCTTTGTCAAATTGAAGTACTGTACAGCTTACAAAGTCCTTCTATCACCTCTGCTATGCCTGGCAAGAGATGGGAAGGGTAAACAGGTCTGGAGCGCAGCAATGTAAGAACATTATTCAGAGAAGGGTAAAAGCAATCCACAAGCACTACAATCATATGAGGACCATGCTGTATATCACTCCATTGTACATCTATCAAGACCATGCTATACAAACATAAGTTCAGAAGCAAACATTCTTGTTCGAAGACTTTAAAATATATGTTAAAAAAAGCAGCAAATTGTTGAATTTGTTCCATTCTCTGACATGGCAGAACTGGTTTCTGGTAAGATGTCTGGCTGTGTGCATGATGTGGGCCACAGTTCTTTGCTAAAAACAGAAAATATTCCAGAGAATTTACTCGCATTTCTCTTTTGTTTATCATTGTGAAGAGCCAGTTTTCTGTACAAGAGGAAAATCTTTCCCTGCTCCCTTGATTTAAGTGGAAGAGCCTATTCTCTCTCAAGAACAAATTCAGGGCAGATGCATAATCTAGATGTACTAAATTTGACTTCTAGAGGACCCTTTTTCTCTAAGGAGGAGAAACACCAGCAGGAACCCCAAAACTCCTTCATCTAGTTTATCATTCTTTGAATAAGAACTGTAATCTTTCTGAACTACTGGTAGACAAAAGAGAACAAAAATGCTTCTGCACTTTTTTTCCTCCCGTGAGGTATCAGTTACATTTAGCGAAGGCAGACACATCCTGTGGATTGAACGCTTTGTCATGGGTAGCAGTATTTAATGAATTGCCTACAGAGCAGACCCAGTATGCATTTATTTCACTTGGAACTGGGAAGTCTTACATAGAATTCCAGTAAGACTAATGCATAGGCTTTAGGCTGGAAGGAGATGCTGGAGAGTAGTAAGCAACAAATGATGTCAGAATTATTTTTCTTAGGTGAGAGCCATGTGTGAACGTCATCTCTGTCACAGGAGCAGCCCCATATATCCAGCTACAGGGGTGCATTTTTGAACCAGAATAATAATGCCTTCAGTGCCAGGTCTTCAATAGGCACACACAGAGACTACAGCTGTATACACAGACCTCTGAGTATACGTGAAAACAGACAAATAAGGCATGAAATAGTTGTAATCGTACAGGCACTTGTGCCTGTGGGGTCATGCTATCTGAAGCAATAACTTTGCTTACTGAAAGTTCATTTGAGTAAGGGCATAAGTCACCCTTGGCCTTTGGTAAACATCTCATGGAGAGCAGGGTAGCTCAGGAGAAGCCATGGATGGATGTTTTGTAGAGGTTGGCCACAGCCCAAAATGAAAATAGCATGTGGCTTCTCATGTGGAACCGTTTTGCCTCAAGATACGCTGGGCATTACAGTGTGTTTGGAGGTAGCAGTCATGCAGCTCTGAGCACATTTAAGGTCTTTATTGATTAGAACGTTGGCATATATCCTTTTTCCTAGCCTAAATTCTTGCTTAGAACAAGTTGATAAGCAAGAATGAATGTTCTGTTGTCACTTTGAACTACTATCTCTATTATCTTGGTTTAATCTGTACTTTGCTTTAAGGCGTGATGCGCACTCATGGGTGATTAAGTGCACTAACGAATATCACGCATATAAGCATCTCTATTTCTAGGTGGAGATTAGCAGTGAAAGTCCGGCCTGACCCAGTGAGTGGGACATGTGTGCAGCTTCTGAAACTGCTATTGCCAAACCGAGTGTGGAAGAATAAGCTCACGGTTTTTGTATGCACCTCTTAACTTGTGAACACTTACAGTACAATGAATCAATCTCCTCCTGTGGGCTTCTGCTGGAGGGAAATAGACTAAAAGAGGAGAAGCTGTTGGCTTTTTCTGCCCCTGCTTCCTCTGAAATAATTTCAGTAGGAAGGAGAAGTAAATCCAAGCTGTTTTCATTCTCTTGGGAATAGCCTCATCCAGAACAAGTGGGAGAGAAGAGAACTTGGTACATATTGCATGGAACTTCTGAGAGGCATTCTCCAGCTGAGTCCTTGAAAAATTGGCACAGTAGAAGAGATAGATATACCAGCATCAAGATAAGCTTATTAGCCCTCCCTTTTAAAGGTTTTCATTAAAAGTGATTTCCCTTTTGGATGTGTCATTGTCGTGTGTGTCTGATGTGTAACCCACTTCCCAATGTTTGCTACATGTTTCCTCTTGCACCCAGACTGCTGAATGTGAGCTCTGTAGCCTTCTGCTCAAGATCTTGGTATAGCATCTCCTGATTTCAGGTGGCAGCTGTCAGGCACACCGACAGTCCCCTTGTCTCCCAGCACCTTCTGTTAAGCGTGTGGGAAAGCCTTATGCAGCAGCAGCAGAATTTGAACACTTTGGAAAAATACATGATATGTTGAAACGTTGAGTAGGGAAAGCAAGACAGCATTCCTCAAAAAAAATGATTTGTAAGGTGCTTTAAAAATTGGAGTAGGTTGATGTTTTTTGTAAAGCGGAATGGGCTATAAAACTTTCAGAAAAGGCTTTCCAGAGCTCAGTCAGTACCTTATTTTCTCTGTGTGACTTCTGAGAGCAAAGAAGTAAAAGGTCTGTTGCCCTAAACCTCCCAGAGACTGGAGTCAGGCCCTTTACCTTGCTAAAGCATGTGCTCCTTCTCAGCTCCAAACCTTGGTGGGCTCTTGTGTCTGCTACCCAGCCTATCACAGTGAAGGTACAAAAGGAGAAGTTTCCACAGCACTAAATAAAACCTAGTGGCTCGTGAGTTACCAGTGGTTCCAGCACTGAAGAAGTAGCCACAAATAAATAGGATAAGATTCTCATACACGTGGCTTATATGACAGCAGGAGACAACTTACTAACCCTTGGAGCAGACAAGAAGAATCAACTAACTGTTATTTTTTTGACTTGTACTCCAAAGATTTAAGTGGTTCTGGACAAAAGCAGGGAGTAGTTCTTTACATCCACAGAAGGCATCCCAGTGAAGTTCTCATGAAGTTCAACAAGGCCAAGTTCAAGGTCCTGCACCTGGGGCAATCTCCAATATCAATTGGGATGATCAGGTTGGAGGATGAATGGATTGAGGGTAGCCCTGCTGAATAGGACTTGGGGATACTGGTGGATGAAAAATTAGATACTAGCCAGCAATGTGCACTTTGCTTTGCACCCAGAAGGCCAATCGTATCCTGAGCTGCATCAAAACAACTGTGACGAGCAGGTTGAGGGAGGTGTTTCTGCCCCTCTGCTCCTCTCTGATGAGATTCTACCTGGAGTACTGCATCCAGTTCTGGAGCCTTCAGCACAGGAAAGACATGGACTTATTGGAGCAGATCCAGAGGAGGACCTCAAAAATGATCAGAAGGGTGGAACGCCTCTCCTTTGAGGACAGGCTGAGAGAGTTGGTGTTGTTCACCCTGAAGAAGGCTCCAGGGATACTTCTTTGAGGCCTTTCAGTTTACAAAAAGGGCTTGTCAGAAAGACAGAGAGACATTTTATCAGAGCCTGTAGTGCCAGGACAAGAAACAATAGTTTTAAACTGAAGGAGGGTATGGTCAGACTGCACTATGGCTGCCCCATCTTTGGAAGTGTTAAAGGTCAGGTTGGATGGGGCTCTGAGTAACCTGATGTAGTGGAAGGTGTCCCTGCTCATGGAAGTGGGATTGGACTAGATGATCTTAGAAGGTTCCTTCCAGCCCAGAGTGATTCTAAAAAGGTAAAAGTAGTCTCAACCCCCAGTGGGCTCTGATTTCATAAGTATTTACTAACAATACTGCTTGAAAACATCCTTGGTACTTTTTTTCTTTCTCTGGTTCTTCTGGCAAAGCTGTTTGCCAGCAGTGCTGTGAGCCAGAGCCGAAGAATGACCCAGCACAGAAACACTGTCATGGGTGATGTGTTTGGTTTTTAGTCAGCTCAGTTCCTCCATTGAATCACAGATCACCCAAGCTGAGAGTTTTGCCAGTGCAGCGTGGGTCGGTGCGTGCTGTGTCCTAAAGGCAGGAATTAATGGATTTAGGACCTAAGAAGAAGAGAGGGAAGAAAGTGTCTAGGAGGCAGGAATAACCTTAAGCTAGTGCTGCTGTCAAAGATTATCCTGTGCAAACACAGCTGGAGTCGTGGTGAGGCAGGAGAAACAAAGCCAGCAAGGTCTGAGAGATGTTCATTCCTGTTTCTCACGTAATTCTTGCATTCCTGCTCTGCCCATGATCCCTACAGAGAAAACCTTAAAGGGCAGAACTCATACTGCTCTGTTAATAACACATCTGATGTGTGAAGTCATCCAGTATTCAGATCTCTTGGCTTTTTCTTCCTGTTCCTTGAAACGGAGTGCTGGAGATGTTCTTGCTTTATTTGTACTGCTCTAAATCTTCCACCTTTAGTGAGTGTTGGAAGGGTGCAGCAAAGCATCAGATTGTGCCGGCTCAGTGTTTCACCAGCTTTGTCTTCAGCAGATAACTTCAACTGGTTAGGTGCCTTCTTTTGGTCTTGTTACTTCCAGTGCTGAAGAGGATATTGCCTGGCAATAGTTTATTACTCTTGGTGATGTTGAACTGTGATGCTGAACAAATTTTAAGGTGAACATTTCTCTTCCACAGGATGAAAAATTTGTGGTTGGAAATAGCCAATTTGACTTTGAAACTCCTGTTGAAGAATCAGATGAAGGAAAATTTTCATTCATGACGAAAGAGGTAAATGCCAAAAATATGATTCATGTCCCAAATATATTCAGTTCTTATAGTTCAAATGTCCGCATATGTCCAGAAACAGAGAGTTAATATTGGTTTTCCTCAGAGAAGAAAGTCACCTCTGATGGAGATTCTCCTTCGGCAGTAGCAGTCAAAGGCAGCAGCTTTGATTCAGTGCTCCTGGGATGTTCCCTCAAAGCCCTCAGTCTTTCCTGTTGATTTCTCTACCTATGCAATCCATGGATTCAGAAAACTGTCCCTGGAGGAATTCAGGACCATTCCTTTGTTCTTTCTTCCCTTTTTGTGCAATCTGGTGCATAACGACTGCTAGCTATGCTTCTTTCACTCTGGTTTATTTTCTAGAGAAAGGAAATGATATTCAGAAAACCAGTCTATTTACCATGCTCACATGGACTCAGAAATGTTATGCTGACTTTAACCTTTATGTCTTATAAGCTTGCTAACAGGGTAGTTTTGAGAACTGATTAGCATTTATGCAGCGTTTGAGCCTAGCACAAAGCATGGAAAGCCTTATAAAGCCATTGTATTTTTTCTTTGCTCTTTTTCTTTCCTACTGGTTGTTATTGCTGCTGGCTTTCAACCCGAGGAGAAGCTCGTGTCTTGGAGCATGTGAACCTTGCACTTTGGCTATAATGAGGGGGTTGCACTGCAAAAGATGCAAGAGATTTCCCCTCCATGTGGTGCGAGTCTGCCGCATCCACAGAAGTAATGGGGCCAGATGGTGTGGGAAGGGAGAACTCAGCGGGGTCAGCAGCTATACTTACTGAATCTGAACAGTACCTTTGCTACTTGGATACTTGTAACCACATGTAAATTAAATTAATGAAAAGCAGGTATTCAGATATTGCTGTGTCCCTTGATACTTGAAAGTCCTGATTGTGGAGAATTAAGTTTATTAAAACATTTTTCTATAAGTGTATTTGGCCAAGATGAAAAAAGGACCATAAGGTTTGGGATAGTTTGTGAAACCTTCATAGCTCTGATAATTGAGTATCATAGAAAGTGCATGAAATTAACCTTGCCGAATGAAGGTATAAATATCTCTATTGTGTCATCTTTTCCAGTTCTCCTATAGTGCAAATGAAACCCTACAACTTAACTTATCCATAAGAACAGATAAGGTCAAGATTGACAGCAAACTGATGGGTAAGTATGAAACACAGGATTAAAGGGAGGTTAATTACAGTAAACAGAAATCTATTCCTTCAAAGTTTGGAGTCATGTAAATAAGCATGTTACCTTTGTAGGTTTTACTGGTTTAGGTGAAACAATTAAATCTGACAGATCAAAAGTTATTAATGCTAACCTCATGAATTAAACATCACTGTTGTATGTATTAAAGGCTGTTTTAAATATGCTACCATTATTTCCAAGTTTGCTTTTGCTCTGAAGTGCAATCTTAATAGCGAAGCTTCAGAGTTCAATGTACTGTAGTAGTTTGATCTATGTCTGCTGGCAATCAGCAACATGCAGAAACATTCAGTGTGCTTTCAGCTGATTGCTTTATTCATTTATTTTCATGACAACAAAAAGTATATTAAGTTTCATGGTACAAAGACTTGGTCTTTGATATAAATTGCTTGGGGTTTTATATTTATTTCTTTCTATGTACAACAATGAAACAGTTATGTCTGTGAGCCTAGTCCTGAGCTGAGGTGAGAAAGCTCCATCAAAATGAGTGGAGCCATATCTGGGAGCTGGGACATACCTTACACTCCTTTGGACTGAACTTTAAGGGCATAAGCTTGAAAAAACTGTGAGGCAACACACTTGTTACTCGTATGATGAGTCAACGTCAGGGAAGCTGATACTGCCCCCAACTAATGTCTCTTTCATATTAGATCTTCAGACAGACCATTATTTTCCATCTGCACAATATTTAAATTTCTTCCCTTTCTTATTGGCAGCATAGAGATAAATTTTTAGAAGATTTTCCCTATGGTTTTGTGTGCAGTGTTGAAAGCACTTAAAAGAGGACCTGGCATGAGTGTTACGGGGAGGTCCTATTACAGTCTCACACTGTCTTAATTTCCATTCCAAAGGCTGCGGTGTTTAAAACTGTAGTATTTTGACCAAATATGCCCAACATCTTTTTTCCCAGTCTGGGAAAAACATTAAAAAAAAAAAAAGTAGCTCAATTATTAAAGAAATGTTATAATTCAAATGGAAATAGAGAACCCTCACCAGAGGAGAACTGAAAAATTATCGACAAATGTCTCTTTTTATTATAAGAAGGGATTTTTTTTAACCCAAATTCTCTCTCCTGCTTTTAAATTTCCTTGCCATATGAAATCCAGAGCGTAATGTTTTTCATGCACCTTGAAAAGAATTGTCTTTGGGTATATGGCTGCTGCTGAGAAGCACCTTTGAACCTGCCAGTGAAAGAACCCTTTCTTTGTATAACACTTAGTGAATACTAAGTTACGATAGCAGTTTTACATCTCTAGCCATCAGGGGTTCTGAACAGTATGAAATCCAATATATCCCTTTTATCCTTTGTCCTTTTTATCAATGATTTCACAGCTGGTATCTCAAGGTGATGGATAAGAGTCTGAATCTAATGAGTGGCTTGCTGCTGGTACATTTAATGAGCTGATCACTGAACAGGGGGAGTGTTTAATGCTTTAAGGCCATAGCTTTCTCCGTTGCATTTATGTAATTGGATGTGAGGGATGTCAAAGCGTTGGCAGCACTGACATTGTTTACTGAGGGATGAGATGAAAATTCCTGTCCAGCCAGTGCAGGATAACAAAGTAATTCAGGAAGCATATTCCCGTGCTGTATCAGGTGGCCATGGGGCAGTGTGGGTGGGAAATGCAGGGCTTAGGAAGGTAAGGGGAGGATTTGTTTAACAATATTACCCACTCAGGTCCCTGGGCAGTAGCAGCCTTTCAGAGTGCTGGATTAAGAAAGCAATCTGGTTCCTGCAAAAGCAATTTGCAGCGTAGACATGAGGAAACTTTTCCTTACTGCTGCCTGCACCGTCTCTTCTGCTTAAAAACGCAAACAGCACCGTACCAGGGCTGTCAGTCTGGTGCCTTTCCCCAGCATTATGTTCAGACCCAACATACGGAGTGAGTACTTAACACACAGACTGTTGAAAATATTGCTTGGGTTATATTTGTTGCTCAGTGACTTCTGTATTGATGTGCTCAGTATATGAAGCAAATGATGCTACTTCTGTTTTGTGCTCATCGATTCGTTGAGAATTCAAGATAGGGGTTGAATCAAATGGATGCTCTTTCTCATTGATTTGTTCTTACAAATGCCAAAGCCCCTCCGCTTTCCATACACCTCCAATGATGCCTCGACTGAGATTGGGCTGGTAAAGCTACTTGAAATCAAGTGGATATGCTGATTAGATGTAAGAAGGGTCAAAACCAGCCTTCATCATTGCATTAACTCCTCAGTGTAAAGGAAAGAATAAAAATGTGTTATTCTACCGAAGGCTAGCTGTGAAATTGAATGTCCAGGTTTTTAAACATGCATCATTTAGAGAAAGACTGCCCTTATGAGGTTGTATGTTCTCAGGCAAGTGGCAGAGGGACTGTAGCCAAGTTTTGGGCATCTGTAATATTGTTCATGTCTGGCATGGAAATAATGGCACTGCTGAAATGTAATGGAAAAACAGCATTCTCGTTTTACTTTTTCATTTCGGTAGGAATCTGACATGGTAGCCTCTTGGAATTGGATTTTACAATCTACTGCTGCTGTTATCTAGGAAGATATCAAGTTCATTGAAATGTTAGTCACCAGACAGTGCTTTTGCTGGTGTTCTTTCTAGAGTCTTGATTCTTTGAGAATAAAAGCTTTCTTTAAATAGACATTTATGGTGGCCTTTACCAAATGCAGCCTCAAAGGGATTTGTCCTAGTCTCTCTTGCCCACATCTGATCACCTGTGTTTACTTTGCTTTGCTTTGCTTTGCTTCCTGCGTCTTTGAGCATGAAACTCCTTTGTAAAAGCCCCAGTGTCACAAAGGGTACCATTTCTTGAGACTTAATGAACATGTAAAACAGCTAATGGAAAGGGGAGATGTTGAGTCTCTGTCTTGTACTCCCCACTCCCATCTGTGAGCACATTTAACTCTTGAAAGAGCATAGGAGGAAACCTCAATAGTTTTCTGCTGTTCTGGTAAGTTAAGTTGATTTACAAGAGGACTCAACAAGTTCCAGAGCTCTGGTGGCAGAAGGTGAGTCTATGTGGCCAGGGAAAAAGAGCAGCCAGAACCAGAGAGAAGCAGGGATGAAGGGAAGGAGCAGAAAAGGAGGGAGCAAGAAGTTCCCCTCTTTACAGTAATTGACTCACCTTCCCAGGGAAGCACAGCACTCACACACTGAGAAATCAATGTGACTTGCACGCTTCCCCTCAAGAAATATGTGGCTGTTTTTCAGTTTGTTTTCTTCTGGGCTAGCTCTCAAGTGCATCTCCAAATGCAAGCCCAGGCTTTCCTTATGGTGCTGAACTACCCAGCTACATCTTAAGGCTTTGCATCTATTTGGGAAAATTAATTTTGTTCAGTGACTGTGCATCTTGCTAGAGATTGATGGGGGCCAAAACAAGCTTAGTGTCTGTGACAGTTGGCGCATGGTTCATCAGTAAGATAGGCATGACTGTCAGACCTGATTTCTTGGCTCAGAAAGACTAGAATTAAACTCCACTACAGAAGGAATAAGGCATACATCAGGATGGCAATTCAAGACAAAAGGGAAAACAAAAGCAAGAAAATAGAGAAGGGAGAAATGAAGAGGTATTACCCTGAACAAAAGATAACACTTCATTAAATCTTAACTTTTTATTCAGTTTGGGCTTCAATGATGATTTTGGAAAGACCCAAATACCCTGAAAACAGCCAACAAAGGCAGCTCTCTTCCTTTAAATACACAGCTGGCAGTGGTCCTATGCCAGCTGATATCTGTCCTTACCAACACCCATGTAGAGTTTATACCCTTCCACATATTGACTCCTGGTACACTAGGAGGACCTGCTTGTTTGAACTAGTCTTTGACCACTTGTATAGGTAGGTGCATTGAAGACAGGTGAAGAAAGAACCTTGTACTTAAAGGTTTTGACAGTGTGAGTGACAAAAGTGTGTTTGGTTTCTACTTGGTAGTTTATTCATACTGTGCACATGGATAGATTTCAGGTTTTACCGTACAGGGAAAAGTACAGTTTACTCTCAGTATCATTCAGGGGTAAAGTACAGAGTGTGCATATTCTTCACATAACTCAACTGAGCAACAGGTAGGCTTTGTACATAGGATTAGTTTTCCTTCCTATAGCACAGTAAATATTGTTGAACGAGAGGAAAATGTCTAAGTGCATTTACTGTTCATATTTCAGTGACTCTGTACAACTGCTCTTATGGACGAAGCGACTGCAGCTTATGCCTGGCGGCCCATCAGGACTATAAGTGTGTCTGGTGTGAAGAAGATGGCAAACCCAGCAAGTGTGTTTATGAAAAACTCTGTCGCGCTCCTCCCACTGACACGTGTCCTCATCCAGAAATTACTCGCGTAAGATTGCTTTTTTCTCCCCCTACCAGTGTATTAATTTTCAGGAGTAAGCATCCAAGCAAGCTCATACTGAAAGGCTTTTTTTTTTTTCCAGGGTGTTAAGTAACCTTCTGAAATAGCTGCAAGAAAATAATGCCAGTAGTGATGTGTGTGAGAGATTTGTAAAGACTCAAACCAAGAGACTGAATGGAGTCTTTGAGAGTCCTTGTTTTTCAAGCCTCACTGTGCTAGAAGCCAGACTAGCGGTGTCAACTTAAATGTGGCACTTGATTCTTGGGAATTTGCACTGACATTTTTTTCTCTCCTGAGGTCCTTACTACCTAAAATAAGTTCATGTGAGAGGTTCACTGCTCCTGGAACTACAAGCAATTAGCAGGCTCATTAGCAGGTTTCAAACTGGAATTTTAAATAACTTTTAATAAGGGAGCAGGTTGTTCCTGCATCACAGTGTGTTTTCCAGGTGTCCATGATATTTTCCAGTCCACACCAGAATCAAACCCAAGGCTGTACAAGCTGAATGTAAGAAATCAGAGAGGCCAAATGTGCAAGCCTGACTTGCAGTTGGAGCATTCACTCAGAGTGAGGGAAGACTGTTGTCCACCTTGGTGGACCAGTAGCCAAAGTTAGAAGTGATAAATCGTTGTTCTTTTCACCAACAAGCCAAATACTGTTTTTCTGGGTATAATTGTTGCGAAAAGAGTGGTATGTACTTTCACTGGGCAAATCAAAATTGCTGCAACAGTGGTATCAGTACTTTGAAACTCAGATGAACTGCTTGATGAGAACACATCCCAAGCCGTCACAAAATGTGGCAACTGTTATGGCAGAGGTTGAAAGTTGTAACAGGGATGTTTCACTCAAGATAGAACTCTTTAATTCTGAAACCTGTGGGTCAAACTGGTAGAGACACTGAACCTCCTGAGGCTGCACAGTTGGAGGTGCAGTGCGGGCACAGGCAAACCTGGATGAGGTTGGCTGTGATGGCATATCTAAGAAGTGACAGGTTAGCAGTTAAGTCTGCCAAGGAAGGCAAATACCCTGGAATCTCGGCAGAAGGTGTGGAGAAGATTTGTGTGATAGCTGTGCTCAGGTAAAGATGATTTGAGTGGGAAGGAAAAGGAAAATTGAGAAAAATAAAAGTGTTTTCAGCTGGGGTGCTGTTCGTACATGATTGTGGAATAAATACCACATACTAAAATATTCTTTTTTTTTCAAAGCCTTTGTTAGCTTCAGATTTGGACAAAATATTTGGAAACATCTACACAAACTGTTGGGTCATTTTTTAGTTTATTTATGGGTTGAGTGCAAAGGGCTGGTCAGTGGGCAGAAGTTTTAGGAAGTTGAACCAGTGGGAAAGTAGAGCAAGTGATTATGCTGGGCAGTAGCAGCCGTGGTTCTGTGCTCAGGCTTGCTTGGATCTAAGAAACTCTGATTTTGGTGTCCAGACTTTTAGAAGATGTATTTGTTTGGCTTCCAATTACTGCATTTGGGACTGTGTAACCTCCCTCTTCTTAGTGGTAAACTTGCAGCTCTCCTGAAAAGGTCTTGCTGGAAGTGCTCCAAATAGGCGAGCGGGTTAGTCTCCCAAAAAATATTCAGCATTCAAGTGCCTGCCCAGGCGACATTTCAACCTGAGAAGTCCACTGCAACAGCAGGATTTTCTTAGTCCTCATTTTAATTTCAAATTATTTAATTTCAATCATGGGCATCAGCTCATGTACGGCAGCATTCTACCATGCTGTAAGGAAGATCAGGGGACTGGGGGAACTTTTGAAGACACTATGTGGAGCAGCACTGTGTGTTAGGAAGGTGCACTGTTCTGATGGGAACCTAGAGGGAGAAAATATTGCAAAAGTATGGCAAAAATTATGCTGGAAAGGCTCTGTGGAATGATTGTGAAGGGAGCCCAATCCATGTGCTTTTCGAAAGAATAGTGCTTTACTGGAGGAAGCAAACTTAAAAGTAAACACCAGGCAAGAGTTTTGTACATAACAGCCTGCTACAGGAGACACAAAATCTGCAGCTGATGAGTACTGGTTGTGAGCTGGCAAATCATTAATTAACATTTAAAAGTTACATAACATGCTTTTGTGGGGGTCCTACAAGAAACTTCTTTTGCATTTCAAGTATGGGTAAGTCTAAGTAGCTTTAAATAATATGGAAAAGCAACATGGTCACTGCAGTAGTTAATTTTGGTGTTTTCTTCTTTTTTTTTCTTCTTTCCATCCTGAAAACACAGATTGAGCCAAAAACTGGACCACTAAGTGGTGGAATTCTTTTGACCATAATGGGATCTAATTTGGGAATAAAAGCAGAAGATGTAAAAAATATAATGGTGGCAGATAAAGAATGTCTTTTCAAAAAGGAATTCTACTCTGTTTCCACAAGGTAATTGCTGGATATTTTTCACAAGATTTTAGAAGAAACAAAGGAACTTCTGTGCATTTTCAGGAAAATATGATCTTCCAGTGGTTATAAAAGATTATTAATAGAAGAAAGAACTAGTGCTATATACCTTCAATATTTCTGAGCCTAAAATTGTCATAGATGCTGATACAGCAACAAATTTACAATACTGTAGTATCATCCTGCTTCTGATTGATTGATTATTTTTTTCCTAATTTGTTTGAAAAGCTTTCATAAACTCTTACTGCAGATATCTCAAGTTTATTTATTTGTTTTTAAACTGAAGGCATTGTAGGTGTGCATCTAGTCATTAAAATCTTTGCTAAATCTGAACCACCGTGCAGCCAAGTAGACGAGATTTATGGGAAAGTAGGCAAAGCAAGAGGAAGCTTATACCTTTTTGTTTTAGTCCATCCACAAACTTTCTTTCCTGGGGGCAGGGAGGGAGCCCAAAGTTTTGGTTCAGCTTTAGATGACTAAGTTTCATTGCAGAGCCAACAAGTCCATGGATGCTGAATTGCCTAAGCAGGTTGGTAGATGTTTTGTGGGTTACTTGTCACACTCCTAAGCAGTGCCAAAAATTAAAACAAAGTACCTAAACTCTAGTAGGTATCAAAGTATTTACTGCAAATTATATCAAGCATCTAATTTCAAGAGGGAAATACCCAATTGATATTAGCTGATAAAAAGCACGACGTGAAGATCCACTAACAATATTAGGAGGAATGATATATTTTAAGCAGTATGATTTTTCTTTCATTCACTTTTGATATTTAAAGCTGCAATTGAAATCTTGGCTTTCTTTCCCTTCAGTTAATTAAAAATGTATTACAGTAATTTTTTGCTGTTTCTGTGGCATGTTTTGAAAGGCATTTTGAAGATACCTAAGTGAGTCTTTTAGCTTTTGAAAAATGTTTGACTTTAGCCAGTTTGTTGATTGAGCATTTAGAAGCTTCCCAAACCTCTAGGACATACATAGAGCTGTATATCTCTTACTGCTTCCCAAGTCCATTGCTATCAGTTGTGCATTTACATGTGCATCAGCATCCACAAAATTCCTAACTTCTTTATAGTCATCTTTTCCCATTCCCTATTTTCAGTGTTTGCAAAAGCTGCACTGAATTGCTAGCATAGCCTTACAAGAATTTCCCCAGCCTCTTGGCTTTTTCTAAAGCTTTTTGATATTTTTAAATACATGGAAAGGAGCCAGAACTGAGATGACTGGTTCCTTGTATCATAGCAACATTACTGGTTTCCTAAGCTCTTCTAGTGTGGCAATGGGTGAGAACAAATGCAACTTGCATAATGTCATTTATCAACAAATTAGGGAGTTTTGAAGGATGTTCTTCATTAGGGAATCCTTGAAAAAGAAGTTATTTAAAATGTCCAAATAGGTATCTATAATTTTCTGTCTTTTTCTTTCTCCATTCTTTTGTTTTATTATTACTTTCTTTTATTTAATTTAATAATAATGATAAAGAAATAGTACAAACCTACTCTTGCTCCCCTATGCTTCTGCAGCGGAAAGCTAGTAATTTTTAGGACACAGTTGCTCCCATGGGCAGGAGAGCAGTGAGATTTAAGGCACTTAAGGCTGCTTTCTGACTCTGCAGTGATTTAATTGTTGGCCTTCGAGAAGTCATGTTCTCATTCTTTGTAGTTTTCCATTAGTAGCGTGGGGGAAGGGAGGCAATGCCAACACTGGGGAGGGGAGGGAACTTTTCTCAATTAAAACCCCTGATAACCACGTTACAGCATTCCCCCCCACCCCCATACACACCCCTGGCCCTGGCCCCCAACTGCTTTCCCTTGCTTGACATATGGTAGAAATTCCTCTAAAAGGCACCATTTCCTGTTTCTGCCTGACAAGAAGATACAACTTCCAAGAATACAGTAGAGAGATGATGAGGAACAGACTCAGGCAGCCGTACACATGCCAGGACATGCAAGAATTTAGAGAATTTTGTCCATTTGCCAGTACCCAGGCATAAAAGTCTGGAGCGATCTGCAGAGGGACTCGACAATCCTTTTATTATAAGTCCCGATTTAAGTACATTATACCCAGTAATTTGGGGAGGTTAGTTGTTTGGGGTTTTTTCTACTTGCGTGGAGTTTTTTTAAGCTGTCTCACTCTGCTTAAGGAAGAATAGCAATAATCCTCTAGGGGAAGAGCAAAGGAAATGAGCAGTGATCCTCAGGGTGTGTCCTATATGAAAGCCTGTGCAGGCTGCAAACATTGTATACATCCTTATCAGACTGTATGATCAGCTCTCCATTAAGCATTTGTCCCAGTTTTCAAGCGTGTTGAATCCTTACTGCATTTCCATGCTTGTGTTTTGTGGATCACCTGTTTGAAATAAAAAATTTAAACATCCAAGCTATCACTCAGCAGCAGTGTTAGTTAAGGCAGTGTTTTCTCAGCCAGTATTCCTTGACCTCTGATTTTGCGTGGGTTATCTGAGGATTTATTTTCAGAGAACAGTAATTCTAAAGGGATTTTGATCGTAGGTGTGAAAATACAGCAGTTGAAAGCTGAACAGTAGCAGGATGCACAACAAAAGCATTAGCACTAAAATGCACAAAGTTGTAAGAAAGGTGATAGTCTGATTCTTACATCAAGGTCGCAGGGAGGAGGGGGGGATCATTCGTTTTTCTAACATCACCAGGTCCAGTGAAAACCTTGTGTAGGATTGGAGAGGTTCATCTCTGACTTCTGGGCTGAATTCGAGTGTTCTGTAGAAGGCACCTCTACTAACAGACTAAAGTAGCTGCTGTGTATAGGGATCACGTGTCAGTTTTACCCTTCTTTAGATAAAAGATTAAAGTATTCTTGGATGTTTTGGAACTTGATGCAGAGCTCAACTACCTTGTGTAGGATAAAGCAAAGTTAGTGCTTTTCCTGGCAGCATGTGTGGTAGCTCATACACATTGCATTGGCACTGCAGCTGCTACTTCTAACAGATAAACTCACATTCTTTCTTGCTAGGATTGTATGTGAAGTTGGACCAATGAATGAATCAAAGCAAGGTCAAATTGAAGTTAACATCAATGGAAAATTAGGTAAATCACCAAGTGAAGTACAATTTACATACCAGGTAAGTGCATTTTTTTTTTTCAGTGAGCTGTTTTATACCTTGTGCATGTTTTAAGTTAGAAGTTTACCTGTTAAGCACAGTTTTGCTTGTGTTTCGCTTGCAAATTTTGTTTCATCGATAGCACCACTATTCAAGAATGTTAGAAAACGTTGAACTTGAGCATATCTTTATACAAAGGGTGTACCAAAAATCTATTCCGATCAATAGATGCAGAGTTTCAAAATAGAATTAAATTGTTTGCAATCCAAGTTAAAAAGATGTTGAAGAAATTAATCGACTGATTCAGCAGTGACACAATCTCTCTTAAATGTCACTATTGCATAAAAAAAAATCAGCACTGCAAAAAAATTAGGTATTCTTTAGACACAGTTAGTGCACTATTTCAGTCACTGTGTTTAGTCTAGCCAATGTTCTTAATTACAAGAATGGATGCAGAGCAGCTGAAGAATAAGTAATGAAGGTACATTAATTTTTTAATAATTTATTTCATTCAAAAATACGGCATGCAGAGAGACAGAGAGCGTGATGTGTGTTCATATTACACATGTACTTTGTTTTCAGTGTCACTATGAAGGAGAATTTCATTTGTGTCTTAATTGCTTTACCCTAAATGTGGCCCCATATTATAGCTGACATACCCTGTGGTTTTAGCAGCAAATAGGTTTGTCTATCTCCATCAGGTTTTCAAAATTTTAAGAGACAGTTGAGAGGCTTAAATAATCTCTGTCCTTGTATTGATACTTAAAATTAAAAAACTGTAAACCCCTAAAACATAAAGAGTGGGTTGGGCTTTTGTTTTCTCCCTTATTTAAACTTCTGTCTGATTATTTCTTGATATCTTGTGAAAAGGAAAGGAGTCAGAAGAGATAAAGTAAGTCAAGAACAACCTCCAGCTGAGAATAGGATAGTCTTATTTTCACAAGACTGAGTAGAAGTGGGTTTTCAATGATTTCCAAGCAAATATTTTCTCTCCTTGGTGATATCTCTGCAAAGACACTTTTTACTTGAAAATGCCCTCTGTTCCTTTGTGGAAATGTAGCTTATAATTAAGTCTTTCTTCATCAATCTCATCCATTTTTAACCAGAGAAGAACATAATCTCCTGTGTTTATGTGTTTGTGATCTCTAGGACAGAGGCTATGACAGTAAACTCTACATGAGATAAGATTAGGTTTTGACACAAACCCATTTTCTTGGGTATGTTCTACATCGGTTCTCCTGTGTGTAAAGATTCCCCCATGGTTTAGCATGAAAAACACATGAAGAAGTTGAGTGTGTTGAAATGTAACATGAAGCCCCCATGTAGGCTTCAAAGTCTGTCTGTGAACTTCTGCTGGTGCGATTCCCTGCTCAGCACATCTGGGAGGTGAGATAAGAAGCCACTGCTTTTGGCTACTTGATTGCCCATCCGTGAGGCACTAGGAGAAGCCACTATGCACAGGCATCATCCAGGTGGACCACAGCAATATTTTCCTGCAAGAAGAAGTTGAGGACTTCTTCTGTGCCAATACCTGCCTGCACTGAGGTTACTGAGCTATCAGATGCCTAATGCCAATAAAGAGCATTTTTATTTACTGCGGAAATCTTTCCGCGGGGACTATTTACAAAATGCAAAGCAATGACAGTTAATACAGTCCATGCTTTAAGCTGGTGAAATTGCTTTCTAGCCTCATTTCGCTCTGTTCCACAAGAAAATGGAGCCAACTGTGGGCTGCGGTAGGATTAAAGTCAGTGCAGGAGAGCTGTATGCACACACCTCTGTGAGTGTGACACTAGTGCTTCTGGCACGAGAACAGACAGTCAGAGCAGACAATCTCATCGGTTCTTGCTGCCTTAAAAGCTACAATCTTGTTTCACTGCTGTTTTCAGACAGTTCTTTGGTGACCTCTTTCAGCAGACGTGAAATCTGTGCTTTGTTTAAAACCTCTTTTATTCAGTATATACAAAGGAAAGAAAATATTCTTCTTTCCAAGAGCGTTCCTAAAATAAATTTTCTGTTATGTATTTTTCCCCTTCTTTGACACATTGTCTGGTTCCCCTCCTGCTGGTAATTACCACTGGTTTTACTGTGTGTTCTGATCACCAGAAGCCAAATAGCTTTAGATTTAGCAGTGACCACTCTAAGTGTGGCATGTGGTGGTGCAGGGCAGAAGCGCAGGAGCCATGCACAAGGAGACAATGCAGCTGCTCAATCTGATGTGTGTGTGTACACTAGAGTTGCATCCCTGCTCCCCACAGTTTCAGCCATATACATGTGGCTGGTGTCTGACACCAAAAGCATGTAGTCAGTTTTCAAGTAAAATGGGTAGATGAGGGTGGCTCATACTACTGCCCCATTCTGCCAGCACAGTGCATTTCTGAGCTGGGGAATGCGCGAGACCTCCATTAAACAGGTCAAAAATCCAGTTAAAAGGGAAGCCACAGTTTCAATTTAAAATTATTTTTATATTTATTTATTTAT
>VZTM01038011.1:359741-435775 GCA_013400555.1 Jacana jacana
TGAGACACTGGAACAGGTTGTGCAGAGAAGCTGTTGATGCCCCATTATTGGAAGTGTTAAATGTCAGGTTGGACATGACTTTGAGCAACCTGATCTATTGAAAGATGTCCCTGGCTATAGTAGGGGAGATGGACTAGATGATCTTTGAAGATCTCTTCCAACCCAACCATTCTGAGATTCTATGATAAGTTCTACTACATTTGGCTGTTGTTGATACCCAGCCTGAACTATGAGATGTATTTTTTAAAGCTGGATTGATGAGGATCAGTAGTCAGCATCACTTTGGGCTTAGGTATAACCTGGGGTTTTGGCTCATACTACTGCCCCGTTCTGCCAGCACAGTGCATTTCTGAGCTGGGGAATGCGCGAGACCTCCATTAAACAGGTCAAAAATCCAGTTAAAAGGGAAGCCACAGTTTCAATTTAAAATTATTTTTATATTTTTTTTATTTTTATGTATATATTTATTTATAATATATACATTTATATTTAAAATGCCCTGGGGCACAAGAGGCTGTGCTGTGCGGTAAACACCTTATCAAAACTTGCTGCATAACAGGCAAAGAAAGCTCTGTCTCTGCCTACCAGTCACAATTTCCCTACCCAACCTGAGCGCTGGTCAAATCCAGCCATTCCAGCAAAATTAAATTCGAGTAACCCAGTCCTCCTCCACTGACTTTTCTATTGTTTCATTGTAAGCAGGAACACACAGTAACCAGTCTCCTGCTTAGTGAAACAGAAATGATGTGATGCTAAATTTTAATATCCAGCTATGTCGTACATCTGGAGCACTGACAGCTTGGCTGGTCTCTGAGCAGGTGGAGCAGTGGCACGGCTAAATGCCAGTCCTGCTTTTTCATTTGTTTTTGATTTTATCTGATTTTCTTGTTACTATAGCAGTGAGAACCAGTATCAACAGAAGGAGTTAAGCTTTTCCTAGGTATACGGTCCACATTTGCTGATCTCACTGAAGCATGATTCCTTTCTCAGAATACCTCATCTGCAGACTCAAGCCACAAGAATGAGAGCTTGCAGCCAGAGCTGGGATCTCCAGCATCTGTTTGCAAGAGCAGTTCTGAGACTTTTAGGCTGTACAGATTAAAAAGTCTATATGGTTTCAGAAAGTTCACATAGATGTAAGATGGTGAAATTGGAGTGTCATGGTTTTGACAGTCCTCAAACCAGGACATGGAGGTAGAAACTTTCAAAAATTGTAATGCTTTTCTGAGGCACTGAGTGTAGTTTAGGGACTTGCTTGGAAATAATAAGTAAATTGGCAGGCTTCTTTACCCAAACAAGATGAGGTAGATAACTAAAAAGAGGAAGAAAGGGGCATAAATTAGGGTCTGAAAACAAACTTGAAGACTAGTCACCATACTGGAAGTCCAAATGTGAACCTGAACAACACAGTTACATTTAAAACAGTGTACTATTCTACCTTAATCTGCTCCCAACTTGACAGTTTCCTCCTACCCTCATCCATTCTCTGGTTTCCTTGATGTTTGAAGCAACTGCTCTGGGAGCTTTCACCACTGCAGTGCCACTAGTGCCACAAAGTTTTTGTGGAGGGTTTTAGCTCACTTCTTGATGTTTCTCCATAGAGTTTACCTCAACACATATATTTTATGCTGTAGTTGGGATTTTTGAGTGAGGGTTTTTTGGGGGAGGGGGCATTACATGCTCGTTGCCATTATGATTGAAGCTGATAAACCACACATCCACAGCAGTCCAGAATTGCTTCCAGAGAGAAGATCATGGCTATTTTATTCTTCAGTCCTGGAGCACATCTTTGTGTCAGCCTGCACAGGAGCCAGGAGAACTCCTGGATAGCTGAGAGTTTTAGCAAAGCTGGCCCTTCCTCATGTGGATATTATTAGATTTAATTCTCTGTCATCTGAGCTATGCACTTAAATAGATGTCCCACCATCCAGTGCTTGTGATTCTGCTTGAAAGCTGCCAGTGAACACTGGCTGTATGATAATGCAGACTTTCCAGTCATGCATGCTTCCATTTCTCTATCAAACCTGTCAGCAAAACTCTGTGGTCTTCTTAGAAAATCATGTGGTGTTTGCCTCACAATAAAAAGATGCTGCCTGCAGTCCAAAAACTTTGCCGTTTTTTTTTAAATATCAAGCCTTTGCATAAGTGTCCCATCCACAGCAGACAGCACACAACATGCATTGCCAGGCAAATGCTCTTTCCTGGGCACCTGGAGTGGCTGGAAGCATTGGATCAGCTCACATGGTGTGAGGTTTGGACAAAGCAGCCCCAGGAAGGCAGGACTCAGCTCACTCCTCTACTGTTGCAGAAATAACCCAGGAACTGAAGCCTGGATTGTGTTGTGGATGCTGTGATGAGGCAAGCTGGTGGGTCAGGTCAGCCACTGAGGCAAACACCAGGCTGCCAAGAGTGCACAATGGAAATTCTCTGGTTGAATATCCTGTGAGTGGGTGGCTTGTCTAAAGAAACAAGAACCAGGCTCCCTTGAGTCTGAGAAAGGAGGGAAGTGGAGGGGGAAAGAGCAGTTCCTAATGACTTGCATGCCCCATTCAGGAGCTTAAATTAGCTCCTGTGGTTACCTTTATAGCCCATGAAATGACATTTTGACCTGCAGAAAGGTGGCTGGTATATACAGCACTTTGCAGGCTATGCCTTTAATGCCTTTAATTTTTGTGTGCATTACATGCAAGAGTTGGCTTTCAGTGAGGGGCAGATAATTTTGGTACCAAATTAGTTGTTCTACAGACTTGCTTCAAGAGCCAGAATTTATTGAAGCTGGGACCAGGATGAGGAAAGGGAAAGGTTACTTGTAGAGGAAAGGATGGATGAGAGAAATGCAGAACAATAATGCACTCTGCACATTTGGGAAAATCTTATTCATATGAGTGTGTGTACTGTCATCAGGTCGTTGATGCAGCATCTCTGTGCTCTGCACAAGAGCCCATTTCTACTTGTGAAGATGTGCACTTGCATCAAAGGCAAAGCCCAATTGGAGGTTGCTGTGTACAGGAGCTGGCAGAAGGGAGCTTAGGTGGCTTTGTCATGTCCATTTGAACACATCCATCTGTTGCTGGCTTCCCTTAGTGCTGCAGCTGGCATCTCTCACAGCATCACGGGGATATACTCTGCCACCATCCTCTTTTCCCTCCCCAGTTGTCTCTCTGCTTGTGGTCTGGCACATAGACTCCCTGTCAAGTTTTCTTTGCATCTCTGTTAGGGTCCCCTCCTCTGTTATCTTCCAACTGTTACTGAATTTCTGGCCCCTCTTATGACCCACCAGTAGCCTCCTTGGTGGCTGGTTGTTTCTTTCTTTGATTTTCTGCATTAGTGAAGGATAAACGGTAACCACTTTTATCTCAGTGGTGTAGGTCCTGGACTAGAAACTGCCTACCACAGATGAATATTATAGAAGATAGTCATAATCTATGTCATGCCCAGGAATATAAAAAGTTATGGATGTGCTCAGTGACAGACAAGTGAAAAAGTAAAGAAATGGAAAAAGAAGACAGGCAGAATGTAGGTGATGCTCCGCAGGAGTGCACTTTCCTCCTTGTTGCATACTGTGCGAGGGACTGGAAGTGAGCTGGCTGGACATGACTGTAAACCAGGAAAGCTGCAAAGCAAACAAACCAAGTGAAAAAGAACATGAATCAGCCTGGCTGATCAGATCCCAAAAGCAAGTCGGGTGAGTGAAAAACAGGCTGGAGGAATGATTCCCTTTTGCACCTGCATATCTTTAATGGGAAAATTTCAAGGAAGAGGGATTAAAAAAAAAAAAAAAAAAGAAAAAGAGAATAGCAGTAGCCCCACTGTTAGCCAGGTAAAAGCTACAGTTTGATTTGACACTAGCAGACCACAGAGATCTAAAATGCTGGGAGTTCTCTGAAAGCGTTTTCAGCCTGTAAAAGGTATCTTTTACTAAAATTGTAATCACAAAATCGTCGAGGTTGGAAGGGACCTTTGAGATCATCGAGTCCAACCATCAACCCGGCACTGCACAAACCACCACTAACCTATGTCCCTCGACACCACTTCTGCCCAGCTTTTAAATTTCTCCAGGGATGCTGACTTCACTGCTTCCCCGGGCAGCCTGTTCCAATGCTTGATAACCCTTTTGGTGAACAAATTTTCTCTAACATCCATCCTAAACCTCCTCTGGCACAACTTGAGGCTGTTTTCTCTTGTCCCATTGCCTGTTCCTTGGGAGAAGAGACAGACACCCCTCTGGCTACACCCTCCTTTCAGAAACCTGAAGAAATAAGATATCACCTTCCTAACTGTGCAAAAAGACTGACTGCAAGTCATGAAATATTAAAGATTAAAAGTTCATTCTAGATTAATAAACAGGATGAAAATGGAAGAGCTGAAATTCAAATGCTCAGAGGGTCTACAGTAGCTGTGTAAGAGCTGCAGTCGTGTGTGCTGCTAATAAGTGAGTTCACATCTAAATGTGATTGTAAGTGGAACAGACACGGAGATAATTTACCCTCTAGCACGCAGAAAGCATGAAACTACAATGAAAAGTATATCAGCATTTCTGTGAACAGACTTGTAAGTAGGAGGCAAAGGATACAAACAAAGCAAGCAAAGGGAAGATTTCTGGCTGTGATGAGGAAAACAGGACACTGGAAAATGGCCTGAGTGTGAAGTCATATACATACTTGGGCCAGTGCAAGCTGTTTTGCCAGTATTTTTCTTTTTTTTTTTCCCAATATCTCTGGGCTGATGAAGCACAGAGCGCCTCAGAAGACATACTGTTGCAAGACTATGACATTGCCGTGAGGTGAAACCAAAAAATACTGTTTGTGAAGCTCAGATTAGTCCCTGATGCAAAGATAAGGCAGTGGCACACAGGAATAAGAAAAACGCGATTAAATTCATTGGTATTACAAAGATAATAAGTGAGTTTGCTTACAAACTAGCACTATTTGAACATTACCTACCATAAGCAATGTACAAGGGCTTAGAAATTGCCATCATCTCACTGTTTCAAATTGGAGCAGATAACCACTGCTTTCAGGTAAACCATATCGATGGGATGGGCACCAAACCACAGTGATAAAACAAAAGAGGTAACTTATTCTTAGTTAGCATTATAAACCTTCCAGCAAAGCTGCCTAATGATTATCAAAGCACTGGGAAACTGCTTATCAGTTCAAGAGTACTAATCCAGCAGTCCGTACAACACAGGAAGGTTGGGTTGCAGGTGGATTTTGGGATGTCTAGCTCAACATTGCTAGTAGGATTTAAGGAAAGTTTGTATGTAAGACATGTAAAATACTGGTATTTCCCGTGATTGACAACCTACAATCTGCTTGGACCTACACGCAACACAAGGAACCCCGTCAAGATCCAATTATTTTTTCAGGATAAACCATGCAGTTGGGAGCAAGCTAAACCTGTTCACAAGTTAGGACTAGATAATCATTGTAGATCCCTTCCAATGGAACTACTCTATTCTAAATAGCATAGCTGTGGATGTGCATGTGTTTAACCAAACTGCAAATCCACTTCCTACGTGTCATGAGCATGAAAGCGTAAGGTGGCGGGGAGTCCCAGCAGTATGGGAAGTCCCTCTACTGAGAGATGGCTTACCAGACTCAGCAGGAAACAGGCCACTGAACAACTGACAGATGTTGGAACGGGCTGTTTTTCAAACTGGACTATCAAAAGACCTGCATAACAAGGGAAGATGTTATTGCACAAAAGATCTATGCTCAAACATCAAATATTTGCTTGGTGACAAAAGGAGAAGCACAGAGCACTGAAACCTGACAGAACATTCCTCTAGTTCAAGCAAAATAAGAAAAAGATGGAAATATATATGAATTATGATTTTCTACACTTTAAGGGTTTATAAAACAAGGGTTAAATTACTGTTTGCAGGGTTGTATAAATTTTACTGTGTCCATGAGAAATGAAGTATTGCCAAGTCCTCACAAGGGCTGACATTTTCCAGAAGAATTATTACAAGGCTGCTACAAATTCCATATAGGACACATAATCAAATGTTCTGCTTAACATCATAATTGCAGTGAGCGCTGTGGTGTGATGTTATAGTGGTGCACTGCGCTGTGATGTTATAGAAAGTGTGACTCCCCCCGGGCACCTTCTGACTGAGCAAACAAAGATCCCGAGGTGCAAAGGGCTGAAAATGGAAGCAGGGTACTTATTGTGACGGCAGACGTACTTCTGATTCAGAGACTGAAATGAGAGAAGGACAGAAACAAGGAGAGAAGGAATCCATGAGGGGATTATGAAAAAGTGGCATCACTGATCTCACAGCACTTGAGGTCCTGGGTTTATCAGTGCTGTGTGTAATGGTTGAAATTTCAGTAGTGCTCAGGGTTGAGACCAGACTAAAGGGGGTTGCCTCTTGGTAAAAGCAGCATTTTTATTATCCATCAAACAAGGTTTGCAGTGAAGGATTTACCCTTTGCCCCTCGTTTTCCTCTGTGAGGAGAAGGAATCTCATGCAGGGCTGTGGTAACATAGAGCTGTGGGTTAGGTGCAGCTTTGCTGGACTACATAAGATAAGACTGCAAAAAATAGGACTAGACCAAGGGTCCAGATCTCTCTGTCCCACTGCTGAGTGCCATGTCAGTTGTGGGAAGGGGCAACCTTCTCCTTAAGTAATGTGAAGGCTTGTACCACCACTGCCAGTACTTTTTCAAGTGATTTTGGCACTCAGCAAAATATTGTTCTCCTGCTGATCCTAGCTACCTAATTGCATTTTTGCATTTGGATTAATCAAATTTTTTTTTCTTTATTCATACACTTAAGAAGACAGACAGGTGAGCTGATGTAGCCTTGCTCTTTAAGCCATCCATGAATATTTTAGAAGAGCTCTAAAACTTGCTCATAGCACATTGGTTTTGCAATATAATGGTTATTTAAAATTGTTACAATTCTTGATAATTTATTTTAGCTACTTATTTTTTCTGGCAGGTCCTTAAAAGAGAAAGAAAGGGGGGAAATGTTAATCAGAATATAACAAGCTAAAATTAATCAAATCATTTTCCTGAGAATTTTACAGTAACAAACAGCTACTATACAATGACTTTCTTAGCAGTCATGCTGAAGAATTCCTCCACACACAGAACAAGGTTCAGCTTCTCCTTATTAGATTATCTTTATGAGACGTCCACATTATTTGATCTCCAGAGAGCTCTTGGTATTTGCAAAATTATACTTTGAGTTAAGCTGTTTTAAAATAGTCCTTTGAGGAACTGCTGCAAGACCAGCAATTAAAGAGAAAAGAAGGGTTAAACGAAAACAATTCCACCTTCTACTTAGCTGCTCCCTGCCTTTACTCCCAGAGTGGTTCTTGGCCTTCATTTTCCATTCAGCCTGAAGTGAAGCTGAGAAGGGCCAAACCCATGGTGAGCCTGTGGTGTGAATGGGGTGAGGTGTGGGTGACATGATCTCCTGTCCAACATAGCCTGGGCTTTAACTTTCAGCAGAGTCAGGTTCTTGCCGAGAAAAATCTGTTTCTGGGGAAAATGGATTAGATACGTGTTTCACTTCCCCCTTTGCTGCTGTGTAATGCAGAGATAATTTTGCTGTTTGGTTACCTATCTATCTCCTGACCCAAAATTTATATTGGTTACACATGGAGTTTGAAATAGAGAACAGAAGGTTCTGGGGAGACATTATAGTGGACTTCCAATGTCTGAAAGGGGCCTACAAGAAAGGTGATGAGGGTCTTTTTACAAGGGCATGTAGTGATTGGACAAGGAGTAATGGTTTTAAACTGAAAGAGGGGAGATTTAGATTAGATATTAGGAAGAAACTCTTTACTATGAGGGTTCTGAGGCACTGGGAAAGGTTGTCCGGAGAAGCTGTAGATGTCCCATCCCTGGGGGTGTTCAAGGCCAGGTTGAGCAACCCGGTCTAATGGGAGGTGTCCCTGCCCATAGCAGGGCATTGAAACCAGATGATCTTCAACCTTAGGTCCCTTCCAACCTAAACCATTCTATACTTCTATTCTATGCTTCTATCCCTATTCCTGGGGAGACAAATATAGGCCACCATTAAAAGGTCCTCCACAGAAGATGGTGCTGGATGGTTCTGCTTCAAGCTCATGGATCACTCGGTATTTACTGGTGCTAGCAACAGAGCCAGCTGACACCCTGCCAAAGTTACCCATCAGATAACCCAGCAGAGCTTTAACAGGGCAAGTGTTTCACAATTTTGCAGGAAGAAAGGAATACAGCTGGCTAACAGAAGTTCTTAGCAAGCTTCCTTTCATTTGTTCCTTTGAGGTTACAGAGAACCATGATGTGCAATGCTTCAGAAACTTTTTCTTGTTCCTTTCCTTCCTACGTCTCTGTTTAAAGGCTTGACTTTTAGTTTCTTGTTCCTTTCCTTCCTAAGTCTATCCTTAGAGGCTAGGCTTTCAGTGGAGGTACCATTTAGGGAAAAGGCTGCAAGTTTTAAACAGTTTTTCTGAGGTTCAGGGATAACGAATTTGTCCATACTGATTCTTCAGTGGTTCTTGGGGGATACTTTCTTCTGAAAGCTATCCCAGGTGTGTTATGCAGCTAATCATTGCTGTGGATTTTTACTGCAGTTGATGCAATTGTCCAACATGCGTAACAGCTTGTAGCAATTAAGATTTATTTTGAAGTCAATAAAAGGTGTGGTTTTCTGTCCATGTGCTAAGGTTACATTTCAAATATTTGTTACATTTTTAAAAGTAATTTATTGGCTGTATTTTATATACAATTTTGATTGTAATCTTTTTAGCAACACAATTGTTTTATCAAAAAAGCACAAATGAGCCTTTCTGAGAAGCACATGTCTAGACTTGTATTAATTTAAATTTCAAGTGTGCTTTTTTAAATCTGACCCCCCTCAAACTTTTTACTTACACTGGTGTGATTTATTTCAATTTAGCTTAAATCACCAAGCAATTAAATCCACAGAAAAGTATGCACAGAGAGTTATATAGAGCGAAGTGAGCAAGTTTAAGTCAACTCTGTTATATTGAATCAAGGCATCTTTTTGCTTACAAAATGCATTAATATGACTTTGAGTCACTTCCCTGTATAAAATCTTGTAACCCAAGCGATGTATTAAATTAAAATGAAATCAAAGGTTAGCGCATGAGAGCAGTCATATGCTGCATCAGTGTACATCTTGAGGAGTGAAGGGTTTACAAACAGATTTCTCTCAGGGAAGAAAAGCAATTGACACCCAATTAGTGTTAAAGCATATTCCTAAAGCTCGATGACTTGAGAGCAAATTACAGTTGTCATTGTGGATTTGTGAAGTGTGCTGAACCATGATGCATTCCTTCAGAGGGAAATTGCTCAGACATGAAAATATAAAACAAGCACAGCAAGTATGAGCTCCCTCTGTTTCTATAATATCTGTCCTTCAATAAAACAAATTTGTGAAGTAACCACAAGGTCAATTGGATGCATTTTTACAGATTCCTGCTGCTCGTTAAAAACCTGTCGATGGCTCACAGAGCTTTGAACCAAATTGTGGTACATCAGTCCCCTCCTCCCTGCTATTTGTGGGCCCTCAGTGGTGTAGCTGTAAGCTGATGCAGGGGTGGCATCTGTGCCTGAGCGAAACAGCACAGGGGAAAGAGTTTTGCTGCATGACTAGTAAAGTGTGGGCTTCTTGCTCTCTGTTTGAGTGGGGCTTTTCCCCCTTAGAGTGGGAGATCAGTGCAGAGTGGTGGTGATGGAGGAAACCTTCATCAGCAAGGGAAGTTTTCAAACTTATTTGTTCTGTGTTTATTTTACATATCCTTCATACAAAATAGCCTCAAGCCTGGGCTTTATTATCAGCAGGAGGAGGAGAGCAGATGTCATTTACAAATATATATGAGATTGGGAAATAAGCTTATTGCTTATTTGGCTCATTTAAGTAAAGCTTGCGTTTGAATATGGATGAAGAAGCACAGTCACACATCAACATAAGCATGACCTACTCACAGCCTCCCTAAGCTGTTGGTCTGCTATGCTTTAGCAAATGCAGGGTCCCTTGTAGTGATGTCGCTGCCACACACTTGGACCTGGCATCCTGTCAGTGTGCCCAGCATGGGTGACAGCTGGCTTCGTGGGACCACCTTGCTGCCTGCAGCCACCGCTCCGGCACAAGGGCTGTGGCACGTCCACAACCAGCACTCGCCTGGAGCTGGCTGGTAACCCATCTCATGTGGCTTGCACGGCTCCGGTCATCCTCGTGATTCAGCAGCTTCAGTCTTACCCTGAATAAGGATGCTTTTCTCAACGGGAAGCAGGGACTACTTAGCCATGAAGTAATTAAATCACACTTTTCATGAAAAGCCCTCACTGTTAATTTACAGTATTTGTCACAGCTCCCAGAATACAATCAGAGAAACAAAGACTGAATTGAGAACAAAAGGAGGGAATTTATTTGAGAAATTTAAATATCCAGTAATTTTCATAACGATTTGAAGCGTGACTGCTTGTTTCAATTGGTTTTTAGAAATCCACTTCAAGGTTCTAGGTGCATAAAGAAAAGTTTAGCATTTTCTGATTTTCTTTCTTTGCAAGCTTATTGCTGAAGAACAGGATAACAATTTTACCACAATTAAGACCTTGTGAGATAAAGGGAATCTTAATGTTCTTTCTGTTCAGTACCAGTTTTGAAAACCTTGCTCTGTCTCTCCTGTAGCTGCCACAGAATGTAGGAAAGGTGAAGGTAAACTCAGCCATAAGGAAGAAAATAATCATAAAATAAGTCTGAAAACAAGAAATCCAATAGGAAACTCTCACAAACTTAATGGCAGATTACACATAAGGAATTGAAATTCATATAAAGCCTCATAAAAAACAGTATGGAAAAGATATAAGTACATTCACATCATAAGTTACTTCTTCAGCATGAATAATGGAAGATTTTGTTTTATTTTGTTTATTTGTCCATCATTATTTAAATTTTACTATTTTTGGGGTAGTAATATTAAATTTCTATTCACTATTGTAAATTTTCTTTTCATTTTCTTAATTAGTTTGACCATCTCTTCTTTGCAGGAACCTCTTCCTTCTCAAGTAAGACCTGAAAGTGGCCCACAGGCAGGTGGAACTATGCTTACCATCACTGGTACAAACCTAGCCACCGGTTCCAAGAAGGACGTTCAAGTTTCAGTCGGTAGCCAGCCTTGCAATGTGTACGTACCCTGAGCAATTAACTATGCCGAGCCGTATCCTAATGAAGCACCAACCTTCTCTGGCCTTCAGAAATTCAACAAATCCATTGTCTATCTCTTTGTGAGTCATCCCGTGCAATGGAGCTCTGCACGTAACGTTCAGACAGAAACTCACTCAGAGGCTCCAGCTGGAAGAAGCAGCTGTAAAAACAAAGTGGGAGAACTCAGATATCCGAAGATTTTTCCAGTTTTGGCTTTCTCTGCTGGATTGGTGGCTCCAAACCCACCCATGCTTTCACTCAGCATCTCCTCAGTGGTTCCATATAAAGTGTTAATCTTTTAGTGCCACTTGGCTTGTTCCTCTCACTTCTTTTTCCTTTTATTCATTGTTGCCCTTCTCTTCCCCTCCCCCCCAAAAAAGGAACTACACAAAGTGTGCTAACATTGCACTGGTTTTGTGTTTCTAGACTATTCCTTTTCATATACTACATCTTTTTTAAAGTCCCTAAATGATCTGAAGAAAGTGTTGTCTTCTCTCATAACTACTCAGTGCCTAGCAAAAATAGAGCTCTTTTTTGTTTCTGGGATACTACTGCACAGAATACAAATCACACAATGTTAGTAACTGAAAATGTTTCCTCTTCTTTTTCTTCTCCAACGTAGCACTGAATTTGGCGAAGAGATTGTTTGCGTTACAGGAGCTAATAGCAAGGTTGAAGATGTTAAAGTCACGATGAACTATGGGGGCACAGCAATTAGCGTACCAGGGCAATTTTCATACCGTGAGAATCCTACAGTCACCAAGTTCCTGCCTGTAAATAGCTTCAGCAGGTAATGAAATGTTTGTCATAACTTCATTTATAATTGGATTAAAATATGTGTAATAGCAGTAAACCTATTACAGATAGAACTGTTTGAAATAAGCCTCCTGTACTCTAACCATGCACATGTTTAGATACGTAGAACTTGTTATCTTTCTTAACTGCAGCTTTTGATTGAAAGTATTCTGTTTTCCTCCAAACTTTAATCCCCACTTCAAAGGTAAATCCAGAAAGCAGGAAAGGTAATGAGCTTCTTTTAAATGAAGATGTCTCAAAAAAGGAAATTTGACATATTTCAGCATGATGCTAGACAACATGATCCTTGTGTTACTTACATAGCCTTATCCTGTAAGGATAATCTGTATAAAAGGTTTCTAATGAGAAGATTTCTAACAGGTCTTCAGTTCAGCTTTTAGTAAGTGTGCTGGAAACAGAGAAAAGTTATGGCTTGTCATCTTTTTGTCCCATGAGGTTAAAAAGTATCTTCTTAGGAAATCTAGATTGGGGTTCAGTAGTGCTTTTAAAAGGTATGCCATCTTCTATGGTGGTACTCACTCCCCATCTGGTATCTGTTCCTTCTGGAAAAAAGCTCACCTAGCAGTAATTGTGAAATGACAGCAATGTATGCCACTCGTATACTTGTAGCAATATGGCAAATACTCTGCATAAAAGTCCTTGTATCATACCTCTTGTTTTGAAAGTCATTGTGAGACTGATCCGAGGACAAACTTGTGACCTTGATTCATGTTGGTCTTTGCTGTTCCCTAATATTTTGGTCTTTCTGCTTGGTGGGGTACAGTTGGCAGGGAGACCTCGTGATGTTTCCATTTCTTTCCGTAAACAGAAGTGTAACATCCTGGCCTTACAAATAGGACATTTAAAATAAAATTGGCCATGACTTCTCTTGGAGAAATTTGTACCTGCCTCCTTAAGTACTGAGTAGTCACTTAATGTAAAATAGGATTTGCTTGTAATATTTGCTTTTGATTTTTGGTTTGGGTGTTTTAGGGGCCTGGAAGGATTTTTTTTTTGGTAGATCAACACTGATTTACTACAGGGGATTTAAAGGACTTCTTTTTTCCCTCTGTATAAACTGAAGCTTACTTTAATGGATTGCCCTGAGGATTGCTATCCCTCTAAATCCATGTTACTTCAGTGACTTTAATTTCCACTGGAAGCTTGCATGCCGCCTTCTTCTTATGCAAATGCATTATTTTTTAAACAATGTGTTGTGAATGAAAGGGAGCAGAGAAGCCAGGTCCCTGCAGACCTGTGGAAAATACATTCTCACCTTTTTCCCCTGTGTGTGGTAAGTGGAATCATTTTAACCAAAACATTGGAGAAGTAAAGCACACAAAAATAGGCATCAATAAAAAGCCACACATGCTGAAAAAGTAATTTGTTCTTATATTTTATTCTGTTCTTTAAAAATGAATGTAAAGTTGACATTGTTGCTTTTAAATGCTGTGGTCATCTCTAGCTTTAACAGAAGTACCTTGTGTAGGGAATCTAAATATCATATAGGCATTTCATATCTGTTTTCTGTAGAAGTAGTATCAATGCAGGATAAAGCAGTCTATGGCTGTGGGAGTTTGCCAGTGATTTGACTTCTTTTTTAATTCTGCCTTTCAGCGGAGGGAGAAATATTACAGTAACTGGAACCGGTTTTGAGCTCATCCAGAGTTTCTCGTTGGTGGTATATGCAGAGCGTCCAGAAGCAGGGAAAATGAATCTCAAAAGGGTAATTTTCTTTATTTCCCCTCAAAGGCATTACACTGGATGCATATCACATAATATGTTCATAAAATGCATTTATTTATTTGCCCTCTGGACTTCACTGGGCTTAGAGTGAAATAAGGTTTGAACAGATTTCTGGGTCTATTCAGGGTTTCCGTGGAAGAAGAGCCTATTCCTACCATCCTACATTCACTTCTATCTTGCAATCTTCTGCTTTAAAATTATTCATATTCAATGTGAATAAAGATAAAGCTTCACGTAGTAAAGTGGATATATTTCAGAATTTGAAAGTGGGTTTTTTTCTTTATCTTTTTCCTTCTTCTCCCCCTGCAAGCTTTAGAGATTTGCCTGAAACAGGACCCAAATCCAGACAATGCTGAGTACTCAGCTTTGCACAATCGGTGCCTTTTATTTTCTCACACTTCAGTGAACCAAGTCTTCTCTCTCACTTCATACATATTCCACCTATAGCACATTCACAAAAAGTTATAAAAGACAACGTTTGGAAAAACCCCATGAATGCTTCCTGCATCTCCTGTTAAAAAGGAACTGACATTACTGACAGTACCAAATTCCTGTTCTGCTAATGAAGATCACAATATAATGCAGTGACTAAGGACTTTAAAGTGATCTTCCAGTAAGAAACTTACAAGGCTTTTTCTAAGGCTGGCTGTTCAATTTCAGACTGTCTGGTGATCGGTACAGAGCTGGTAATGTGTATGGTTTGTATTGTACGCATGATTCAAATGAGTATGAGTATGCCAAAAGCCAGATGAATCCCATCATTAAGGAGTTTCAAGAGAAAAAACACCTACCTTTCTGAGGCCATGAACTGCAAAATGTGATTATCTTGATAGCCTTAACTCCCAGGACAATCTTGAAGTCTATTTAGCATTCTTGGAAATGTTTACCAACCATTTTTACCCACCTTCTTTCAGTGTGCTCAGCGTCTTCTCGGCACATTAGCGTAAGTCAGTGTTACGTACGGTACACATTCTTCATTAAGACTAGAATCTTTTCTAATATTTGTTTTGTTTCTACTTACAGAACAATATCAGAAATGGGAGGGAGAAGCTATCAAATTGCATTTCTCAAAGTGAGAAACTGAGGTGGTGATACAAGAAATATTGAGGGTTCCTATTAGTGTTACTGGTTAATATTACTGAATGACTGAAGGCATTTCTAGGATAAAAACATTTGTGTAATTGGGGTGGAGGACAGGCTAACTGAGTTGTTACATTGAACAGTTAATTGAAAATTGGTAAATTTTATTCCAAAATTTCCCTTAGTAATCGTTTTGAGTTTCAGCAAAGTATTTTACAGTGTCAGTAGAAGAGAATCTACCTGAGATACTGAATGGTACAGAAGACAATATGGGGTAAAGCTGCCATGTCAATCTCTTAATCTTAATTGATGATATCAGCCCATTGTGGTCCAGAGCCACAGAATTTGGAGGCACGGAAACTGATCTGCAGCCTAAGCTTTTTCTGCAGGGAGCTGCTAGAACATAATGAATCAATAATTTATTCAACAACATATTTGTTTCATTTCTTTTCAGAAAATACCTTACACTATGTTATTTCTGCTGTATGGAGAGGATATAAATGCAGTGCAATTATTTATAAAGCATAAAGTTATCAACAGTTTTGTTGACAGGAATGGGTCAAACTCTAAAATGTGCATGTTCTTCTTGCCTTGTTTCTTACAGTTTGAAGGAAAACATGTTACAAGATTCAATGAAACCACTGTGGTTTTTTCTTCCCTACCAATACTGGAAGACCCAGAAAACTATAACATCACCACTGTTATTCTAATGGATCATTATCATTTGGTTGTAAAAAATGAGAGCCACTCCTTTGCCTATGTTGCAGACCCAACCTTTGAAAACTTCACAGATGGCATAAAAAAACAAGTCAACAAACTTATTAATGCAAAGGTAAACTTGTCAAGAGATGGTTGCTCATTTTGTCCTTGAAGCATGTATGGAATTTTTCCTTTCTTTCTCAAACCCTTAACATCTGTTTGATGCCATACCCAAAATGCTTGGTAGAGTATCTTACGTCTGCTAGATGAAGAAAGTTGTCAGCTCCCTTTTCCTCTCCTCCCCTCTCAGAGATAGCAGCTCTCTTTGTAGACATACTTTGGGTTTTCCCCTCCTGCTAAGCCTGACATTTGGAAATGTTCTCTGCCATAGAGCTCCCAAGTAGTGGAGGGGGCATCTCTTCTCACACCAGGAAGGAAAGGAGAAGAATTGAATAATTCCCAACAGCTCTGCTCTTCTGTACGCCACATTGTGGCTCATATCTGCTGCTCAGAATGATCCAAATGGACGTTTGACTTCTTGTCTCCTAAGACTTAGCCTTGTTTTTTTCCATCTAGGGCAGTAACCTGAATAAAGCCATGACGATAGACGAGGCTCAGGCTTTTGTGGGTGACGAGCCTTGCAACATAAAAACACTAACTGAAACAGACTTGTATTGTGAGCCGCCAGAAGTACAGCCTCAACCAAAGAAACGGCAGAAGAGAGATACCATCAATAACCTTCCTGAATTCATTGTAGGTTACCTTTTCAATAGAATTTGATATCATGTGGAAGTGACACTGATACAGTGCTTCTTAACTGAAGTAATTTGTTCTCCAAAGTTATTGTAGTACTGTGAAGAAACTCCTTGCAGTTCTGTCTTCCTCCAGCTTCTGCCTGCTGTCTAGAAGACATCACATATAAAGAGCAGTCCCAAGCTGCCAAATGCCTTTTACCTTCATTACGCAGGAATTCAAAATTGTAGCTAGACAGGCTGGGGATTTTTCTTCCTTTGCTAAGTAAAGTAAAATTACTCCATGGAATAAAGTGCTAGTGACCTAAATTCAGCATAAAATATTCAGAAATGTTTCATTTGTTTGGCACTTTGAGCTAGAAATTCGCTTAGTGAGAATTACTAAGAATTTAGAGTGCAACTGAGAAGTGAGCTACTCTCCATCTGCACTTTCTGAGACAAATGACTTTGCGTATCTAATTAGGTGAAATTTGGACTCCGAGAATGGATCCTTGGAAGGGTGGAATATGATACACGTGTGAGTGACATCCCACTGAATCTTATTTTGCCACTGGTACTTATTCCTATGATAGCAATCATCATCACTTCTATCATCTGTTACAGGTAAGTTCCTTTATTTGGGTGGTTTTGCTGTCCTAAAGGTTTCAAAGTACTAGCTGATTGTTTTCAGCTCAGTCTAGGGAAATGATCGTCATGATTTTTATGAGCTGCAGAGTTAAGAGAGTCACTTGCATCTGGAAATATGTATGAGCACCAATTTATTCTTCTTGCGTACACCAAATTTGTTGGTGTCAGTCAGCCCAGTCCATCCTTTATACATAAGCACAATGGGTCCCAGGCTTGCCTAGTGCACAATTGCAGACTGAGTTGCACACATACATTCTTGAAAAGGCAGCTAAAGTGTGTCCTGTGAAAGAGATAACTTATTCTCCACACATATACATCAGCATTTACACTGCCTCAGTCTGCATTGTAGGTCTGAACTGGATGGATTTGGCTAAGGGGTCATTTTGGCTTTTCCAGCTGAGATAAGTGTTAACCCACGCACAAATTTCATGATTAACAGTGAAATTCATGCTTCACAAAGGGCCAGAACAATGTCCATATTTCACTTACGACCTACTTAGCCCAATTTTAGGGTTAGTAATGGGGGCCTCTTACTGTCCCTCAGGAGGGGGGAAATTGCACTCTTATGGTGCATGTCAATATAGCTGAAGCAATGCTGAAGTATCTGCTATACAGCACTAATGTTCTTGTGGGCCTCCTGCGACCTTCTCGTTCGGTCCCAGATGCACTGCTGGGTGGCTGTGAGCCAGCGCAGGACATGCTGCAAGCAATCTTTATTCAGTACATACAAACTGAGTTTCTGTACTCAATTTGTGATTGCAAGCGTTTGTAGTTACTGCTTACCGGCTTTTCAATCGCTGGACCAAGTGTGCATCGAAGCAGCAGGCCCAGGGTGATGCCAGGCTGATTTACACCTAATGAAGACTTGGTCCGCTGTTGGTGCTTTCCTCCTCCATTCTCTCTCCGCTGCCAGCTTTTAAAAAGAAATCAGACCCAGGAAAATCTCCTCCGGTCCTGAGGCTTCCTACTCAGAGCTGTTGCAAACGATGTGCTTTGACAGTTTGTAACTTTTTTTAACTCTTACCTTAATTCCATAAAGACGCAAGAGCCAACAAGCAGAACGAGAGTATGAAAAAATTAAATCTCAACTTGAAGGCCTGGAGGAGAGTGTCAGAGACCGGTGCAAGAAGGAATTCACAGGTATGACAGATATAAGCATTCCTGAGGGTCCTCTTGAGCAGTCGGAAGGTGGGCTAGAGCAATGGTGCTGTCCTGCTAAAACTGTCTCCTGGGGACAAATAGTTAGTAGATCTTAGTAGTCCTGATTACTGGCATTGGCTTACAGCACATATTTTCCTGTTATATATGAAAACCATAGGTAAAATAATATAGGGAGCTGAGGTTATTAAATGAAACGGACACTTTCAGTGTAAAGGAAGCACAGAGTTAGCAACTGGGAAATAAAAACTAGTTGAGATTGGGGTTACTTATAGCCATTAATGAGAGTAGCCATTGATATGGAGGAAAAGGATGCTTTACTGTGAGCAGGCGTGGACTTAATATTTAGCTTGATAGCTGTATGTGCCAAGTATGCACACTAAAAACTGTTTTCAGAGCTGCAAAATTTATTTGCAGCAATCAGCATACAAAAGGATAATTTGGCAAGCTCACAGGAAAGAAATAGCATTTTGCCCTTTTTACCGTGGGAAAACCTTAAGCTTGATTTGAAGAGCTAGCTAATTGTTCTGTGTAAATATAGAGGCATCATCCCAGGGAAGGCAGCGGGAGGTGTGAAGGCTCAGCGCTTCTACATGTTGAGCCACTCATTGCAACGCTTAAATTAGGCATCTGAGTGCAAATATTGGCCTAAATGATTACCAAGAAATGTCACCTCATTTTCTGGGCAATACACATTGTTATAGTATATACAGTAGAATACTATAATATATATAGTAGTATACTACTAAAAAAACCACCAAACCATCTGTTTTTTTTCTAAAGAGAAATAGATTGTTTCGTATTGACAGTGGCTAAAAAGCAGGATTGAATTAAACAGCAATTTGAGGCTAGTCTTTGAAAATAATTTTAAAAGTTCAGGCTATCTTGAAGATTTTGGCCATGCTGGCAGCCTCTCCCAGTCTTGTTTTGCTGTCATTTCTGGGACAGGATTTTCTTTTCTTGTATTAGCTTGTTTTCTCTGGAAAACCAATTCCTTCCAGGTTCTGGACACAACCCAGAAGCAAATCTTTGCATTAAGAACTATTCCCAAATGGGCTTTATTTCAAACTGCATTTTGAACTGTGAGAGGATCAATCCAGGTTAAGAGCCCTCCCTCTCGCCACCTCTCCTGTGCAGCTTCATGTCTGCTTCTGAAAGAAGAAGGTGTCTTTCTCCTGCTGCCACTTCTAGTGGGGGGCTCCAGGCTGCTGCTGCTTGTTGGGTTGAAGGTTTCCTCTCTGCTCCACCAAGCACAAATGCCAGGGAAGTAAAATGCACATCCAAGGAGTAATCCAGTTCCTAAATTGCATCCACCTTGGTTGACAGTAAAATGAAACACATAATTCAAACATGTTCTGAGTCCATACTGTGGAACTGTAACATCAGCTGCACGAAGTACAGGCAGACTAAAATACATGGGACCAAAGATAGCCAAGGAAAGGGACATCAGGGAGGAAGTGCAAATATCACATAGCTGGAAATCGCAAGATGTTTTCTGCCTCAGCTTTGCTGAATGCTGTAAAATGAAGGGGGAAATGAATGAAGAGCAATAAAATTGCTGAGACTATAGGTCACTCTATTAATTAAGATGGTATTCTAGTCAATCAGAAATATTGGGTAATTGGAAAGCCTTCAGCTAGAATAGCCACTCCAAAGGATGATTCCCTAATTGTTGTCCCTTTTAAGAACTTCAGAGCTTTTGAGTCCCACAGAAATATTTCCATCAATTTCAATGATCCATTTAACCTTCTTTCTTCCTTCCATGCCCTTCCTTCCAATTAAATTAGTGTGCTTTACACTTTAAACCTTTCTTTCCTTGATTGTTATGTGCTTTAAAAAAAAACCAACTTGCATTATTACATGGACTCAGATGGAATAGAGTGTACACTGAAGAAAAAACAGAGATAAATTAATATTGCAGTGCCTTCTTTTTGGCTCTGTGCTACAATCCAACATTCGTATGTATGAAGTCACCCAGACATCTATTAAGGCCCTCTTTCAGATAGGGAGCAACAAGGAAACCATCTGTGCTGAAGGCAGTTATTCTCATGTCACCATAGGATTAACTGTGGTCATAGTTACCAGGATAATCGATAAAAATAGTAAGAGAAAATGTGGAATGAAATAGTTTTCAGCATTGAGTTACTTTTTCTCCATTACAAGGTACCCAAAGAGATTGTGTTGCCTAAAATAGCTGCAGGGTTGTTTTTTTCTAAACAAACTCTTAAACCGTATTGCATATTCCAGATCTAATGATAGAGATGGAGGATCAGACAAATGATATCAACGAAGCTGGAATTCCAGTACTGGACTACAAAACCTACACAGACAGAGTCTTCTTCTTGCCCTCCAAAGATGGAGAGAAAGATGTGATGATTACGGGGAAGTTGGATATTCCAGAGGCCAGGCGTCAGACTGTGGAGCAGGCTTTGAACCAGTTCTCCAACCTCCTTAATAGCAAATCATTTCTCATTAATGTGAGTATGAAGTAGATTCGCCTTGTCCCTTATGTAGGCATACCTGTGTGTGCTAGACAGTAGGTTTGCAAGTGCAACTGAACCAAATTTATTAAAAAGAAGTCATTTTCATGTGCTTCTGGTTCCACAGTAACCAATGCAGATGTGTGGCATCACAGCCAGACCTTCTTGTGGGGCAGGGAGGCTTGATCATATTTCTGTGCCAGGTCACATAGTACCGAGTTAGTCAACATTACAGTGACTGCAGGAAAACAAATATTACCCAATCTGGCATAAAAACTGCTGTTACAAGTTTGGTTTAGCCTAATAAGAAACATGATCAGGGAATGCCAATTCCATCCTGGTTCATCACAGGAGTCACCTGCGGGCAGCCATCTGCTCGATCTCTGTCCCAGAGAGGCAGAGGCTCCTCAAGTGGCCTATTCATCAAGCCTGATGAGCGCTCAGAGCAGCGCAGAAGAGACTTCTAATTGCTTACTCTCAAAAACCGAGCTGATTGTCAGACACCTAAATATAGATTTAGGCTTCTAACTTTTTCTCCTTTTTCAAATGAGGCTCCAGTGCTGAGGTAGTTAATGGTAGCATTACAGTTTATGGCAGATGAGAGCGCATTCCCAGGTGTACTTAAATTAGTGTCTTTGTAATTTGATGTGAGATGACTGGGAATTGGAGGGAGAGGGGAGCTGATTTTCTCTTTCAAAAAATTGTCACAGAATACCTTTTTTTCATTTAATTAAAACATCCTTTTTAGGTAAGTCTTCAGTTAATATATCTACGCCTTCCTTGTGTTAGTCCAGTACGTTGTGTGTGTACCTAAAAACAAGCTGTAGGTAAAATTATCTTATAAGTGTTTTTTTCAAACTTCTGAAAACTTTTCCATTCTGTGCCTAGGAGGCTAATATTAAAGTACTATTATTGTATTCTAGTGCAGGAAAGTGTTGAGGTTCTTCAGAAATCTGTCATCTGACTTGATTTTACATTTGTTTTCTGTTGCAGTTTATTCACACGCTGGAAAACCAAAGGGAATTCTCTGCTCGAGCTAAAGTGTATTTTGCATCTTTACTGACAGTTGCTTTACATGGAAAACTAGAATACTACACTGACATCATGAGGACGCTGTTCTTAGAACTGATGGAGCAGTATGTTGTGGCCAAAAACCCAAAGCTGATGCTGAGAAGGTTTGAATGATTGTCATATTTTCTGTAGTTCTCTGGTTTCCTGTAAATGTATTTCTTTTGCAATGTGACTGTATTAAAATGCCAACTATTCGTGAAAGTCAGAAATAGCCTGGCATGTGAGGAGGACAAGCTCTCCCAGAATAGCTATGGAAGGCGCAGGCAGGACTGTTGGCAAAAGATTTCCTTATTCAAATACTGCAGTGGAGACTCTGCACCGAGATTACTGGAACATCGACCTTACTTGAAAACACAATCCTGAACATTTCATTTACTTTTTAATCTAATTTTATTCCAAATGATCTAGCATTTATACCACACGTCATCTCCATAATGAGCACACATAATCAGCTTGCATTGTGCATTCAGTGAGGGCTTGCTCTAGTGTTTTTAACCCTGTTGTTATCCCGAGGAAATTACAAAAGACCTTGCTCTTTGTATGTTGTAGCTTTGTAATCTGTAGGTTTTTTTCCCAGTAACTGCACAACTGGGTTAATTTTTTAGCTCTTAGACCGTAAACCCAATTTAAGATTCTGCATAAAGGATGTGTGCTTTTCAGTAATGAGCTGAAGGTACCCAGGAATGATGAGCAATACAAAGCACTTATCCGAAAGCAAGTACATGCTCTCAAAACTCTGTAGGGAAATCATTGCATTAGGAGAGTGCATGCTGTTAAGCGTGTAAAAATATTATATTTCAAGCAAGCAATGCTTTTCTTTAAAACTTTGTCATTAAGTACCCATACCATGCTCAGGGTTGGTTTTGTTTTGGGTTTTTTTTTTCAGATCTGAAACGGTTGTTGAGAGAATGTTGTCTAACTGGATGTCTATTTGTTTATACCAGTACCTTAAGGTAAGAGCTGAAGTCTGTTGCCTGGGGGATTTTTTCCCCAGTAATACTTAAGCATGCTGCACTGAGTATACCTTTTGGTTTAGCTTTATTTAATTTCCTTTCCTTTCAACAGGACAATGCCGGGGAGCCTCTTTATAAGTTGTTCAAGGCTATCAAACACCAGGTAGAAAAAGGCCCAGTGGATGCTGTACTAAAGAAAGCCAAGTACACCTTGAATGACACAGGCTTACTGGGAGATGATGTGGAGTATACGCAATTGGTAAGCAGAGCATCATTAATGTATTATAAAATAATTTTTTTTCTTTTCAAATTAAGTCTGTAGTGTTAAGTCTGTAGATACTTTTCTGGACTACTGTGATCAGCATAGAAATTCTGGTCATGGGCAGGCCTGTCAATAGTTTGACCAAAGGAAACATCCAAGCAGGAAAACAGAATTATAAAGTATCTTCTGAATGTTAGATCCAAGTACTGCCACTGTGGAATCCATTTCAGTAAATCCCTTTCATAGTTTTCAAAGTCTGTCTGAACGGTGGTGGGGGCGTTTGGCTCCTTCCCTTTTCCCATCAAAATTAACTGGCAATTGATTTTTGCAGAATTCTTGCACTAAGGTTATGCTTGAACGTTGGGCTGTCTTTCTCCCTTGTGATTGCTGCTCCTCAGCATATCAAACGTCATTTCAGAGATCATTTTATTAGTATACCAGGATGAGCTTCTCTGCAGTCCTGTGAGATGGCTCTGCAATATCCAACACACTTTATGAAGCTATTTCTGCACTTGTTCCTGTGTTAGTCAAACTCTCCTGAACATGGGCAGCCCAGCTAGCATTGAAAGGGATTTACTTCCCTTTCAATGGGGGTGATGGGGAGAAGCTGCCTCTACAGGCCCTTCTGGATACCTGTGTTAGATGCTGTAAGTGGGATGAAGTGGACAGCGCTGCCCCAGGAGTTCCCCATCTGATTCCACCACCCCCTGAATCAGATCACCAGTGCCGCAATCCAGTTCTCTTCTATTAAAAATTCTGCTTGGACTTAATTCTGTTCCCTGCCACAAATTTCCACCACTTTCCCAAATAGACTCCAGCACATGGATTCGCTGTCTTTTTAAAAAACTCAAGCAGCCCACTCTTTGGCTGTTTAGGGAGTATAAATTCTAGTTTTATTCTTTCTGACAGTCTTGCTGGTTTTCTTGAGGATACAGTGTAATGAATATTAAAGATGCACGGACTGTCCTTCAAAGACTAACACAGGATTTTTTTTTCCCTCTCTGATTTCTCTTTTATTGACATGTTAGAAGCCATTTGTGGTTGTCTCCAACTGAGAAAAATGCAGTGACATATCTGCTGTGTGGAAAGAGAAACTTAATAAAAAGCTTTATTAAGTCCTGGTTAAAAAAAAAAATAAAAATCACATTTTGTGTATTCTGAAGGGATACAGATGTGAGGAGACTGCTGTAGGACTTTCACTCACAGAATCACTAGACTGTGACCTAGGCTGCCTGGAGGAAAAAGGTGTGCTGGGCAAGAAAGAATATTTTAAGATCAATTGATATTTAGGGGATTAGCTGAGTTGTCATCTTCATATCAGAGCTGAAAGTGCCACCCATAGAAACCACACTGACTGGCAACGCTGGTTATACTTTCTCTTGTGTATGGAGAGCAACATTTACCTGCACTGCACATCATGTGAGACTTAATGGCAATAATTCTTTATTCATTCTGTTTCTTTTCACAAAATTAAGCTAAATGAATGCAGTGTGAAAGCAGAAAATTTGTGTGTGCAACCAGATGTGGGCACAACAAGCATGCAAGCTAGATATTAAACATTATAACGTTGTACAGTAGCCATATTTGGTCCAGATTTACAGATTTCCCACCAAAGATTGTTTGCATGTGCATGCATGGAAGATGATGAGATATATATGGTTTATTTATATATGTATGATGAAAGATTATGAAGGGGGTTACTGTTGCTATAAATTTTGGGGGTCTTTGGCATGAAGATGACATCGTTGTGGTAACTGGGAGCAGTTAGGGAGCATTTGTGCACCAAGGTAGGTTAAAGCATAAGTTAATTAGTTCAGTTCTGCCTCAAAGTGAGCCATGGTGGGAAAGTACAGTATAGAACAGTTGTCTGCTCTCTAATTGTTCTTATTTAAAAGATGAATCTGTTTTGCATCACTGGTTACACTGACATGCTGCATACTGAACCAGCAGCAAAATCATGTCTAATTACCATAAAGCTAATAGGAAAAGGAAGGTGAAATCTCATGATTAGTTTGAGAGTTCTGTCAGGGGACAGTGCAATCATGTTTAATTTGACTGCCGCATGGCATAGCTTTTCTTCAGTGTTTAAAAATACCAGCCATGCAAGTTTATTCTGAGGTCTGCGATGATAAATTCAGGCATTCTGGTTGGCAGGACTGTACGTATCCGATGCCTGGGCTCCAAAGCCACCTGACTGGCAAAACATCCACCGGGGCTCTGAGCTGTTGTACTGTTTCAGCTAGTGAAAGAAAAAGGCTTTTCATGATATCTGTTTGGGTTTTCTTCTGGGGAGATTTCCTGGCCATCGTTTTCTCATTTGCTTTTGTCTATATTAAAACTGACACTTATATAGCAAAGCTACATTTTAAAAAATCACACTAGATTTAGCAAATTACAGGCTTTCAAGAAATTCTCTTTAACATTAAAAAAAAATCATGTCAATACTATCAGAAAACAGTAATATTTTGGAACTTGCAGAAAACTACTTAGGTATGTTTCCTGGAGCTATTAGAGTTATTGTGACAACAGTAAGAAGTGAATGAAGTCTTCAGACACCAAAGGTGATATAAATGGCTTTTATGTACACATACATATGTGTGTGTGTATTTATATAACTAATGAACAACTGGTCACAGGAGATAAAGTTATGGGAGCTGAACAAGTCACTGCTGGTCAGTTGAGCCATAATAAACTGCCATATGTGCAGACCTAGTCCGCTCAACTTGAGAAGTAAAACCACAAGCATGAAGACAGTGTAAAGGGAGGCAAAAGCACACAGTACTCTAGGAGTTCAGCAAAGTGCAACTCAAATGATTACTGGGGACTTGTGAAGTTTGGACACTGCATTACTTGTGCTTTCCTTTTTTGGTGGTGACAGGGGAGGGCGGTCTTTTTTCAGTGGTGCCCAGTGACAGGACAAGAGGTAACAGGCACAAACTTGAAAATAAGAAGTTCCATCTAAACATGAGGAGGAACTTCTTCACTTTGAGGGTGGCAGAGCACTGAAGCAGGCTGCCCAGAGGGTTGGTGGAGTGTCTGTCTCTGGAGACGTTCAAAACCCACCTGGACATGTGCAGCCACCTGTGCAACCTGCTCTAGGTGAGCCTGCTTTGGCAGGGGGGTTGGACTAAATGATCTCCAGATTGTCTTCTAGATCTAGATGATCTTCTCACCTGATATCATTCTGTGATTCTTATGTCCCAGATCAGCAGCATCTATGAAAAGTGTGTAAGTAGTTAGTTGTCCAGCTGCTTTGTTTGGTGTGTCCGTCTTTACCAAATTCTCAAGACTCAATATTAGTAGCATATTAGACATGAGTAAATCTATTCTGCATCTTCTCTGGTGTGTCATAGTGGGAGGAATTAGCTGGCATTTATGATAGCTTGCTGGCGGCATATCAGCGAAGGATCACTCAAATAAGCCATATTCCCATTGCAAATGTGTGCTGCTGGGCAATAACCATTGCACAGTGAACTTTAGATATTTTTTTGCATTTTTAAATCACTCAGAAAAACAGATTCAGAGGTAATTCATTGTTGATTTGTCTTAATAACCATGTACTGTCTACATTCTTTTTTTTTTTTCCTTACAGACAGTAAATGTTTTCGTACAAGATGGAGGAACCGATTCCACACCTGTGAAAGTGCTGAACTGTGATACTATATCACAAGTGAAGGAAAAGATAATAGACCAAGTCTATAGAAATCTGCCGTGTTCTCAGTGGCCAAAAGCTGAGAGTGTAGTCCTTGGTAAGCAGCTACTTGTGATTCTATATTGAGCAGGTGAAACGTGTGATTCTGTATTTCCCCCAAAAATGTCTATAAAAGCAATTGATTGGTTTTTTTTTAAACAACAACAAAAAAGAAGTAGAATTAATGTTCAGCTGGATGCAAAAATACAGCATTTTGCAGCAATCTTAATATGCATTAAAAATTAATGCTTTCTTAAAGAGTTCTTTTTCCTGACTCTTAAAAGTTTTGTTGTACTGTCATTAGTGTGCAAAGTGCCTGTTAATGACTGTTAGCACAAATGTATTCATGTCTGACAGAATCAGTATCTCAGGTACTAATTAATGTGATAATGACAGCATGGACAATTAACTGATGGAGAAGTAATGAAGCAATTTCAGAAACTGGTACTGATTTTGACTTGCCTTTATGATGATTATTCAAAAGAATTATAACTTACAGGAGATGCATTTTTTGGAGATGATGAGCCACCCAGCTTCTGAAAATCATACTCCTTGAAGGCTTTCAAAATTGCTGTTCTCTTCTTGAGATAAAAAAATAGAGAAGTACCATTAAAGGCCTAACATTCTCATAATAAAAGCTCCAATTAATAATTTTGCAATATCTTCATTACTTGCTAAATCTGAAAGTAGAGGATGCAATTCTTGATCTTCAGAAAATCCTAGTCAATTACCTAAAATTGCCTTTCCTATTCCATACGAAGGCCTGGTCTTCTATTTTGGACTTACAGCTGTTCTTATTTTATGTATTTGCAGTATTCTTTGCAAAGGACGTTAGCTTTTTGTGGAAAATAATCAGAAGTCACGTGGGTGGTTAGGAACAGTTCATGTAAACTTCTGTAATAAAGGCCAAACTATTAAGCAATAAAGAACACACATCGTGGCATGTGCCAAATTACTTCTTTCTTCTTTTAATGTTCCACAGTGCGTCAGTGGGTCTCTGAACTGAAACGTTCTTGGAGTAGTTATTTTTGCACATGGTTAAAAACTGTTTTTTTCTTATTTTAATTATCCCTTAGAGTGGCGTCCAGGTTCTACTGCACAGATCCTCTCAGACTTGGATTTAACATCCCTAAGAGATGGCAGATGGAAACGCATCAACACACTAATGCATTATAATGTAAGGAGGTGTTTCAGAGCAGTTGTTTGCATCTGTTAACTGTTCTCCAGTAATAAATAAAATCTTTATTTGTTTTTAGAGAAACTTCTGTGCTACATAAAGAACAAAAAAAACTTCTAGCTCTGGGTCTAGGCAATGAAAGCTTGGGACTGTGAAAGGCTCGATCTGGACATATTTCCTGAACATCTTACCAAAAAACACCTCACCTAAATGCCAGGACTTTGTTTTCCTCATCATGGCAGTGTCCAAATTGAAATTTCCCTTTGAACACAAAAGCCTCTTTTGCTAGGTCTCGTATTCATCTCTTTTCTCTACCACTTCCTACCCCTGAGAATTATCTGTGTCCTTGCTCTGCTGCTAAATAGATTTTGGGTTGGTCTGGTTTGCTCAATAGCCTAGTCAGGAGAGCAGATGTTGACATTTTTATACTGTCTGGTTTAGGTTTCATACTCTGCACTCTACCAAGCACTTGCAATTCACTTATCTTCTCTTTATATGCTATTTATTGCTTTCTAACAACATATATCCTGATTAGGAAAGACAGAAGTTAGTTAGATTTCCCTCAGAAAACAGACAGGTACGATTCTTTATGATAAGCCCCGTTTTTGTACAAAGGGCACCCACGCTGGCTGAGGAAACCACTGAAGTCTTGGAGTTGTCTGCAGCATTTCCAGTAATCTCAGAGAAGGTGTTAATGTGATCTCATAATAAAGGAGGGGGAGGGAGTCTAGTCTGAACTGCAAAGCTGGATGCTCAAAGAAGCCTTTGAAGGGCAGCATTAATCATAGGTCCAGATTGCCTGCAAAAGACTACAGAAACCTACAGAGGTTCTGTAGTGCATACTGCTTTTGAATAACATCCACGTGTTTGTATTTTTAAAGGTCCGAGATGGTGCCACACTCATCTTGTCAAAAATGGGAATTTCCCAGCAGCCAGAGGATAATCAGCAAGATGTCCCAGGGGAAAGTAAGTATCTTGTGGCTTCACTACCTCCCAAAATGACTACAAGTCAAAACTCATGCAGAGAGAGTGACACTGTTGTCTTGATTTTGTTTATTGATCATGTCTGTGGGATATTGCTCACCAGACTCAGTAGGGCTTATTTCTTGTGTGTTACGTGCTGCACACTCGCTGTGGTTTTATTTGTCCTCATTATAAAAACATTAAATAATGGAGCTTTAACCATAATTGCTGTGAGTCCATATCCCAGCTTAATATAGAGCACTCTTAGCAAACATTTCCTTGCATATTTTGTTTCTTAATCCCACTACATCTATAGTCAAACCGTATGTTTCAGCTCTCCAAAGCTTTATCTGGCTTTCTCCTTCCTTCTTCCTCGTCTTACTTTTCTCTCCAAATTTCTTCCACTTCTTATTAGACTGACACTCTAGATGACCAGCAGTAGAGACCAGCTCCCTTCTCCATGACATTATGGATCTGATGTAATCTTTCTTATTGCATTTCTAACAACTATGTTGCCTTCCAAACTCATCTCTCTGTGGTCATATTTTGTGTCTCCCTCTCTTTGAGTGAAGAGGGGCCATTGGGGCCTACAGGAAAGATGAGGAACGACTCTTTATAAGGAAGTGTAGCAAAAGGATGAGGGGTGGTGGTTTTAAACTGAAAGAAGGGAGATTTTGATCAGATACCAGGAAGAAATTCTTTACTGTGAGTGTAATGAGTCACTGGAACAGGTTGCCCAGAGAAGCTGTAGATATCCCATCCCTGCAGAGGCTGGACGGGTCTTTGAGCAACCTGATCTGGTGGGAGGTGTCCCTGCCCATGGCAGGGGGGTTGGAACTTTTGGGATCTTTAAGGTCCCTTCCAACCCAAACCACTTTATGATTCTATGTTTCACCAGCTATGATAGCTTGGTTTGTTGTTTGGCTTTATTTTTCCATACATGTTATCTCACAGTGTTTTCCACAATTCCCTTGTTTACTCTGAGGTTTGCAATCCACTGTAAATTAGTGTTAGGATTTTCTTATAAGGTTTCCTCTCTTTCACATCACTAAAGCAGCTGCTGCATAATTCTTATACTGCTGTCTGCTACAGTCTGCTGGCCTTCTCAACACGAAAGACAACCTGTGGCTTGCAAACCGTCTTATACAGGTTTACTTCTACATGTTGGTATTCTGTCTACATCAATTTCCTTTATCTCAAAACCACTTGAGACACAATATCTATTACATTCTAAAATGCACATGAGATTTTATGGAAATATTTACTTGTAATTTATTTTCTTTGTTACATGTGTTTCCTTTACATGTCAGATGCTCGCTTTTCTTTTTTTTTTTTTTTTTTATCCCTATATTCAGTTATTTTACACAAGGTAGATTTATGGAATGATAATTGCTGAGATCATTCTTCCTGCTATGAACTCATTTGATATGCTTTTCTGTCTAGCGTTGATTGCAAAAGCCATTGCTTCACCTAATAGTTTCATTCCTTTAAACAGATTTACTAATCTTAGATTTAATAGGTTTTAAGAGCTGGGCAGTCAAACAGATTGGAAGTAATATGCCAGAAATGTACATTTTTCAAGAAGATGGGTCCCAGCTGATAGCTCTGACATATATCACTATTTTAAAAAAAAGTACAGACTTCCATTTCATTGGTGTTGAGTGTTGGGCAGGAAATTAGGATAGGCGGAAGAGCTGGCCATTTGCTTTTTTTTCTCTCCTCCTGAATACTTTCTCTTGAGACTTTTCCCAGCACCCTTGAAGGGTCTCCTAATGGTCATGGCTACACCTCTGCTGCTAGCCTATCACCCCTTTATTGCAAGTACCTGCCATAGTTGGCCCAAGCGGCGTCTATTGTGTCACAGCAGGCGACAACCCAGCATGTTAACTTAAAAAGCCATCCAGTTTAATACAGAGAGTAGTGAAGTGCAACCAGGCAAGGGGCTGATTCCCAGTCCCTGTTCAGTTTGATTGCACCAATTGCTGAGATAACTGCTGAGAGGGCAGTTACCTCCACTATAAAGAAATGGAGTGGACAGTGAATGGAGCCTGGTGGTGTTCTTAGCTTGCTTCACTTTCTTAACACAGAGTGATGTTCAGTCTCTCATTCGGGGCTCCCAGTCTTCATCCTCCCACCTCACTGCCCTTGTGGCAGGCAGTAGAGGACCAGAACATGCAGTTTGCCTTTTTTTTTTTCCCCTCTATGATTTTAACTTTAGCTATGATTCAGTATGAAGCTTTTTGAACATACATGATCTGTACTCTGCACTAAGGATCGGAGCTTTTTAGTTATACATGTGGCATACTAAATTGTAAAGGAAAAGCAGACTTCTGGGGACAGTGCTGTCACACAAGGGATCTCATTCACAAGAACAAAAAATTTGCAGAGAATTCAGATCTCAAAATATGAAGTGAAGACAACTTCCACCATTTTTCTTCTCCAGACCTTGTCTTGCACCATGGCAGTGTACAAACACCATGGCAGTGTACAAATTTGGGAAGGCAGCATTTCATGGTAGGATAGCCCGTTTTAATTAGCACCAAAGGGTCCTCAGAGCTATCTGGTGCCAACTTCTTCTTTTGGAAAGCTATAAAATGTTACAAAGCTAGCACTATGCGAGAGCCTGTGGTGATAGTGATTTGTAAGACACTATGTGTATGAAGGGGAGAGGACAGGATCAGAGGCTTCCCCTCCCACACATACACATTTATATGACACGGGGATTTACAGGGTTGGAATAAATAGAAATCCTATCCCTGCTTTATGAATGAGGCTTGTGATGAAGTGGTTTTCCTTTTATCCAGAGTCTCTCATTAACTTGCACCTTTTGCACTGAGAAGTGTCAGCTGAAGCCATTGACTGTCTGCCAAAGTACTAGGCTTTCCACAGAACGAAAATGTAAAACCATGTTCAGAGATGTTCCTCTAAAACCTGGCATTGCTTCCATGCTGCTTTTGATTCACAGCTTCTAACAGGAAGACAGTAGAAGCTGGAGGTTGTGACAAATTAAATGCAGTGTCTTTTGCTTCTGGAGATAATAAATGTAATTACTAATTTGTGTCAAGATGGAGAATGGTTTCAATGATTTCATGCTAGTATTTCTGCACTGAACTATAAGCCAAAACAACATGCCTTGTTATTCAGGGTTTTTTTTCCTGGTTGGTTTCTTTTTTCTCTTTTAATTCTGAATAAAATAGCCAGAGGGTTGCAGATCAGAAATACTGATTAGCAGATCCGTGTAGGACAGCCCTTCCTTCACCTCCACAGAGCAGTTTATTCATGAGGCGGGAGGAGACTGGAAGGAAGTTAATTTGCTGAAGGTCACGCAAGGGGAAAGGGGCAGCATTGCTTGTCACCATCTCGCTTGCCTCCATCATGTTTGCATCATGGTTCATACCACTATAATTAATCAGGGCAGTCAATATTTGGCATTAACCCCAACCCCATTACTATTTTAGATTGGCCAAAGAATGCCCCAGGGACAAGATAAAGAGTCTGGGGGAGGCATTTGACCCAGTGGGCAGAGTCTTCTCCCCGCTTACAGCTCGATGCATAATGCAGCTACTGCAAGAAAAAAAAAAGGAGTTTTCCCCTATCTTTTGTTTTCTTCGCCTCCTACTTTTCCATGGGAGAAAATATTATCTCACAGAAATGTTATTTTTCTCTTAGCAACTGTAATGCTAACATATTTTGTTGCCCCATGTTCTGAATTCCTCTTCCTCTTTCTTTCTTCTATTTTTAGCAATGAAGTGGGATCTTTGTATTGCAAAAGTTCGTTTGGTTGAGCTGTAGTCTCTTAATCCTTTCTTTCCTGTGAAATAACTACCACTTCACTAGCAGCCAATTCTGTTGTTGCTAAATAAACGTGGGCCAAATTAAGCCAAAACAAGGGCCAGTAATCTCAGTGGAAACACATTTGGTTATTTCTCTTCTCTCCAGAGTTAAACTGGGCCATATACCATCAGGAGGGCACAGAGAGGATAAATTCCTTTGAATCAAAGGAGGAAGCAGAACTGTGCCAAACAACTGACATAAGGCTGGAAAATAGTTCCTGCTCTAACTGTGTGATTTGATCTATTAATTTACAAAAGTAAATAACAGGCATTGCAAAAGAAATTCCAGACTTCAGGCCCACCAGCAGCTCTTACTGTACTGGCGGATGATTGCCGTAAATGGTATCGATTGCGAAATCACAGAACAAAGTGATAGCTTTTAGTTGTTTCTTGCTTAGTTCACATGAACTTCCAAGTGAAATTAAGGACTCTCAAAAGACAATGTGATTTACTGTGACTTTTTTTGTTGTTTCCCCTCTATCTTGTTAAGAAGTAAAGACTCCAGAAGATTGCATAGCTAATGATTTTCAAGATGATATATAAAGTAGATTCCAACAGAAGTGTTGATTTGGCCAGATTACATATAAGTGTTATTTTCTCTTGTGATATAAAATATTGAAATGCGTGCAAGCTGGTAAATTTAATGTAGCTGTTGAGGAATTTAATAAACTACTGTGGCCAAAAATTTGAAAGGACAAAAATCATGCGATTAGATTCTGATATTTTTCTGCTGTAACTGGGATTCAGTTATATTAGATACATATATTAAAGCATAAAACTTAGCAGTAATGCAAAATACTTTGTGCAACAGAGCTAAATCACAATTTTTATGGGAAAAATAACTTTCACATTTTAAAAATGTCAATGATTTTAAATGCTCTGATTCAGTAACTTCCACTGGAAAAGCATCGTTGCTTTTAGGGACTATGCCAAGTAGGTATCAAAGCTCAGAAATTAAAGGAAGAACAAGCAGAACCAGGAGGTTTGAAACTAAGTTTATGGCACAGAGTCTTTTTTCATGGGATATTACTTGCAAGTTAAAACAATTGCATGATCTCTTTTAGAACTGTTCATAACAAAAGCTTCTCCAGCATAGAGTTTGTCTGATCACTCACGTTTACTCTGAAATGCAAAACTCCCTTTGTGCTCATTGATTTTAGTTCAGGGACTAAGTGCATGACCAAGCATAGGAAGGCACTGTGATCAGATGAGCTGTCTTAAGCATCCAGGAGCTTACTCCTGTTCCTGCTAGAGGCTAACAGACTTGGTGGGAGACTCTTTCTCTGGTGTAAGCTATGAATACTGACAAACAAATCTTTTAAAATCTTATTATAATGGATTATGAGTCTTTACCTCTGTCTGCTGGAGTTCACATCCTCTCAGCAAAAGGGTGCATTTTTCCTCCTCTCAGCTACAAAGTCAAGTGGTGCTGGTCTAATGCTGATAAAAGCAGATATGAACTGAGGTACAATACTTTGAATCCAGGAGTTAGGGTTACACTGTAAATTGTGATGATGGTAGCTAGGAAAAAAAAAACAAAAACTGATAGCATCAATTCTTAAATTACCACTGCCAAATTCACTAGAGCTGCTACAACAGTATCTTACCTTGTACCTGGAGCAGGCTTTGATTGCCCTTTCTGTGGTGGCTTTTGGGTCAGACCTAGCAGAATTCTGTAGCTTGATCATGTCTCTGAGAGTTCACAAAGGGGTAGAATATTTCACTGTGTGGACCTCAAAAAGGTACACGTACTGTGCTTAGGTGACCAAACAGGAGTTTCTTTACTGAGCGATTCCTTCCTCTCCCTTTGCTCCTGACAAAATGAAGCCACAATCCTACTTCAGTGCTGGTTATTTTCAGCTTATGTATTATTGAACATTTAGTACTTGAGCTGTGAATGTTGGAACAGAGTGATCTAGATCCTCTTGGCAAGAGAAAAGCTAAGGATAGAGAATCAGAATCTTACCTGTACTTAGGTATATGATTATTTTTATGTTGTGAATTAAGTGTGAGGCATATTTTGTAATTATTGCAATTACTGTTTCTAGGACATGCACTCCTGGAAGATGAAAATAAGGTCTGGCATCTAGTACGGCCAGTAGATGAAATAGATGAAGGTAAATCAAAGCGAGGCAGTGTGAAAGAAAAAGAGAGGACCAAAGCTATTACAGAAATCTACCTGACCAGACTTCTCTCTGTGAAGGTAAGACTCAGCTGTGCCACGGTTACACCTTACATCTATAGATTTTGAGGGGCAAGTGAAGAAAATGATGCAACTGTTAATCATGCATTTGGCTGCGATTTTGAATATGTCTCACATACATACAAGCTGGTGTTCAGGGCTTCAAGTTATTAATATGCTGAGGAACATTACTGGGAAAGAGATAAAGTATAGCTGCCAATCAAAGCTGAGAACCATGATTATGTGTTCGTTAAATAAGGGTTTTTCATGCAAGACAGAGATGGATATTCTCTTTTGAGCCACCTGTTTAGATACTATTCTGTTAGGTTTTGTTTTGAAACAAATGCTTTACAAACTGCAACAGAGCCTCATATTTCCCTGGTTTTGTTTGTGATCAATGCTGCCATACTCTAGAAAAATAATAAAAATGTTTTCAAATAATAATAATAATCCTTTTGGTGTACTTTTAGTGCTTATCATGAAGAGTGGATCACAATCAAAATAATATTGTGAAGCATTCCACCTTGCAGAAAGAATTTAGAATCATGTGTTTAATGATCCTAAAGCTAGGTGAACCCTGATGAAAAGGAGGGTGATCTGGCTCCAGTTGAGGCCATTTGCCCAAGTGTAAAATGGTTGTGAAGGAAAGTCTGTGTATAGATGACAGACTCAGGACAAAGAGCAAGATGCAGTGACCCCTTTTCTATTGCAGATAGCCAGTTTATAGGTTATTACTAGTCTAGAACTTTACTAACTGGTACAGAGATGGTGAGGTGTGATGGCTGGCACCACAGCTACCCATGCTGCCCATGAAGTGTTGATGTGTCCTTGCTGACAGCAGAGTGGATTAGGGCTCCTTGACTTCTTGGTCCCTGCCATGTTCTGTGGCTGGCAGCTGGAGTGACCTTGAAAGAGAGGATGTGGCCTCAACAGGGTTATCTCTAAAACAAGAGAGGACAGTCTCTGAGGTCGTGGTCTCTAAGGTCCAGGCAGGTGCAGGAATCCAGCCAAGCATACAGTCCTTCTGGGGACACTTCACTCCTCATGCTCAATGGAGTTCATGGGGATGGACCAGGCTGGGTGTCTGATGAGACCCAAGTGCTTGCCCTTAATCAGAAAGTCAAACGATCACTGGTACTTGTCCTCTCATTCTGCTTCTAAAAATTGCATGGTGACCTAGAGTTAGAGAAACTGGAGGAGGGAAACTGCAAAACCATTAAAGAATGGCTAACAATTATTTTATGTGCACAACAACCCTGAAGTGTAAATGTGTTGTATGCTTAGCTACCAGTTTCTGCTTCTTCTGTCAAGCAGAAAGCACACCTTGCTGTGCAAACTGTAGAATAGTTGGTGAAGCTGCAACCTTTCAGGCTAGAACATAAAATTGTTCTCTAGAAGGTCTTTGCTGCGTTGGCAGTGTGCAAGGTCGCTGCTCTGAGAAGTTGCTTCTTTGTTGTCACCTGGTACCCTTAGCACTCAGGATGAAGGCCATCAGTAACTGCAAGTAGCTGTTATTGTCAGTAGGAATAAAAGGCTCTAGGCTGGCATCAAGTTCAGCCTGTAACACAAATGTAATAGGTTTTTTTTTTAAATTTGCTTTTAGGGGACACTTCAGCAGTTTGTAGATAACTTCTTTCACAGTGTGCTCAACTCAAACCATGTGGTGCCCCCAGCTGTGAAATACTTCTTTGACTTTCTTGATGAGCAAGCAGAAAAACATGATATCAAAGATGAAGACACCATTCACATCTGGAAAACAAACAGGTACATTATGAACAGAATAATACTTGTGCTGCAGAGAAATGAGAGTGTAAATTCCAGGTATGGACTGGCACTCTTACCACAAATCAAAGTACATTTCACTTATAATTCTCAAAATCATTTTAATTGAGATAATGTGTTTATATGATCAAAAGCATTCCCCATAAGCCTACAAGCTGCAAAAATGAAACAAGCCCTCGTATGGGGTTGTCATTGGCAGATTTACCACTTCATTTTTTGTCTTTTCTCTGAGAAAAGTAGGAGACAAATGGGACTAGATTTATCTGTCAAAGCACAAAATCTAATAAAATACTACACATGTACTTTCTCTAACCACGCAGAAATTGTCACTTGCTATTTTGGGGCACTTAAGATTATTTTTATACAAGTTTTTCTCATTTTTCTGAGGGAGATGTAAAGGTTTGGGTTTCAGGTATGGAAACCAGACAACAGATAGCTTGTATAAATGTTGAAATAGAGAATTAAGCTTCATTGTTGTGAGGAGATCGAAATGCAAAACCTGTGCTTAATTTCATGTGATTTGCTTGGTGTAGAACACTTGTTGTATAAAAAGGATTATTTATCTTTTTCCTTGCTTTGCAGCCTTCCCCTTAGATTCTGGGTAAACATACTGAAAAATCCCCATTTCATCTTTGATGTTCATGTTCACGAAGTAGTGGATGCTTCCTTGTCAGTCATTGCACAGACTTTCATGGATGCTTGCACAAGAACAGAGCACAAATTAAGCAGAGTAAGTGATTTGCATTCTACATCCTGACTACGCTCACGCCTGACAAGACAAAGGGCATCCTCATAGACAATACCCATTCTCTGAGGAGCTGCAGCCTTGATAGTTTCTTTTTAGCTTTATAATGACGTTAGTATTTCACCACTTAACAGGTTGGTGAACATGTCAGCACTACTGTGTAGTCTGCTGATTGATTTTTATAAAAAGCAAAAATATCAACTACTTTTATAACAAGCAAGCTTAAGAGCTGGTTATTTCATGTCCACAATAATTTATTATCATCTTGCATGGACGTATTTATAAAAGTCAACAGTAATGCCGTGTGTAAACCATCCTTTTAAAGCAAGTAATCCCTACCCATGTACAAAGGTAAATGTTAATAATAAACATATAAATGTTAATATTGGTAAAGCTCAGGTGCACGTGAAAATAAAGATTGATCTTAAGTTCCTGACTTTGTTGCTTCCTAGAGATGTTAATAAATCAATCAAGTTTCTCTCTGTTATAAATTTTTCAGGATTCTCCAAGTAATAAATTGCTTTACGCAAAAGAAATCTTCAACTATAAGAAAATGGTGGAAGAGTAAGTATAGACTCTTTTCATGTTTATTCAGAGTTTCTAAGGTCTCAAGCCTGTGTGAATGTACTCAGTAAGAGGAAAAGCAAATGCTGAGGTCATCATAGTCATCTGTTGGATGTTAAGAATTATACACCTGAATGTTAAAACTTTCTCTTGTGGTGGCATTGGCAGGGTGAAATGGAACACCGTTATGTGCTCGTGTGAGTGTGTGCTCGTGTCTGTGCAGGCAGATGGATAGATTTATCTATGCATTTATTCAGGAGAAAAGACGATGCTGTTCTTCTGCAGCGGTTGCTGTCACCCGTACGATCTGTCTTAACCAACGCTGTGCTTCCATAGCTCACTAGAGATCAAATCCTGAAAAGATTTCAGGATTTCAGATTTTCTATTCCATCTCTGAGTTTGTTCATTTCTTAATGACAAAACCCTTGCTAGCTGATGACTTCCAAAGTTTGAAGACCTGAAATAAACATTGGCTGCAAATACAAATAGGTATCTTTCCTGTGGTTTGGCCCTCTACAATCAGGTGTGATTTGCCTCTCTTGCAAAGACACTACTGAGTGTTGGGAGGCTGGATTACTGAGGAATCATTAGTCCCTTGTGGCAGAATCTCTCTTGCATTATTAGGAATTTTGTTTAAAGTAATTGCCAAATGGAAATATAGGATTACCAGAATGCCAGAGTGTATTTCACCTAATTGAAAACTTGTTATCATTTGTTGCAGTTACTACAAAGGTATTCGTCAGATGGTGCCAGTTAGTGACCAAGACATGAATACTCATCTAGCAGAGATTTCCAGGGTAAGAATAAGTTCCATTTTCTTGTGCTGACATTGGAGCCAAGTATAGCACTGTTCTTCATTGCCTTCTCTTTCCAAGTCAACAAGTGGATTTATTGTATGCGCAAACATCAAATGATTTATTTTGAACATCTCTGAAAGACGGCTCCTTGCTCTAGTTATGTCTTTTAGCCCTTTAAAATTTGATTATTGAGTGGAATGAAGAATAGTTATCATGGCTAATCTGAGTGATGCAGGTGCCAGAGCAAAATGTTAGGATTTTTTCACATCCATTGTGGAAAAATGATAGCACTCTTGAATGATCATACTGATAACAAGTAATGACTGAATTCAGAGCACTACTACAGCAAAAATTAGATTTCAGAAAGGAAAGGGGAGGCACATATGTAACACATACCTTATCTGAGAGCTGTCTGTACGAGCTGTGAGTACTTCTGCTTTATGCTGCATGTGAGAAGCTCACCGTGTGCCCCCTCAGTGGCGCTATTGGCATGGTAGGTTATTGGGGTTTACCTCTCATGAAGAAGAGCAGAAGGGGGTTGGTTGCAAGCTGGGGACTCTGCTTGGAGACTAGTGGAGCAAAGACACTACAAGACCCGCTTCAAAGAGCCTGCTCTGCAGCTCAGCTTGGCTAGAGCAGGCCCGTGCCTTTGAAGCACTCAGTTTAACCAGGAGAACCAGGAGAGGCCCTCACCAGTCTTAAAAGATGTTGTTTAGCCTGAGCAAAGAGACAGTGTACTTAATGGCTGGTTTACTCATTCACTTAATTTAGTTGAAGAGTTCTAGCGTAAGTTGAAGAGTTCTAGCGTAAGGAGGATGTTTGGGGGATTTTTTGTGGTCTGTTTATTTCAGTGCCCTTAGGACCTAATGTTTTGCAGCTCAACATCCTCATGAGAGCATTTCTATTTTCAGTAATTCCCTATAAAACTCATCTGCAGTGACTTTCAGTTTCCAGTTCACTTTATTTATTACACAAATTGAGATGCGTATAAAATTAAACTGTTTGGTGATTAAAAGAAAATTCAATAGAATATTTTAACATTGGCAGATATATGTTGATCCTTTTTATTTACATTATAAATTATGATAAAAATTAATATGGAAGGAGTAATTGAACATTGCAAATTTTGACCAGCACAAGCCAGAAAAGATGGATTTTTCTCTGTTGCTTCATGCCTTGGGTAATTATTTATGCCAGTAACAACATTTTGCAAATCTTCATTTTCTTAACTAACTTAAAAGACTAAAGGCATAGCTAGAGACTTCAATCCTATACATTGGAATGAGTACCATCTGGTTAGAGAGGTAGAGCACATTCACTAAAGGAGTTAAGTGTCTCTGGGGAGGGAGGAAGAGGTAATGGAGGGATTATTTCCTGCTTCGTTTAAAGTCCCTTCTCTATCTGTCTCTCTCCCCTTTCCATCTTTGTGAGTCAGTTGGATTTTTCCAAACATACACGTGCTTGTGGTCTTGATGAGTTACACCTTTGCTGTAGTGAGGTGTGAGTACTTTCAAAGAGTTAAAAAGAGCTGGAAAAAGGATTTCAAACAGCCATGACAGTGATGGAACCAATGTTTAATATCTCGACAATACGTAGATTGTACTGACTAAATGTTTTAGTTATACATACCCATGTTGGTAACAGATGTTTGACCTGTAGTCTGTGGTTTGACTTTCAGACTTCAAAATATTTTCCACCTCCACTGTTAGAGTTGTGGACAGAGGGAAAGTTTTTGATCTGAAAATCACCAAACTGAAGTTTTCTCACCCCTCTTTTTTTTTGTCCCAACTGTCATTTAACATTGTAACATGTAACAAAAGTTACGAGATGCAGAGTTTCCATGTAGAAGTACTGTGTCTGGCAGTGATGTGTGGGGATAACTTTCAGCTGCCTGTGATCAGTTTGACATGTTTGCTGCTGTGTGTTCAACAGGCACATACCGATTCCTTAAATACGCTTGTGGCTCTACACCAACTCTACCAGTATACTAACAAATACTATGATGAGGTAAGTTGCAGCTTTTGTTTTCATTTTTTAATTATATCATGGTAAAAAGTTATCAAGGCTAACATCAGCCTAAAGGAACAACTTCTGGACTTCCCTGAGTAATCAGGTAAAAGCAATGCTGAGCAGAAAGCTCTGACTTTGCAATTATACACCTTGCTGGGCAATTACACCGGCCAAGGGTGTATTTGTATAACTGAACAATTTCAGTAGGGCTGTCTGTTTCTGGTAGTGACAGTTTAACGAGATCTGTAAGAGAAATAGATTTTAAAATAATTTCTTTTCAGCTCTACCATCCTAAGAATTAGGACATAAGAACGTCACCGAGCGAGAAGCACTCATCAGAGCTGTATCAGGTTTCAAGACAGTGGTTTTTTTTTCTTAGAAACAGCCCATTAGACTTGTTTCACTCATAGGAATGGGGCCGTGCCGTTATTATAAGTTAAGATGCACCTATAACTTCCACGCATGCTACTGTCCCCCGTTTGCTGTGCCAAATGAAGTTCCTGCCCAAGGCAAACCAAAGTCGAGCACCAGTTGAATATAGTCTGATTCAAAGGGAGACGCAGCGATTCAGCCCAAAACATTTCTTAGGTTCTTCAGGCCTTGTGGAAAGGGGGACAAAGAACATCACGCTGCAGCTGAGCCGTGGCTATAGCTCTCCAAACTTAATCTGAAAACAAAAAGAGAGAAGGGAACTTTTATTCAATGGTTTCCATGGAAATGAATGCCTCCAGAAAACTCTCAGAATTAAATCAAAGTGAGTAGGAACAGATGCTGAATGGAAAAGGAGTGCAGCACATGGGAGCCCTTTTCGGTTAGTCTTGCATGGCAGCACAGCTCGCGTTTTCACTTACATTTAGCACTAACGGCAGCGAGTCTCATCCTCAGCTTCAGGGCAGCTGCTGCACACGGGAGCAGCAAGGCTATTGCAGCTTTAAAACAGATGTAGGCAGGGAAAATGAAATCACCCCAAGAGTCCTTGCAGTGGGGTCAGTAGGGGAAGTGGTTGGAGGAGTGCAGGCCAACCTGGTGTCCTTGTCCCTTGTCCCCAGCTCTAAGCAAATTGACTTTTGGCACATTCCCGTGGCCTGACCTCCTCCACAAACACTCAGGGAACCTGGATGACAGATGAACAATAAAACCTTGACTCTCCCACACATCCCTGTGTCCCTGCTTCCACTTGTGGCGTCAGGTGTGGTGGCAGGTGCCGGTGGTGTCACCAGTCTGTGGGACTTGTCAGTGTCAGGCCAGCAAAACCCAACTCATCACCGCAGCTCTTCCCTTCGCAAACGTCACTGTGTAACAACAAGGTGCATCGGATGAAAAGGCTGCTAATTCAGAGTTATGGAGATAATCTGTCAAGAACCATTCAGTAAAATTAATTGAGTTTATTTATTTTCCATTAAAATGTTTTAATTTGCATAAATTGGAACATTTTGCAGCTGCCCTTGTCTTTATCACTGACGCAGTGGTTCCCAGCATGCGCTGTACCTTCTGCATCTCTGCAGGGCTTGACAATGACTAAGTGGGTACACTCTAATTGTCCACATTTGTATGAAGGATATATTCACCAGCAGAGATAATCATGAATTATTTAGGCTAGATTTGAGGAGTTACAGCTAGATGTAATTGTTTAAATTAAGGGAATAATATCAAATTAAATTAGGCCCAATTTAAATACTGTAATAAGTGTTTATTAACCATCTTGTGAAAATGTTTTCAGGCTTTAAAAACAAATTCATTGAAATAATTATTTCTAAACAAATTTGCTCCAGCGTTTGAAACTCAAATGCTATACCAGCTCTTCAAAGGGAAATTATAGGCCGGATTGATGCTGAGTGCATTCATCTCCATTGTCAATGATATGCAAGAACTATTAAGAACCCTGGGAAGTGACAAGCAAAATCTGTTTCTCCAGTTCTTGGACTTCCAAGTTCATATAGTATTTAAACAGAGTTAAAGGTTTCTGCTTGATTACGGTGTCTGACTCTTATTAATAAAGCCAGTTCTGGAAAAGGAAGGGTTTTGCTGCGTAACACGTTCTTCTAATGGAGAAATGTAATAGTCAGTGGGAAAGTGTCCCTAAAGGATGTTGGAAATGAAAAACCTTTTGAAACCTTTGAAATTTGATCTTGAGAAGCCCTAAAAAACTCTATTTGAAGAAAAGACTTCTCATAACAGTTGACCTTTTCTAGCTCTTGTTTTCAAATCCCTTGTGTCTTAGAGTCATACCTTCCTATGTATATTCCATATAGCAGAGGTTGCACATGGGCTTCTGGGGGGCTCCTCTGATGAGCTCTTTACTTCCTGAGCTATGTGGTGCTGGGCCGGAGTATTGGCATTTCTTGGCCAGATCCAAAGGGAGCAGCCGCCGCCTGACGCTGTGGCCAGACAGTTGTCTCCATCATATTGCCTATAGACACAAGAGACTTTGCACTGCCCTACCTTATGCCTGCACGTGGACCACCCAGGAGCTTCTCATAAACAAAACTCACAGGGATGGGGCTTAATTACTGCTGGCAAATGACACTTCAGCCTTATAGGGTGCACTCTGCATAAAACCACTGTTTCTTAAATAGCTGCAGAGACATTTTTGCCCCTGCCTGGTCCATCTAGGAATGTAATATTTCACAAGATAAAGTGCTACCTATTCGTTTGCTTGGGTCCCAGCATAATAGGAAACATTACAGCAACTTAGATAAAGTAACAGAGACAATCATTTCTGTTGCCTTTATGTAAAAATAGAACATGGGGCCTAGATGGGTTTTATCTTTGGGACAGAGTAAATGCAACAGACTCTTTACGAGCAAAGTAGGATCAACCACTTGGTCTGGGTATATGGTTGTCGTATATTTTAAGTTAAATGTTTCTAAACATTCTGTGTTTATTTCTTCCAGATTATAAATGCACTTGAAGAGGATCCAGCTGCACAAAAAATGCAGCTTGCCTTCCGTTTACAGCAAATAGCAGCTGCTTTAGAGAATAAAGTGACTGACCTTTGACTCAAAAGCCGCAATAAAGAAATCTGATCTGAAGATGTTCAAATTCATTCTTCCTGTTAAGGAAATAGTGTTCTATTTTTTAATGTATAATTACAACTTTAAATGAAAGATTTCATGTTTTTTTGATAGCAGAGGTGTAATGTAAAGAATTTTTACTGTAAATTATGCTTCTAATTAAAAGCTGTGTTGTGTGTAAATGAATCTTCTGTGGGAAAGAGAGTCCTTTGGTTGGGGGCAGGGTGGGGGGTGGAAGAAGGAAAACCTATAGTCCGTTTCATTTAGTAGAATCTGAGACATCAGCATTTAGGATCCATTATGCAAGTAATTTCAATACTATAGCATCCTTTCTACATTAAGCAATATTTGTACTAGGAAAACAATAGCTTACTCAGAGACACATGCAATATCCCCTTTTCTTTTGATAACTGGAAATTGACTTCCACAATAGCTCCAAATCTTAGTCTGTGCTCACAACGAACACCGTAAGCAACGTGTCCGATTTCTCTGCAGAGTCTGCAAATGGGGTTTGCTACCACACATGGTTCTTAATTTAATTATTTATGTCCATGGTGATGCACAGTATCGCACCCACCACAGTTGGCTATGACAGAAATAAGAGTAATGTCAGTGTAGGAGGGTTCTACTGATTAAGTCTCATTTGGTTCAGAAATCACTGCAAAGAAGGAATTAGTCCTTAAAACTTTACAACTCTTTGTTATTATTGTGAGTTTTATGATATATGCTAATGTGCCTTACTTGTACTAATTCTGTGAATCTGATGAATGGTTTTGTAAAAAGAAGCAGAACAAAAAAAGAAATATTTATGTGCTATTGAATGACTTTTGTGTGAAAAACATGACCAGCAGAATGCTTGTAATTAGCTGCTTGCCGAGAGTGTGCTGTTTAACATGATTTGATTATGTATAATATCTGATTTTAGAATGGTTCTGATGATTTTTTATTTGAATCTTGGAACTGTCCTAGAAAGGCCATCACTTGTTTTTATTGTATTTGTGATGTAAAATACTAGTATGATAGTGGAAAAATCATATACCCGTCTATTGAAAACCACTCAGTCAGTTTTAAGCCTTGGAATGCTGCATTCAATTGAATACACACCATAACCCATAGCAAAGACAATTGAAGCAACTTGTCAGCAAGTGTGTGTTTACAATATAGGTAAGCTCCGTACAAATCAGAAAAGTTAGGTACTTCTTCTTAAATTGCTGTATTGCACATCAGAGAACTCCATTCCTCTTTGTCTTGCAAGTTTTTTGGCAGTGAAGTAGCATTTTAATGAAGCGCTGCCATCTGTCCCCTCCCTTCCTTGTCCTGCCAAGCGCCCGGACGCTGCTGACTCTCAGCAAGTGCCCGCAGTCTCTGCCGCCCGCTCTCCCTGCCCGCTGGGGGGGTCACACCCTGACTTTTACTGTTTGTTGATATTTTTACCCCCTTTTGAAATTTCCCTAGTATTTCTCAGTGGGCCCTTCCGTCAGTTTCCGAAAACCAAAAGCCTCGCCAGAACTGGTTTCCTGCCCAGTAAGCCAGGAGGGGGTGGGGGGGTCGGTTTGTTTTGTACTCGGCTTCTTGCATTTGTGTATAACCATTCCCAAACCTGCCTGGGCTGTAAGTTGTTTGACGCTGTTTAGGACTGAGGTACATGACTTCCACATAAAGGTGCTTTGCCAGCTACTCCTTCATCAACAAAAGCATCCTAATTTCATGGCTAATCCGTTTCTTTGTCATTATCTGTAAATCCTGTTAATTGTAAATCAAATACAATGTTGGTTTTTTTCCACCGAGGCTCACGGGATCTTTACTGAACCATTGGAGGAGGGTGGGTGTTGAAAGGGGCTTGTGTCGCTTCCTCCAGGGGTGAGAGAGCAGCAGCGTCCCTCAGTCTGCGGTTGGGAATGGAGACGCCCAGCGCATCCTGCAGATGGGGTGCCTGACATCATGCCCTTTTCTGCGGGCGCTTGCTCTGAAAAACAAGAGTTCTCTTGAGAAGGGAGGATGTAGCGCAACATCCCGGAGCGAGGTCTTCTTGACTGATGAAAATCCATCTTGGGAGCCGAAAGGCAATTAAAACACAGGCTCAGCAGCAGCCCCCAGGGAGATCAGAAAGCCCTGCTTGAGCAAGCAGGCTTTCAGGGGGAACATTACGTGTCCCCCACCATCGGTGACCTGATGCAGAGCAGCTGCAGGCGATGGTAAGCCGCCGTGGGCTGTGGAGATGCTGGGTCTTTCTTACCTGGCAGACGAGCATGTGCGGGTTTGTGTTGGATCTGCTGGTCACTCTCTGATGCCCTTTTTTTACATCCTGGGAAAATTGCAGGCTTTCGGGGCTGCAGTGCCGTCTGCCAGGGACCACGGAGGCAGATAACGGTGAGCAGCTGCAGCGACAAAAGAGACTTAATGCCAGTTCTTCAGTTTCTCTAAGTCTCTTCTCCTGAAAGCACTGATTTGGAATTTGAATTAAAGAACTGAGATGGTTTATTTTATTCTGTCCCAGTTTGGCTGAGCTCCTCCGGCGCTTGTTTTTCCACTCTGGTGCTCAGTTTTGTCCAGGCCTAGATTTTTGGCTTCAATTTTCCCTGCATTTTAGCAATCTGATTCTTAAAGGCTTCATGCTCCTCCTTTGGTTTCTGCTGCTCCTGCCATCTGGTTCATCTGCAAGATAAAAGAAAAAAGCTCACCGGGGGTCTCCCTCCTTTTCTTTCCCTCTGCAGCCCCTGTAAGGGGTACTTTCTTTTTTGAGCACAAGAAAACCTTCTCTCTGCATAATAGGAGCCACTCTACTCCAGAGCAGCAGCTGGGAACAAAACTCCCTTGCTTGGACATTTCCCAGCCGTAGTTCAGAGGTGGGTGCAGGGTGTCGGCCACCACCAGCAAGTCTGAATCCCATTGCTGACATCGGCCTCTCTAAATGGTTTGCTTGTCTCCCCACCAGCAAACAAGCAAGTAGAGGTGATGATGGGGCAAAGACCCTGCCCCTGCTTACCTAATATGGAGTAACTTGCCCAACTGAACAGGAATTTGGGGTTTTGTCTCCATCTAGGAATTTACTGTATTCTTTAGCACCAGGTTTCCCCTCTGACACCTTGCTAGATCATTTTGCTGTTCTCCTTATCACAGAATCATAGAATTGTCTAGGTTGGAAGAGACCTTTGAGATCATTTAGTCCAACCAGCAACATAACTGATAAAAAACCATATCACTGACATGATGTATTCCCTATAGATTTATAAGGACGTGGTTATAGGTGCAGGGGGATCTCAGTTCGCTTGTGCACATGAGGCATAGTGCTTCCTCAAGATGGTTGCTCTAATGCATCTGTAACATCCTTACTTGAGCCTCCCCCTTCTGCCAGCTGCTGTGTTGGGCACATGTTTCTCAGCCTGCTCAGTCTGAGCTGTGTTTACACTGACTCTCAGGCTATCCTTTCTGGCAACCTTTCAAAGACCAGCAGAGACATCACTATAAACAAAAATATACAGGGAAGTCAGAGACTCAAACTGGAATTCATAAATTCACAAATGCCCAAATTGTCGTAGCATGAGATTTTTCGCCAGCTACATAAAAACTTGAAATGGCTCTGAGCTTGAATTTCAGCTCTCCTGGACTTATCAGCACTGATGGCACTTTGTGGCCAGTCCTTTACCATCCCAGGGCCTCAAGACTTGCTAGTAAAGCAACCTTTTTCAACCATAGTATGCCCTGGTAATATGTACCTGCATGCTCTAAAATAATCTCTGATGTGATCCAAGCGGCTCTTTCACACGCTTCCTACAGCTGCAACACCTGAATTTACCCTGATAAATTAAGGCTCTAGTCAGGTTTCCCATTTGCACCTAAGCATGTAGTGTAACAGCTCTCTGAGGAGAACTGTCTAAAGGGTTTGATTGAGTGAACCTTGCTTTCTCTGAAGACTTTTTCCAAGCCTCTTGACTTGTCTTAGAAAAAGTTTATGGGGATATTTGTTTGGGGCTTTTTTTTTCCTTCTTCTGTCTAGAGATAACCTGTCAGAGCAATGAGACAGTCAACTTCTGAATTTTAAAGAAGAATACCTGGCTGTCATCCATTTTTCTACCAACCACTGGCTCGAGTCCTGTGCTATTCTGTTTTACACTCAAAGGGGTTGAAATTTGGCACTTTGAGCCACTAAAGCTGTTGCACTGGAAACCTCAGCACCATGGTCTTTGTGAGTTGCTTTTGTCTCTTATTCCCAGCTCCATGCAGTCGAGCTCAGTGCCTGAAGCTTTCCAGTTTCTCCATCACACAAGCTTCTCTCTTCTTAGAGGTCCGCTTTGCCACATCTGCCTGGAGTGTGAGATTCCCTCGATAATGAATGACAGCAACACACGGGCTGAAAATGATTGGCAACTCAGTTTCCTGAGGCTCTGCACTTGCCCAGTCCGTGTTTCTGCCTTTTGTATTTTGAGACACCCTCCTTCAGTTGATGAACGATGACTTTGAAAGGTAAAATTGTAAACTCAAGTTGGTCTTTCAGCTGTCCTCTTTTGTTAGCCTTTGCCTTGGTGGCAGAAGTCTTGGTGTTTGACAATTCCTGTAGAAGAGAAGCAAAAGAAACTTTCCAGACTCTTCCTGTTATCAGGAAGATTTTAAGGGGTTTGTTTTCTTCAAACCATGTCCCCTTCTGGCTCAGTGGGAGGGAGTATTTCTCCATCCATTAGAGAAGAAAGTGGCTTCTCCTGTGTGGGCTTGTAATAACCATCCACACTACACAAGATCACTGCCGTTGTACCACCCCTTCAGAGCTGATTTTTGTCTTGCCAGTGCACACTGCGTGCTGCTGCGTGCCATTCCCAAAGAGGACAAATCCTACTATCATTCGTAGCCAGGCAATCAAAAGCTATTTCATTTACCCATGTATTCCTGTTTCTTTGCTGCTTTTCAGATAATTGCCATTTGAACCAGAAGAGAGTTTGAGTGCTTTCCTTATTTTTTTAAGCTTTTAAAGCACCTATGTGTCTTAACAGATTGAACACTTCAGAAAGAAACTATTTCTTCAGTGGGACAGAGGACAATAGCTCTCGTACAGCTGTATATGGCTCATCTTAAAAGGAAATAAAAATCCCACCATGAACCACACACTGTGGTTTTGAAATCCTTTATTCAGTGCTCTAATTCTGAACAATGTTTTTGGCTTATTTAATTCTCCTCAAAATTGAATGTTGAACAAAACTCTTTTTTTTTTTCTTTTAATCCACTGTAATAAGAAAGGAGTGAAATGAAAAATGTATTCCTTTGATACCCTTAATCTTTCCTCTCCTGTGGCTATGCTCCTCTTCAGTAAGAGATCATACTTGCAAGTTGCAAAGCCTGGAAACCAATCCATGGATATAAACCAAACCAAAATCCATGTTTCCTGCTGTTGCATCTGGGCCTATGGCAAATGCTCACAATTGTAAAACTGCCTCCAGGACGTTATGTGGAATGTCATTTTTGTGGATCTGGCTGGTTTCCTCCATGTGATCCTTCTTTGTGTGGGTTTTCACCTTGCGTTTCGGTGGCACTTGCTGGCCCACGACACTACATTCTTCTGAAGGCCCACGGAAGGAAACAATCCCTGTCTGGATTAGTCATGCACTTTTCATCCCCAGAGCACCCCATGGGCACTCAGGCCTTCCTCAGCTCAGCTCACTAGAAAATGACACAAGTGGATTTTTTTTTATGCTATAGTAGACAGCCTTACTGAAATATAAAACATTTCCATCTGTCTAAATTAAGTCATGTTTGTTTTGTTAATAAAAACCCACTGGTAACACACAATACTGATTTCATCTCTGATGTACCAACGGCCCTTTTGAGTTCACCTAAGCTCCACCTAAAGTCTGTAACACCCTCTGGCCTGGCCCCCTCTAGCTCCAGACTAGAAACCAAGACAGATCACGTTACTATCATTCAGTCTTTAGCTAAGGCTAAATACATACATATCACATTTGCTTGATGTGGGTATTCAGCCTTATTGCTGATTTAGTGGACTAAAGTTTGACTTATGAGGCTGCTATATGGTTATGGTACCCAAAAGTCCTGTAATGAGGCCTTAAAACCCAGCTAAGGAACAGAAAGACCACCATCGGGTTCAGCAGCAGCAGATCTATCATCCCTCATTCTGCTCAGCTGTCCATATATATTCTGCCCTTTATTTTAACGTGGTCTTATTGTGCTTTTCTTGTGCACTTGAAGCACTTGCTTTGTATTCTGGTACATTACTGCTTGAGATGAGATCATCCATCTGGGTTTTGTGCTGTTTTGGAGCTACAGGTTTGGTATTTAATAGGGTCATACCCTGGTGCACTTACTCCTCTTACAATAAAACTCACTAGAGAGCTGTGGCAAGTTATGGTTTTTTCTCACTATGTCTGAAGTTTCATATGCTGATTGCTTTGACCTGGCTATCTACAGTAAGAGCCTGTAACTGCCCACGTGCTATTATAGCTTCTGATTTAGGTTATGGTTGTGATTTTATCTTTCTTCTCAGTGAAAAGAAGATTAGAAATGCTTTGTTTGCCATTTAACTGGAAAATGTTAATAATTTAGCTGCATCTCCAAGAGAAGAGAGGGGAAAGGGGAGGTGACGTCCTTTCCCTGTGAGGTGGCTTTGGACTATTCTTTTCTGAAGTTAACTAAGACAGTGATGACAAAGACCACTTCAGCATTGTAGTCGCTCACAGACCTAAGTTTCTTTGTGGTTAATCATTCATGTGAATTAGCAGGGCAAATTTTTTAATACGGAGCTTGAATGTAATTTCAATCTCTGCTGTCCATCACTGTCTCTCTTTATCGGGTTTTTGAGATGACAGCACACACAATGTATCTATGATTAGATTCTGGCTTTAAATATTTAGAGTCTGAATCACATCCATTTGTACTTCATTTCAAGGTTGAAGTAATGTGGCAGGACACACATTCTGCAGGAGTTAAAGCTCATAAATAAAAGGAGTGTTGAGTTATTCGTTTTAAACTTCTAAGCAGTTTCTCTTTGTGGGCCTGAACCCACATGTTGCCTGGGGTAAGCTGCAGGATTGCCAGCTGGGCTGCGAGGCTCTGCCCTGTACGCACTTCCCTTGCACTGGTCTGCCAGCCGTGGCCACTGTCCCGCCTGCTGGTCCCGCTAAGGTTTTGCGGGTTGTTAGTGCTCATGGCTGATATGGTTATCAGGAGAACTGATTGAGCCTAACAAATTCCAGGCTGGGTTTTGCTTAGCTCCTATTTAATTCAAACTGCTCTCTGACAGGTCACAGTCTCATCGGAAGGCTTGCCCCACTACTGATGACCAACTGGCATGTCCGCAGCCAAAATCTTTCTGTAAGCTGTCTGCTAGGAAAAGATACCAGTTTAAACCTCTCTCCAGCAAGTGATAAACCCAAGGACAGATGAGTTGATTGCAAGGCCTGAGCCACAGGGCCAGTGAGAGGATTGGATTGTTGAGTTTTGCCAAGCTTTGAGGCTGCCTCCATAGGCATGTAGCCTTCAAGACCAGAAGGAGCTGCTCTGAGTGATGGCTCCTGCAAGAGTAGCCCCTCCAGGAATGCTCTCCCCATTTGGAACCACTGTGAATGCACTGTTTTCTGCCTTGCTTACACACAGGAAGCCAAAAGACAGGCTAACTCTCAGGTAGAAGAGTCATTAGAAGGTAAACCAGCAATGTGCCTCCAGGATCTCCATCCTTTTTTCATTGCCAAGGACCTGAGCCTGACAGGAACTGCATGGTTCTGCATGGTGTGGACAGCATTGCTCAACTGAAGCTGCTCCAGCACTGAACCAGCAAAACCACCTTTTTATGGCTGGCCATGCACGTGGCACAATAAGCAGACCTTGGTCAACGTGGTCCAGTCGTCCATGTCCAGTGCTGTGGCACAAAGAGTCACTACCATGTCCAGGCACCCCTCATGGTGCTCTCAGCTCCTGGATAAGTGTCTAGAGACAGGAGTGGTTGAAAAAGCTAATTGTTAGGAGCACCTAAATCCTAAATCAGAATAATGCTCACAGGCATAAAGAAACCTCAAAGGTCAAAATTAACTCTGAACTTTGGCAGTATACAGAGAATCTAATCTAAAAAGCGTCTTAGAAACATAACCCAGTTCGCACCTACTCTTTGCAAGTTACCAGCAGCTCTGAGAAGTGCTGCTCTGTATGCTGATGGCGGTATTAAAAAGTCTAGGGTGCATAAATGGATCACCTGTGAAGTATCTGCACATTTATAGCTCTGACCATTCTGGTGCTCTTGCAGAAAAGTTGAACGGGCACATGCTAAGATTTTAAGGACATATATGTTTCCTGACCTTGTTTTCTTTTTCCTTAGAGCTATGAGAACTTTTTAGCTTCATTGATAAATGGCTGCACCACAGAGGTACATCATGCTCACAGCCATATTATGCTCCACAAGAGCTGAATTTCACAGTTATTTCTTCCCAAACTTCACAGTGTCACTCCTTCTCTGTTTATAAGTTTCTCCACAGAGGTTGATGTAGATAAATCTGTTATTCTAGCAGTGTACAGTTGTGCTCTGCTATGGACTATATATATGCACAAGAAATTTACATATGCAGTTCTCGATAACAAACCCAGATCGTTTAAATTCTCAGTGGCACTTCTCCCTAATTCTTTTTGTTTGGTTTTTGTTTGTTTTAATGAGGATTTTTTTTACTGAAGGAAATTCCTTCACCAAGGAAATTTTAGCCTTACAAGCCTGCATATTTTATTTTGCAAAGGGGGTTGAATTCTGCTTTTATTAGAACTAGTGGGTGATTCACTTGGTTTGAAGATCCAGGAAGGTGACACAATGCAGTTTTAGATGCTGCTCATTCAGCTAAAAACATATTTGATTTGATGGTAAAGTAGGCTTTTTTTTTTTAAAGTTCACTTAATCCATTTCACATAAGCAGCAACACAACCTTCTCTGCCTGTGTTTTTTGGTCAAAAGAGGGAAGAAGCCAGATTCTGTTATGTGAGCGTGGAGATCATGATATTCAAGAATGGCTTGGTTTGTGTCTATCTGTCCGCCACATCAGCACGTCTGTGACGAGAAAATAAATGGGCCCAAATTCCTAAGCAACAAGGAAGCTGATGACTGGATCAGATGAGGTCCATCTGCATTCCCCTATCTTTTCAACACGGTCTCATGTATTAACAGAGTTGGAGCACTGATCTGGCTATTACTGCCGTGCAAATGTTCTCCCCGCTCACCCTAGATCCACCGAGACGTATGGGAGGTCCCTGGTGATTTAAATGGACACTGGATCTCTCCTGCAATCTCCAGGTGATTTACTATAAAACCAATTACATTTGCTCTAAAATCAATACAAGTAGTGCTTTAACACGATCAGCATGAGTATCCAAAGGGGAAACTGGAGGTTGCTGCAGGTGGCTAAGGCAGGGAGAGAAGGGAACCTAGCGGGTCATGCGTCGGGTTGGCATGGCACCATTTTCCCAGTGCCTGCTCTGCAAACAGAAGCCTGGCATGGCCTGGGCCTGGCCATTAGACATTCTGATTACCATGTGGAATCATCACCGTCTTCATCCCAAAATCTTGAAATATTTTACAAGCATAATTAAGCCCTGTGAGGTGGCATCCCAGTTGTGTTGATGCAACTAACTAACTAACTAACTAACTAACTAACTAACTAACTAACTAACTAACTAACTAAGTATATATATACATACATAAATAAAAACCAACAAAAAGCCCAAACCCCACTTGCCTAAGACAAGAAGTGAAGGGCACAGCTGGGGATAAACTTAAGATTCCAGATCCTTTGCCCCCTGTTCTAACCTGCTGGCAGTGTACTACATACAGAAAAATGAAAACTGATCCAGCTAAATTGCTGTCTCCAAGCAGACATTTTTTCATGGCTTTGAGAGAAAAAAATTCAGATGCAAGGCTGAGACAAGCAAAACCTGCTTGGCAAGGGTGATCCGTGTTCAAAATCAAGCATTCAAAGAACACCTCCTGCCTGTGGTTAAATATATACAGCTGTTTGTTGAAAAAAATGTTTGCCCAAGTTGCAGTCTGCAGACTGTGGACATTCAGCATCTGTAAGGGATAGGTGAGGCTGGGGCTTAGTTTTTCTCAGGGTGTCGACTGGCCCATCCTATAAACATGGGCAGAATGCAACTCTACCAGCCCTGTAACGAGTTTGAGAGTGTACCTTTGGCATCGTCTACAAGTGCCTAAAATGTCCTTACAGACATGGATGCACACACATAGGTGATACATGTGCCCCCAGGGGACAGCCAGCTGGGCATGGACACCTGTGGCACAGAATTCAGAGCCACCTAAGGACAAGGACAGCTCAACTCTGGCCTCATTCGCAGCCCCACTGCAGTTTCCAGGGCCATGGCTGCCCCGTTCTCACTAAGCTGATGTCTAACTGGGCTGGATGTCCCTGCCAGGACAGCAGTACTCAGATCTCTATTCCTGCTCTAGCACTCTCTCTACCTACCTCACTAAGCACACAGCACTGAGAAAATGGATCCTTACAAACAGGGTCCTGCCTATGTCCCAGCCATGAGCAAAGCCCTGCAGAGGACATGGTACTATCTCAGAACGAGAGCAAGGAGCTGCACTGCCTCACTCTCCCAGTCCCACTTACAGGGTTGAGGCATATAAAGCTGGTGTCAGAGGACAGCCATCAGCTCCAGCTTGCACTACCTTGACAAAATTCATCATGGCATGCCACAGTCAGGTCTGAGCATTGCCATGTTCCAGGACATGGTGGCAGGGGAACCTGTGTTCCCTCTCACAGGAGGTCCCTGTCCCACAAGTCACCTGAGTACACCAGGATGGAGATACCCCAGCAGCAAGGCCCACAGCACCAGCCAACTGACCTTTTTCAGGCTGGACTAAATATTTCCATAGTGCAAAACTGGTTATGATCAGATAAAATGTTTCCACACTGACACGATGACAGGAATGATTTGTCCCAGTGAAGCTGACTGGTCCTTCTGGTTTCACCTTTGAGGACTTCTTGGGGAGGAGAAAGCATTTGGTTGAGATGAATTAAATATAAGATGTTAGAAAAAAGCAATACAGTGGATATAAAGAATTATACGGTGTTTTAAAGATTTTCTTCCTTTAAGTAATCTAAAATGTCATCTAACATGGGCAAGGAAATTTTATTTTACAGATACATAAATATATATGTAAGTATATATGTGACCAGGGAGTGTTGTATAACTGTATTTAACATGGCATGCCTTTAATAAAACTTTCCTGTGGAAAACTCTCAGGGACTTTTAAACCAAGAAGCTAACCGTAAGGTTTTCCCCATAACAGCAAATTATGGCAATTTTGCCCAAGGCTTTAACACCCCTAAGTTTTGCTCTCTACTTTGAATTAGATTGTGATGATCAATATTAATAGTCCCTGATCAGATATGGTCACGGCAGAACCAAGATGAAACCCTCTTTGCCTCTGAATTTTACTGCAAATGCGAACATTTATCAACACTTATTCAAGACATACATGAGAAATGGAATAGCTATATCATGAAAGAACCTAGTTAAAATTTAACCTCCATGCCACACTTCTAGAATATTTTCCAGAAGCAAATATAGACTTAGTGTTATTGCTGGAAAGATGGTAAAATCTGTGAGTATTTGTGACCAGAATAAACCCTGTCTGCTCCTAGCTGTCCTGGAGAGTGAGAAAGTATAATTTCTTCTTGGTGTGATCACAGGTTTTTCACACTGGCTCTCAGACATTCTCCAATGACAGTCTTACCATCTCCAACTGTCGATCAGAATATAAAAATTTCCTAAACATCTATTTCCATGCAACAAGAGACCCCAAAACAGCAAAAATACTCAGCCCCTCTGGTGCTGTTAGCACACCCTTTTTTTGGCTGGTGGGTTTGGCTGCCTACCCAGGATGATGGGGCAGCTGTGTCGTGTTGGGGTTCACCCAGGACAGGTCACTCTCCACACACCTGGGTTTTCACTCCCTGGCCTGACTTTTGTCTTGAACTGAAGTTTCCTTCCACCATTTTGACAAGAATTATCTCAAAACCTTTTGCTTGTGCTCTTTGACGGGACACATTAATGCATCCACAAGGCAAGGCAGAAAAGGCATTTGCCCAAAAGTGCTGGCAAGGCCAGGGGGAATCTTTTGACAAAATATTGGTTAAAAACAGTAGTTTAGCTGTTTGAATACAAAGCGGCCTCAGAGAGAAGTGAGTCATTTTTCAAACAGCACACAGAGCTACTAGGGGCAGGAGGAAAAAGGAAACATGAATTTTTAAAGCAGATTTTGTACAATTCAAGTCAAACACGTTTGTCATTGGAATCAGTATGGGGAGCTTGCTGCACTAACGACCTTTGAGAGCAGGGGCATGTTGTGCTTCTCACCTTCTCCCCTCAGGGCTGATTACTACGAGAGGATAATTTTGTCCAGGCACATACCCACCAAGCAAGTGGCTCTGTGGGGCTTCTTAGATGCCCCATCCCTGTATCTCAGTGCACCTTTCACTCAGCACTTTGTACCATCTTTGTAGGCCACCATGTTGGTGCATGTAGCCAGCAACATGAGAGAACATCACCTATGGTAGGAAACAGCTCCAACCCAGTAGGTGTCTCCTCCAGTCCTATGCCATGGCTGTGGCAAAAGCAAAAATCTTCTCCTCCTCCTCTTTCTCCATTGTAGAGTCCCTGAAGACCAGACAGGAGACAGGCACCTGGTTGTGGGACTGCCACTGCTCCCAACAGCACTGCACTCATCTCCTCCACCATCTGCCCTAGAACAAATGTGTGTCCACAGCTCCTCACTGTCAGCAGGCAGAAAGAGAGTTTAAAACCCAGAGACAACACCTCCAGTGCTCACCACAGGTTTGCCTGAATGGTGTACTCATTCTAACGGCTATTCAATCATTAGTGTCCCAGGAGGTAGAGAGGCTGTTATGGTGGCCAGGTTGACCAACTACTCCTGGGACTAAGGCAAAAAAAAAAAGGAAAGAGAAAATTGTGAAACAGAACATTGACAGTGTTTACTCTCTAGGTCCCAAACCTTGCAAAGTCCTCAATTTTTTATAAGCATTCTCTAAAACTGTAAGGGCTGAAACCTGGTCTCCAGCTTAGAAGAGCAAAATAGTTTCACGGGTTGCCTTCCCCTTTGCTTTCTCATATTTCCACCTCAGCCAGGAGAAGAAGGAGGGGTTTTGCCATGGACTGCCACACTAAAGCATGCCCAGAAACCAAGCAGCCTTGCAGGCACTCTTGTACCAATTTCTTCCTCTCAGTGGTTGCATTTGAAAGCAATAATAATAGAAAAGAGACATCAAGCAAGCACAAGCCCCTGCCCGACCTTATACCATAAAATCACCAGGTTCTGTTTTGGGAATTTTCGTTCTGAGGTTAATCACTTCATCAGCTCCACTTCCAGAAGATTACCATGATTTCTAGCAAAACCTTGGACTCTTTCACTGAACTTTTGGAGCTGAAGTTTTTCTAGCCTTTTTTATTGTGACTTCTCCCTTGTTGCCTCAACAACTTCTCTCCTGTAACACCTCTCATCTTTTCCTGTCCCCCCCCCTCCTCTCTCCCAATCCCACTACACAACCCACCTACTCTCACACAAAGTCTTTTTACCTCTGGCACCCTCACTACCTTAAGCCTCTTGGACCTAATAGTCATCACTTATTTCATAAGATCATGGGATAATTGGGGTTCAAAAGGACTTCAGAAAGGGATTATCCCTCTCTACTTGGAAGCTGTTGGACCTCGTCTAGAGTGCTGTGCCTGGTCTGTCTGTCCCAATCAGTGCAAGAAAGATATCAATCAACTGGATCATGTTCAGTGTAGGGCCATGGTAATGGTTGAGTGACGGAGCACTTGCACTGGGAGAGAAGGCTGAGGCAGATGGACTTGTCCAGCCAGGCTTCAGTCAGACTCAACAGCAGCCCCCCACGACCTAGTAGGAGGTCATCAGGAACACAGAGCCAGGCTCTTCATACTGGGGCATGGCAGAAGAACAACAGGGAGGAGGCATGGGCCAACACCCATTTCACAAACTCCCAGGATGTGCCTGGGGTCAGAAGAACATGCATAATTTTGTCTGGGTGGGAGTCCCTGGTCTGCACTGCTTAGAAAAATCATCAGATTTCTTTTTAAGTCTACAAATCCCTATGTACTAATGTAAAAATATCTGTTAATAACATGTTCCATCAGCCATCTGACATCCCACCCCCCCCTCCCAACCACTAGCAACATCAAAGACTTTATTTCCACTATTATTAGGTATATTGTTTACAACAGTACAGAAGACCACAGAGAGAGTTAAAAAGATATTTGCCATCTCTCAATAGCGATGTCAACACTGTCTCTTGGGTAAAAGGATCATCGGGTGAAAGGGTAAAATCTTCCATCTGGAAGGTCTGAAAGTCTTTCTGAGTTTTTGTTTCCTAATTGTTCTGGTGTCTGATTCCTATGTTGGAGGCGGGTGTGTGTGTGTGTATCTGTACATTAGTTACAGGAGCCAGGATCTGTTTGGTGAGTTCTCTGTTTTCTTCTCTCTTGCAAAGGGGCAGTTACAAGTCATTCTCTCTGTGTTGTTTATAATTTTCTGTTCTTTCAGAATCATTTTCAAAATGCTTTGATTTTCTTTTCAGCTGTGAAAGTATAATCCAAGACCAAACATGTTATTCTTTGAAATTAACTTACTCAGTAAACTAGTTTCCCTATAAATTTTCCTGAAGTGGATGATTAAGAACTCTTCTCTACAAATAATGTGTCATGCAATACAGCTGTAATGAGACTACAGTCTGATTATTTAAATGGATGAACATTTTTATTAACTGCAAAATCACTTCTGGCATGCTCTGTATTTATACTTAATGAGACTTTGAAATCACAATAGTAGCTTCACACATGGCTAGGGAGGTTAAATCCAAAGGCTGGTTACTTCAGTCCTCAGAGTTGACTCTGGCCTCCATGTTCCTACGGGGCACCAATTGAACCGAAAGGACAAACTTTACCAAAGGTCTGAACTTGAAGTCAGATTCCATATCCTCCCTATCTTCATGCCCTGTGCAGAGCAGATGCAATGTCATTTGGCCCAAGTGGATTTCTGATGTCCTTTAAAGAGCAAAATACCCACCTTGAATGGCAGTCATCTGCACACAGCTGGCAAGTGGATGAGAGAAAAAAAGGAATGTAACAAATATAAAATTAAGACCATAGTGCAATAATAAAAAATATATAAAGCAAAATGCTTCACTTTTGTTGTATGTCCTGTATACCAAAGTCAATGAAAGTGAGGTTCTAAAAAGTCTTCCTCCCTAGCCAGCATGAGGCAACAGAAGAGCATTCATGAGAACTTCCTAACCCACAAAGTTACTCTCCAGCACTGGGCAAGCTTCAGCCTCATGGCAAGCAAACAGGTTAGAGGGGTCCAGAATGACACCCCCAGGGAACACTGTGAAGAAAAGCCTGCCTGGGAGATGTACAGTGCAGTTGTGGGGTTTAAGTTCTTTCAGGACTTTTGAAGCTCAGGAGGTTTTAGACGTAGCCAGTGATAAATTCCACTAAGAGATACTTTGCTCCTATATTTCTCTAGCAGAAATCTGAGTTGATGACAGATGATAGGTGCTGGGTCTTCTCCAACAAACTGATATTGGTTTAAGTTGTGCTGCAACTATTCATGACATATCCTTTCTCTGAGGCCTGGTAAAGCAATTCTTCAATTGCTACTCAGAATTGTTACTAAGGACCCCTAGGACGAGTGCCTGTGTGGTCTAGGATCTGAAGGCAGGTGATTCATTTGTGTACAGCCAGATGTCTCTAGACAGGCAAATCACTAGGGGCACCTGCATAGAGCACAGCACCATGCCCAACACGCCCTGTCCTAATTCTCAGGGTTACTTGCTCTCTCTTGTTACTACTCTGAACCGCTTTCAGTGCCTGGCTTGCTATGGCAATAGACTGTGAAATACAGTCTGGCCAAATCTATGTGTGCTATTGTGCAAAGTGGATATGCCTAGAAGCACTTTCATTGTCTCCAGATTCTGGTACCTTAGAGGTTGGCAGGCAATTGTGGTTTGAATGTTTTACATTAGAGGATAGTTGAAGAGAAAGAAAATTGCCTGACAGTACTAGAGGGCTGGATTGAGAATCAGATTTTTGCTGTGTATTCTTGTAATGATACCAGTGAACCATAATGACGCCTAAGAAGGAGCCAATCCCAACTGGTGGTTCTTACAGTTGTGGTGTCTGCTCCCCTCCTTTAGAGAGGGATCCAACCAGACTATAGTGGAGAAGGAGATGCCTTCCTAACAGACCATTTTAAGCCTTGTTGATTGATTAGAGAAGGAGTGTCTAGTCTTTAGACTGACACTTTTTCCATGACTTTGACCTTACACAGAACCAGGGGTCATCAGCAATACCGCACTCAGAAAGGAACTTTCTCACACCTCCATGCTTTTCTACTTTGGTCTGTAAAGACATCTTTTTCTCCTCCCAGATTCTCTAGTTTAGTACAGCTGAGGGAAAAGATGGTCTGGGCCTGCACTCTACAACACTTAACTGAAGGGCTGTGGTATTTTGAAGGCCAAAAATTTCTACGTGACACAGGTATGTTGTGAAGGAGAAGAGAACTTACTAAACTTCTGAACAAAGCTATTTTTTTACAGTAACTGAGACACTGGAGCAGGTTGCCCACAGAGGTTGTAGCTGCCCCATCACTGGAATTGTTCAAAGTCAGGTTTGAGCAACCTGATCTAGTGAAAGATGTCCCTGTCCACAGCAGGCGGGGTTGGAGTAGATGACCTTTGAAGTTATGAAAAAGTACATCAACCTCCTAGGTAATAAGCCAGAGAGCTCTCAATAAAAATAAGCCATGATATTTTCTGAGTATTAACTGGTCCACAGTACAAATGGACTGAATGAACTTGTCTCTGTATAGAGATAAACAAAGAGATGATGTTTGAAGTTTGAAGCGCAGAGCTTTCATGAGGACTCTTTGCTATGGCAGAATAACATCATTAAAACTTCTAATCTAAGGTGAAAGAAAGAAAGAAAGAAAGAAAGAAAGAAAGAAAGAAAGAAAGAAAGAAAGAAAGAAAGAAAGAAAGAAAGAAAGAAAGAAAGAAAGAAAGAAAGAAAGAAAGAAAGAAAGAAAGAAAAAGAAAGAAAGAGAACCAAAACCGATCACCCAGTAACTTTATCAAAATTTTATGGAGGACCAAATCTTTCTCCTTTTGGCAACACTTGAGAGGGTGCTAAAGATAATAGCCATTGTCGGAAGACGGGGGAGAGAGTGCAGAAGAGGAAAGGGAAGGGGAGGAGAAAGGGAAAGGGGAGAAAAAGTTAGAGTTTACCTGTGAGGTATTTTGATTATTTTTCCTGCTGGGGTCTGATCTGGTTTTCCTGAAAATAAGTTAAAGAAAATCACATGAAAGTAAGAGATAACAAGCAAAGCCTCTGTTTCTGATGTAACTCTGCTGAAGAATGACAGATGCATGCACAGCCTTATCAGTCACAGATGTATATAAGCATCACTGTTTAAAGTTTTTCTTTGAGTTGCCTTTTTGGCCATGGGCTTAGAATAACATTGCAGAGGATTCAAGCTTAGTCAACTGAACCAGACTTCCATTAAAGAACAGGCATAACCAGATAAGAAAAAAGAAGAAGGACAAAAAAGAAGTTGATAAAAGGTGATATTCAAGAAAGACTTAGTGGTTGTGACCTAGACAGGTTCTGGATGTCTGAGTGGACATCTCTGGGCTTCTGAAAGAGCAGGGTTGTCACCATGGGCCCCATGGTTAGAATGTGGCAGTAACCACAGTAAAGCGAGCTCCTTTTAGTCCATCTGCTCTCCTGTCATTGATATTTACAGCCTCACAAATGCTGATAGGCCCAGACGCCCATGCTATCATTATTAGACCCAGCATGCAGCACATCAAATTTCGTTCATTAGTTCCCAATTTGACATTTGTCTTATTTATCAAACACAGCCTCTAGGGGATAGCAATGAGAATCTTGGGGTTTGCTAATCTCATATTTTTCTCTTTCAACCTTTCTTTACTTGTACGAACAATTTTAGATAGTGGCTTGATTGCACTATTTTTTTATATTTTTTTGGAGACTTGGAATAGAAACCTCTTATCACTAAACTGTCACCTTCCTTAACTGATCTGGAGGCTTAAGTCCTTCTTGCAAGTAGCAAAAGAACCAAAATAAGGGTTGCTAATGAAATATTGCTAAAGTTTCCCTATGCTAAACTGTCAGTGCCATCTTGTCCTCATTCCTGTACCTTCAGATTCCACTTACCTTCTTCTGTGAACTTCTTTCTTTTACCTTCCTTCTGGAATCAGCAAATACTGTTTCTCATTGGTTCAACTATAAAAAGGATCTGGAAGATAGGAATGTAATAAAAAGTGGTAAACAGCAATGGAGAACAGAGCAGGCAAAACCAGTCTCCGATTGCACAGTAATATGAGCCCATTCAAAGAAACTGGGATAGCCAGAGGACATTCTTCCCCTTTAGAAAGACAGGAAGGCTAGACTAAGAGAACAAGGAAAAGGATGCAAGAAAAGACCGAGAGTACAATAGTCCAAAACCGTAGCAACAAAACCAGGTTACATTAGCTAGAAGGATGTTGAAGTATATTGATGAAGTGCTATAGGTATTGGTGAGGGAAGACTGAAAAATTGTGTGGTTTGGGGCCCATTTTTAAAAGCATGTTGACACACTGGAGAAAATAAAGTGACTAAATTTTTGGAGAGCTGGAGTGACACAGATAACAAGTTTTGTCTCTTTCAGTTTACTGTGTTTAACAAGTTTTACCTAATGAAGAGTGTTTAGGTAAGCACTTTCAAAGAAGCTACTGAGTAGAAAGACAGATTTTAATTCCAGCAGTGAAAAACCAATTAAGAACCAGTAGTGAAAGAAAGGAAGGAAGGGAAAGAGATAGGCAAATGGGGGCAAGAAAAGGAGGGATGAAGGGAAGGAGGCAGGCAGGGAGATAGATCAATGTAGAACCACGTTTGCAAAAGCAGGTGTTCAACTGCATGTACCACATGCACAAGTTTACTCTTCATCATTTGGATTTCCAGACCAAGTCTACATGCTTTCTTAAACATGCCTATTAGTGGAAAACAAAATATATGTTCATAAAGAAGCTATTATCACTTCAGGATAGGGTGTCCATAATTGTCTGTGACGTATGGGAAACCACATCAAATGATCTAAGAACCTCTCCTGTCCAGTAAGGTATTTGTAAGCAGCTGATGGTATTTTTGAGATCAATGGTTAAATTAAATTTGCTCAAAGCCTTATATTAGGCGCTATTTCCTCCTAGTTGAAATTTTGCCAGACAAGAGTTGGAAAAAAAAGTGACCTGAGTATGTGTTTCACGGTTCCTTCCTTTACAGTCACTTTGTGCATGGCATAAATGGTCTAGTGTTTTCTTTGAGTTGCCACGGTGAGGAAGCCTGTTCCCTTGATGGTGTAGAGCAGGAGTTTGAAATACGGCACAGAAAAACTGGCTTCTGCTGGCCACAAAACCTGTGTGTTTGACCAAATAGCATACCTCTGAGAATCACCATCTGCATATTGTTAGCATGGCAGACAGAAGTCATTTCCAATAGAAAAGGCAAATTTAATCCTACTAACAATCCCTTTGTTTACTTAGTTTCATCTCGTGGACTGTTTCAAGCACAACCTTACCAGGCATGTTCAGAGCTTGGACAATATGTTCCACACAAGGCTGTTCTGCCTTTGTCCCCTTCCAGGACACTGTGTTGGGTATCCATGACAACATTTTAGCAGAGGGGGATGGTGCAGGGATGGCCTCTGTAAGGACAGGCTGGGGGCTGCCCAGTTCCAGCCAGTTCAAACATACACAACACATCTGAGCTCCTCGGCCAACCTTCTGGCCCGGCCAGTTATAATGCATTTAAGAAAGGTGAGGAAATGCCAGCTAGGCCAAGGAGCAGGAGGGAACAAAAAGCATGAGAAATAGCTGAGGGGACATCAAATGCCTTCATTTATGCTTACTCACTCCTGTTATTCCTATTTTTCCTTCGGCCTGTCCTGCCAAGGGTGGGGGCCAAGCAGTTGGGTGGGAGTTTGGCTGGTAGCTTGGCCCACTCACCACACACGTTCTGGCCATTAAGGTACCAAGTGTCAGAAGCTGCGACTCTGCATATTTGAAGGGAACCAGGGAAAGGTCAAGTCTCGTCCTTTTCCACCTTGTTCTTCCCCTCAGCTGGATGTGCAGCATGCAGTCCCTTTCGCAGTATGCAGCTGAGGGGACATGGGCTGGGTCAATGCTCACTAACTGGATTCTCAGACCAGCACTGCCACACTGCTGGCCAGGACCAAGCCATACTGCTCCACACAATTTTTGGCCATAGTTCACGCATTAGCATACCACTCCCAAGAGGCAAACTGTGTGAGCTGACCCAGTTTTGGCAGATAAAGAGAGTTTTATACTGGCTGATCTCAGCATTGCAGACCAACCCTGGGGACAACTGAGTTTGCTATCGATGACACACCCACATTGTCCTCAGGAACTAGTCCAGGTGAACAAATGTGTATTTGCATTTATAGGGTTAATAATGTGAGCTACACCTTCACCTTAACCTTAACCACCATATTCAGCTGGAGGCAAGGGAGCAAAATTGTTTTGCAACAGTTTATTTTGGGCTCTTGTAGAAATACTGTACCCCTTTCTAAGCTCCAGCCCCACAAATCGGTGCCAATGGTGAAGCACTAATTGTTAGGTTTAAAATTCAGAAGCTTCATAAAAGGAAAATCCTCATATTTTATTTTTGGGTAAGCATAATAACTTCAGTCTATTTCCTAATTTTATTTTAATCTTGACCATATTATTGCAGTGCCCTCCTGGAAGGCCCTGGGAATCTGGCTTTTGGTGCTGTGCTTCACAAGTCTTCTTCACTGTCTGAAAGATCTTTCAGAAGGTTTTGACCCTGACATAAGGTGGCATTGAAAGGGCAATCATTAAACCCCAGTCAAATAAGGCACAGCTACTCCTTGGAATGACCCTGTCTCTTAAATTTTAATATTCTTGGGACAAAAAATATTTTCCACTTTTCTACCCTTCTTGTTGATTTCAATGAGTCAATTAATTATCAACTTAAAATCTGCTTCTTTGTTTCTAATGTAAAAATTTGATTTATTATAATTATGCTGAGTGAGAATTAATTAATTAAGTGTCTGTGGTATATAATGTGAAATGTTGCAATGCCTTGAGACTTTGAGAAAGACCACATGTGCTTGCTTAAAAAGGCACTTCTGGCATGGATACAATGTAAACAAACTGTATGCAAATAAGCAGTTGTAAATAATCAAAAGAGAGTTCTCCACTAATAAAAGTTAATATTTATTATTGTTCCTATCGCCATTCCTGGAGCCAGAAGTTACAAAGCTCAACTTTCAAATTTTATTTATTTGTGGATAAAAAAGAACTTTTTTATTTCTTTTCCTTTTTTATTCTTTTTTTTTTAAAATTAATAAACTCAAGTTTGTTCCCATCTTCCATATTTCTTCTCCCAACTGAGCAGCTTATTGTACTATCAATGGAATGCAACAGATTGTGAAGGAGTCAGGGAGGCGTTTGAAAATAGATTTGTTCAGCCATACTCTGCAAACAGCACATCTGTTATTGACAGAGTGAAAATAGAGCCTGCAAGGAGTCAGTGGTAAATATAATTCAGACTCAGGAGCAGCATTCTTGCCTAGGTTTTACTTTCTTATTTAGCTTAGGTAAAATTCTCTCCACATCAATACAAGTGCCATAAGCGGACACAGAGGGCCTGCTTCAAAGGTCCCCAGGCAATGTAAGACACCATTCAAAATCATATATTACAATCTCATTCCACATCATGCTTGTGACACCTTCACAAACGTGAAAGATCTTTGTTAAAAGAACAGAGAGATTGCAGTGAGAACAGCTCAAACTGTTGGGTCATTGAGGTTATCAAGTCTCGGTGGACGCTCCTTATTTTTTCACCTGCAAGTTTTACAGTAGAAGAAATAGAGCATTTTAGCGCTTCTCTGATCTCTAGAGAGCTCCACTTTCTGTGCAGCCTCTCTGTAAATTATTTTGATGCAATCTGGGAATTGATGGACCCCTTCCATATGCATCCAAGAAATCTCTTGAAAGACCTACAGCAATCTTGGGAAATATCAGCATCCAGGCTATCCATAACAGTGTTAATTTGACTATTGGGATGTAGTCCTAATTCATATCGCCTAACTCGAGCTACCTAAAAGTTTCTCTCCAGTCTTATCTACTCTTCAGTCCCTCTACAGCTCAGGGGGAGGATGGGCATGTCCAGGCAGGGTGACAGAGATCCACAGTGGGATAAGGAATTAGATTACACCAGGCACCAGTTCCTGTGCAGCTCAAGTTAGGTACAAAGATTTGCAGCTTTTGTATACAGACATTTTATACTCTTGACACTGACGTTCCACATAGTTCACATTTGCATTTTTTCCACAGACCCTCCTGCTTCCAGAATGCACAGCCTTTGCTGAACAAGCACCTGCTCAATACATTTCCCTAATCTGTTCAGAAAGCACATTTCTTGCCCAGGCCTTCTTGGCTGCACACCATCCAAACCCAGGCTGAGTTGGGTTGTTCATGTATTCATTACCAGGACTGTTGGCATTTTTGAGGGGAGAAGGCATTTTGTGTGCCAGGTGTTGAGCAACCTGCTGACGGAAGGCAGAGCACTTGTCTCCCACCTACAGCAGCCATCATGGTTTATTACCAGTTGATGGCAGGATGCTGTTCCCCAACGCTTTCCAAGTGTCCAGTCAAAACCAGTGCTACAACCAACACCCCTGAGAGAAGGCTGAAGACAGGCTAGCAGTTGGAAATGTTTTGTCCTTCCACAAACCCATGTCTGCCTGGAACGGTGTCCGCACAGCCGCCTGTACCAGGTTGCTCTGATTCTGTGCATCAGACAGAGGACTTAAATTATTTGTTGGGCTTTTGGTTTTTTAGGATCATCACATTTGTCCACAGTTCTCAGGCCAGCACTGGCCTAGCATTGATCTCCAGACCTGCTAAGGCCCAGAGAAGGCTTTTTTTATTACTAAAAAATTAGATTTCTTTAGAATGTAAATTAATTGAAACAGCAGCCAGCCTTCAAAGAGAAAGCAGGGTAATTACATTGCTACAAGGCAGTAGTTGAATTACTGGTGTAAAGGAGTACTTGTACACGTAACTATCCCAAAGGTAATGTTATTATCAGGCTATATGTGATTCAGATGCTATTGCTTCCCAGGCTTACTGCATTCTCCTTTAACATAAAAAGCCTTCTTGTGCTCCTGTTTTCACTGACTTATTTACATCTGCATTTTTAGTCACCTCAGAAATCATAGAATGGTTAGAGTTGGAAGGGACCTTAAAGATCATCTAGCTCCAACCCCTACTCCATGGGCAGGGGCACCTCCAACTAGACCAGATGAATCACCTGAAAGGCTAAATACAAGTCCCAGGGAGAAAGGATGAAGAAAGAGGCTTTCTGGAACACAGCTGCCCCTGATCTTGTGACCCCAAACACTTCTCCCCTCCCCAAAGCTAAATTTTATTTAAAACCAACAGTTAAATTGACATTGTGAGGTTTTTCCTAACCTTTGGTATCATTTGATTTAGTGCACAAACCGAAAGTTTCACAGTAGTAATGTTCTTGCCATCTCTCTGGTGTAGCATTTTCAGTCTTAGATTCACTACTGTCAGGTAAACAAATATCACCTTTATTCTGTAATGTGTTCACAGTAGCTGATAATCTTTATTTTATTACTTACAATATATATATATATTTGTATGGTTATAGACATTGGAAAATACCCATGGTTTTTAAAAAAAAACCAAAAACACAACACCAAAAAACCAACAAAAACCCCAACCACACACCAAAACATAGAGGAGGAAATATTAGGGAAAAAAGAAAAAGGGAAAGAATATCAATTTTTCTGCATTGGGTAAGTTTTGTCTATTCATTGCAATCTCCTGACTGCCTGACTGCTGTATTTTATTTTTTGAATGGCAAAAACCCACAAAAAATATCAGAAAATACCTATCATATCTGCCCAGATAAAACAAAATGCAGAGTAAGATACTCTCAATGGAGAGTATCTTACTTACACTTCTTCTATTACAATTTTTAATGTCCTCTGTAGTTTGACTTTTTGGATCAATAAAAATCATTCTGCTCTCTATTCTCCTTCTCAGGGGGGCAGGAAATCTCATGTAAGTGTTTATCATAAGCTCAAACAGCAGACAAAAAGTAAAGATATCTCAGGTAGAGTCTTTGTGGGGATGGTTTTGTCACATGAACAACCTGAATCAAAGGCTAATTGCTGTTTAGGTGGGAAGCTTTTTTTACCATGTATTTGCCGTGTTCCTTCTCTTCTGCTTTGTTCCTTCCCTCTCTTCTCTGCCTCCCTCCCTTGCTCCAGGTCTGGGGTTTGTCAGAGCGCCAGATTTTCACTGCTTGTTTCCATCTCACTCTATCAACTGGGAGATAAGCTTATATCACAGGAACAATTTTATTCCACATTGGGCAATACCGTATCGCTTACTTTATCTGTTATACAGAGCTTAATGCTGGCATGTTAGGTAGGCAAATCCATCTGTCATCTTAAAACGATTACTGCTTTATTTCCTTTCCTTTCTGCTTAAATGTCACGTTGCTCTGGGTGCTTTCAGTGCATACTTCAGTGCTCACTTCAGCATAGGGCTCACTGCAACAGCAGGACCATGACCACTTCACCAGGGCAACTAAATCAGGAACGTGGCTTCCTTTGCTAAAAATATAATCAGCGCGGAAAACCAGGCATATTAAAGAGTGATTCAAGCCATGTACTATCTGACTTGTCCTGCAAACACGACTCTTCCCCTTTTTTCACAGCAAGAGCCCACACCAGCTGTACTCCTATGAGATATCTACATCAAGCTCCAAAGTTTACCAGGGTGAATCTAAGCATGTACCTGTAATGAGAGGAAATACTTTTGGAGGCTGAAACAACAGTTCAGAGTAGCTGGCAACCTGATTTTGCCTGGGCTATCGATCTTATCCCTCAAGTGCTCTTGTTGCAGTTTCTTAACAACTTTTTGAAACAGATTGGCTGGGAAGGAATACGTTTTAAATGTCCGGATCAGCAGAGCCTGGGATTGTATGAATAATGGAAGAGGATATAGGAAGCAATTGTCATAAACTCAGCATACCGCCTTTTAGGTGTTTCTACAGCACACTGATTTTAGACCAGCTCAGATTGCTCCCCTGTACACAATCTAGCTCCTTGTGCTTTGCCAAGGATTTTCTTAGGAGATGAAAAAAGTAACGTGCATCTTGCAACATTCTTCAGGCTCACCTGCCAAGTATGGGGAGATAGAGCAGGTGCAGAGAGATGAATCACTGTGTCCAGAGGGTATGTGTCAGGGTGGCGTGCAAACCTCAGCTAGCTCCTCTCACACTGCAGGTGAACCCTGAGTCACTCATGGGTCAAACGCTGTGTCCCCAGAGAACCTGTGACATTGCGTTGGTGGTTGGGCTTGCAGTCAAAGCTGTGCATTTAAAATGCCAATGCAAGCCTTTCCCTGAAGGAGAAAGGCAACTACCAACTTTACTTTTTCTGCCATTTTTTTTCACTTATTTGTGTTTGTCTGCTTTTAAAGACCATTGTGAGGACAATTAGAACTGGAACTGGAAAATCTAGCGTCTCCTGTGCTGATTAGAGTGACCGTAGACCATCCAGGCACGCTAGTACAGAAACAGCTCCTGGTTAATGAGGTGAACTGCGATCAAGTACGTGCATTTTGTGAAAACCTCTGGGCCTAAAAGAGGCTGGAAAGCAGCACTGGGTGTTACTCCTGAATACTTCCAGGGCAGGAGGAACCACGTGGAAGAGCTACTGTCCGGAATGGGAGCTGCCTAACATCTAAATAAGCCTAATGGAAGCCAAAAATGCTGTCTCTACTCCTACTAAAAAGCTTGCACAATCAAAATAGGCCACGTGCCCCCCTTTTTTTTTTGTCTTGGCAATAGGTTAAAAGGTGTTTTTTCTTCTTGTAAAGAACCTCTGTAGCTGTATTTCCAAAAGCCCACAGAGAGGGAGTCCAGAGCAGGGAGAAAGAGGGGGAGGGCTCAGCAATGAGGCCAGATTTATCACAGAACATGTGCGTTGCTCGGACCAGAAGCTGCTGTATTTCGTACACAGAAGAAATTATATCTTTATTTTTCAAGCTGAAAAGAAATTTCCAAGCTGACAGGCTCTCTTCTGCCTAAGTGCTGTCTAAGAAACATCTGTCCTTTCTTTGATCAACGAAAGCACCTTTGTTGGTAGAAGTGTGTGGGCAGCTGGGCTGAGCTCTGCAGTGCGTCCTTCCCAACTTCCAAAGAACAACTTCTGAGTAGTCAAAGCAAGGCCAGTGCCACGAGAGTTTAACCATAAAGATATGCTTTCCTGAACAGCCGCTTCTAGCACTGATCAGGAGGATGCAGCACCAGCTCAGTAATTAGCAACTATGCTCTCAGCCACTGCCATTGTTTGATAAAACAGCCCTGAGCCATTAGGATTCTGAACTCTTGTGTCCTGGAGGACATCAACCCAAACTTATTCAAGGAAACAAATTGATAGCAATTAAGGGTGTTTGATAGTTTGCTGTTCATAGCAAAAGCGTGCAGAGCAGGAGAATGAGCAAGGAACTACTTCCTTTACTGAGTGCTAAAGGAACAAATGGTTGGGGCTCAGTCCCTACTCCAGCAGCTTTCAAATCGCTCTGAGCAGAACCAGAGCAGCTAAAACAAGAGAGACTTCATCCAGATCAGCCTGTAGCTTAGCCACTGGTTCTGTTCCCTTCTGAAAGGTAGGCAGAAAGGATCCGAGCTCAGATGCCATTCCTTTCGTACTTATGCCGTGATGTTAGGCCATCAAGACAGCTGAGATGTATATGCAAGAACATTGCTACCGCTTCTCCCATTTTGTGACTCAGACCCTTTGATTCTACCAGATCTGTTCAAAAACAAATCAAAACAAGGTCATAATCTATTCTCATGTTTTATTTTGACAAAACCCCCTCCACACTGCATAGGCCTTTGCATGCAATCTGGTCCTTTCACCTCAGTGGATGTCGAAATTGAAAGGCAGAGATGAAGGATGGTCCGAGGCCATGAACAGTTTCTGTATGAGGGAATACCAAACAGATCAGGAGTCTTCAGGTTGGAAACAGACAAACGAGGAAGGCTACCACACAATGAATTAGTGCAGAAGAGGTGACGAGGTAATGATTATTCACTACATCGCACCACACAAAAACTACAGGGCACCCACTGAAATTATCAGGTGTCAAGTTAGGAGAAGAGAGCAGGTATTTCTTTGCCTAGTGCATAATTATATTGTCATAGGCTGCCGTGGAGGCCAAAAAGTGTAGATAAAGTCAAAAAGTCATTAGAAAAACTCAGGAAGGGCTGGTCCAGTAGTAAATAATTAAAAAAAAAAAAAAAAAAAAAAAAGAAAAAAACCAAAACCACAATCAAAAACATAAAAATAGTAGTCAATTCAGCCTCTGACTTGGGAAAGCAGAGGAGGATAGACCACTGTTTCTTGTGCTTTCTTTAAGCATTATTGCTGAAGCCAAAGTCACTGGGACAGACAGGCTACTGGGCTGACTTCTCTGCACAGGGATGTACAGGTTCTTAGTCTGATGTCAATTTTGTTTCATAATTTGGCTGACAAAATCAGGTATTCACACAACTCACAGCACAGACATAGCACAGACAGAGATACACAGGAATCACCCCAGCTCCTGGGCGTCATTGCTGGGTAAACTCTAATTCTGATGTTTTGGATACATATGCCCTGAAACTATACCTATACATGCAAAAGCATTACAGGAAGAGCATTAATTAAATTCTATTTCTAAAGTTACCATGATACAGTATTTGCAGATGAAAAAGGAACACACCAAGACAATTACCATCTCTCAAACAGAACAAGAATACTCCATACTTTCTCCCCCCAGGCTATATTTAACTTTCTACTATTGCACTACTTTTTCTATGCCATTTTCTATATTGTCCTCAATATGTCCTTGTTTGAGAGTTTGGACTCACAAAAAGGTAAACCAGCTGTTTCTGACACATTAAGGAACAGATTTAAAAGATTGTTTATTCGAGGATAAACACTACCATTCTTTTCCATAACACCCTTGTCTATCTTGGGGTGAAATCTGGTCCATCACCTAGCACTATACAACACCTTACAACCTAGCCTGGGCTTCTGCCAGAAAGCTAGTCTTTAAATTCACCAAAGGGAACATCTCAAACTTGTTTGACATTTCTACTAATGGAGAAATCATAAGCTGGAGTAGGTCAGGTGGGGACCTGTACTACTTGCAGGAAATCTTCTTCCTCTTCATGAAGGACCATTCACTAATTAGTGTTCAAAATGGCTCGTTTTACCCTCTTGGACATTATACCCTCTCAGACTGCCTGCAGCACTGAAATTTTTACAGAAGGCAGACCCAGTACACTGACCTATGCCAAAAGAAATCCTTTCCTGTTATAAGTTTGACATCTGATAGCACAAGTTAGGAAGAAATAAAGTACATTTTGGTTAACTTCGGAGCTTCTTGTACAGTTCTCCCAAACCTAATGAGCTGTGGGAGGTTTCGTGCCCTGTCTACACAAAGCCCAGGCTGCCTCCTATGGCAAATGCACTGAATTTTGCTTTCAAAACACAGGCTTCTCAAAGGGGCCCTCCTTTTTTTTTCTGAGGAATCAGACTCTTGGGCCTCTAAAAGTCTGGCTCTTTCAGCATATCTCAACCAGATACCTAAAATGGAGGGTAAAAGGCACTTCAGAAGAATCAAGCCAGCTGGAGTTTTAAAGGAAACCATTTCTGATAGGTAGAAAAATCACAGTAGACCAGGGATATATATCATATGCTTGTGATATTCCTGTCCAGCTATGCTGAGCAAAGAGTAACAAAGGAATGAAAAAAATGACACATATCTGTTTAATTACATTGATTGATTGTCTCGGTTTGAAATAACCATTAAGTATGGGACAGCATATCCAATTTCCTTTAAAAATTACTGAGAAAAAGATATACTAACTTGTCATTACTGTCTGTTGGAAAAGAAGCTGGGAGAGTCATGGGAAAGCTTGTTGGATGCTCTTGCAAACATTAGGTCTCATTAGGTGCCTGAGGGAAGCGACAAAGCTTAGCTCTTCTACAGGCTTTCATTTTATCATTTTTTGTTTTCACTGCGCTCTTCACATGATGTCTCTCAGTGGCCTAATACAGAAATGGTCTGAACTATGGGAGAATAAATAAAAGGACAAGCGGGAGGTGCGCGCTCTCTGCAGCAAGGACACTGCAGCAGGAGGCAAGGCACACCTGGCTGCTTTCCCCAGGAGCGGGGGGCATTCCTGGAGGACTCCTTCACCCGAAGATGACGGTGTGATCCACATGAGGAGTGAGGTGGTAACTTATTGCTGAGCCGAGCTTCAAACCGCAAGGCAAATTAAGATCCTGTGAGCACACATGCCCCGGGGGGTAGCCGTTTCCTACCTCCCAGACCAAGTGGATGACCTCTCTGTGCCTGACCCTTCATCTGGCAGGAAGCTATTTCCCCACCTGTCCCCAAAACACATCTGATTGTTTGGGGAATGTGACAACACCTCTGTGTCAGATTAATTCAGGGGATGGTATGAATTTATTCACTTGCCAGTCCTGACCAACTCTGGGTTTAAAATGAGAAAATAAGGTCAGCTGCAACACACTGTTACATTTCACATCTGGAATGCATGTTGCAGCTGCACTTCAGTCTCAAGGCAATTATTTTGATCCCAAACCCGGTTGCTGTAAATAAATCTAATTAATTAGAATGTTTTTCCTTTGCCTTTGCAGGGAAAAACTGAGTATTTCAGCAGAACCATAATGACCAGAAGTAGGTCCTTGCTGCCGTTCTGTTCAGTTGCCCTAATTTATACGAAACGTTCTTCAGTTAAACCTCCATCTATTTCCCTCCCACACAAACTCAGTTTTATCTCAGACTTCTGACACTAAATCACTTCTATCAGAAAGGCTTCATCAGTACCCTGAAGCCCTAGCTTAATGCTAAGAAAATTAAAACTACTACGTTCTAGAACATTTCTACACTGTTATTTTCCTTCGGTTTCTCCTGTTTGACCTTGGTCACAAAAGCAAGCTGGTGCTGTGCTCTCTCCTGTGGCATTCATTCCAACTGCTTTAGGGTTCACTTTGGTTTTGCCATTTTCTCTAATAAGTAGCACAGAGCTTGGAAAAATATTACAAACATGAAAATAAACTGAGCTACTTCCCAAACTCCCTGGCTAGAATTCCCCTCTGGTCAAGACAGCAAAAATTCTGCAAATTGATAAATATTAGCCGTGGTCATCCTCATAAACCAGTTGACTGAACAGCTTCTTGCATGCCTAGGAAATTCTTCTCTCTCTCCCAGCAAACCAAAAAATAGACACTAATAAGACTATATTTCTTAAGTGAAAAAAAATATATAAATCCAAATTATTTAAATATTCTGTAGTACAAAAGTTATAGAATCCTAGAATAGTCTCAGCTGGAAGGGACTTTAAGATCATCAAGTCAAACCATCAATTTAACACTTCCAAGGCCAACACTAAACCATGTCCCTAAGCACCACATCTACATGACCTTTAAATACCTTCAGGGATGGTGACTCAATCACTTCCTTGGGCAGCCTCTTTCAACGCTTGATAACCCTTCTGGCAAAGATATTTTTCCTAATATCCATCCTAAACCTCCCCTGGCACAACTTGAAGACATTTCCTCTTATCCTATCACTTGTTACTTGGGAGAAGACACCAACTCCCATCTCGCTACATCCTCCTTTCAGGTAGTTGTAGAGAACAATAAGGTCTCCTTTCAGCTTCTTTCTTCAGGTTAAACAACTCCTGTTCCTTTAGCCACTTCCAATAACACTTGTTCTCTAGAGGTTACACCACCTTCATTGCTCTTCTCTAGACACACACCAGTACCTCAATGTCTTTTTTATAGTGAGAGACCCAAAACCGGACACAGTATTCAAGGTGTAGCCTCATCAGTGCTGAGTACAGGAAGACAAGTGCCGAGTACAGGCTGCCCAGAGAAGTAGTAGAGTCTCCATCTCTGCAGACATTCAAAACCCGCCTGGACAAGTTCCTGTGCAACCTGCTCTAGGATGACCTGCTTTGGCAGTGGGGGTGGACTAGATGATCTCCAGAGGTCCCTTCCAACCCCATATCATTTTGTGACTCTGTGACGAACACTTCCCTAGTTCTGCTGGTCACCCTGTTGCCAATACAAGCCAGGATGCTATTGGCCTTCTTGGCTACCTGGAAAAACTCATGTTCAAGCTCATGTTCAGCTGGCTGTCGATCAACATCCCCAGGTCCTTTTCCTCTGGGCAGATTTCCAGCCACTTGTCCCCATCCCTGCAGTGCTGCATGGGGCTGTTGTGACCCAATGTTATCACACCCAACTAAGTTTAAATTTTGTGTAAGTAGTTGCTTAAGTTGTGATTTACCACCTTTTTGTATTTTAATCACATTGAAAAATGTAATTTGGTGGTCAAGTCAGATTTCCAGTCAATTGTATGGTGTGTTTTTCTTTTAGTTGCGCAATTACTTAAACACATCTTTTCAGCAAATATTTGTGTCAGTAATTCAACTCAGTGCAAAAGGCCGGGGAGACGAAGAGGGCGTGAGCTCAGACCCAAGTAGGTTTGTTCAAAACAGGGCTCAGGCCAGCAGAAAAACTTTCCCACCACTTGCCCACCACCACCAGTTGACATCCCAGAGGGAAAGGACATCATCCAGAGAGACCTGGACAGGCTTGAGGAGTGCGCTTGTACAAACCCTATGAAATTCCAACAAAGCCAAGTACAAAGTGCTGCATGTAGATTGTCAGGGCAATCCTGAGCACAAATACAGGCCTTGGGGATGTTGATGGATCAGAAGCTCCACGTGACCCAGCAATGTGCACTTGCAGCCCAAAAACGCATCCTGGGCTTCATCATAAGAAGTGTGGCCAGTAGGTCAATGAAGGTGTTTCTCCACCTCTGCTCTCCTCTTTTGAGACCCACCTCCAGTACTGCATCCAGCTTTGGGGCTTCCAACACAGAAAGGACATATACCTGTTGGAGTGAGTCCAGAGGAGACCAAGATGATCAGAGGGCTGCAGCACCTCCCCTGTGAGGGCAGGCAGAGGAAGTTGGGGCTGTTCAGCCTGAAGAAGCCTCTGAGGAGACCTTATAGTAGCCTTCCAGTATTTAAAGGGCACCTACAGGTGAGCTGGAGAGGGACTCTTTGTCAGGAAGTGTAGTGACAGGACAAGGGGTAATGGCTTCAAACTGGAAGAGGGAAGATTTAGATTAGGTACCAGAAAGAAATTCTTTACTGTGAGGGTGGTGAGACACTGGAACAGGTTGCCCAGAGAAGCTGTGGATGCCCCATCCC
>VZTM01038011.1:435796-465197 GCA_013400555.1 Jacana jacana
CGGCAGCCTCCGGGACAGAGCCGGGTCTCGGCCGTCTCCGCCCCGCCGCGGCCGGGACTTCGGGCGGTCGGGTCAGGCGGGTCGCCGCTTTGTCTCCCTTCCCTCAGACAGAGAAGGGAAACAAAGATTTTTTGGTGGCACGGTCTAAGCCCCGATCAGACGCTCGCGTAGCGACGCTAAAACCTGTATTTTTAACACACTTTAAAAGGCCGGGTTTTCCTGTTCCCCAAACGCCTCTAGTTAGCTGGAGCCACTCGGGAGAAGGCCACGTTGAGCTTTCACATTCCCTGCTTTTCCTAAAATACATCTGCGTGCCCTTCAGCCTGCAAGTCAGCCAGCCAGGAAGCATCAGGCACCATTTCAGGAGGCCCCAGTGTTGGTAGCGTTCCTCTGGTGACAGTGGGCTCCGCGGCCTTCAGGGCCCAGATGCTGTTCAGGAGGTAGAGCCAGCCCTGGGGTTATGGAAAAGATCTCAAAGACATTATTTTATGAAGTTCATTTGAGGAAAAGAAAAAAACCAACAAAATTAAAAGATTTCTGCTACAATTCTTTCATGAAAGAGCATGTGACCCAGCACCATCCATGCTGTCCACAGCTTCCAGCCTGAACACAGCCACTGAGCTGAGGTGGTGAGGCCACATTATTAGTTTCTCTCTGTGACAGGTTAATTCTACAATCCATTATTTTCATGGGCAATAAATTTCACAAAGAGGCTCGTTTCTTGGTAACATGCTGAAATATTTCTGCTCGCTTTTGCCTTCACCTAAATGATATGGCTGTTGTGCGTCAAGTGCTGATAAATCCCTTGTCCTCACCCAGGGCTGTACCAGGGCTTATAAACATTTCTGACAAAATTTTTCAAACACAATTGCAACCTCATTGTTGTGCCCTATTTTTGAAGGCAAGGCTTCCCTAGAAGCTATTTTACAACTCTATTAAGATCTGTACCCTGAGTAACAGACCTAAGCAGTTGTGAACGTTTTACTGAAACGACATATATAGCGCTGTAGGGCTGGGGAGCAATTAGGTTGTATGAAACCTGTATGGCAAGGGATTGAAAAAATAAAGGTGATGTTAATGACTTGGTAATCACACCTTATACAGCAATCCATGTGTTAAGAGCATTTTGTCTGTGAGATTTTTAAGGTGAGAAAATGTGTTTGGCAAAACCGTTTTTCCTTCAACTTACTCAGGTAGAACATACACCATCTAGAGATTGATTATGATCTTAAAGTTACACTGTGTAGAGACATTTACTTCACAGTTTAAATTTCAATAGACTTACGAGACATTTATTTGAATATTAGGAACGGATTTTTCCAGATTAAAGTTCAGCTCGATGTTTTGAAGACATGAGCTGTGAAGATCTTACTTTTGAAGTCCCGTGTCTCTGTGTTATCTATTAACCCATTGCTTCCCAAGACATTCAATAAAGAACCAAACTGGCTTGGATGCTTTGCTCCTGTGTAGCTTTGAGAAAGATCAGCAAACTTTCAATGAATGACAGTGTACTAAAGATCTCCAACGAGGTCCCGTGCATGTTCTTGAATGCAAACTAATGTGGCCAAGTCCTTTCTTGGGCATTTTTCAAGTGAAACAAATGTGTATGGTAATCAGCTAAACCATTTGCCCAAATTAAAATAAATTATAAAAAAAAAAAAAGCAAGGTTCACATAAGGTGATTCAAACTAATAATTAGGTAACAGAAATAATACTGTTGATGTAATAACAAATATAATATAAAACAAATATAATTACTCTGTCTCTTGCAGTGTTAACTGACAAACACAACAAGCTGTGTAAACAGCAATCCAGCATCTGAATAGCAGGAGGAAAGAACATTTCTTACAGAAACAGGCAAACTGGAGAATGAAGTGATTTGTCTAATTACTTTGTCCACCTCTCTAGTAGGACAGGCTGATCCCTTTGTATTCTGTGCATTTGATTTCTGATTCTATNTTGAGCAACCTGGTCTAGTGGGAGGTGTCCCTGCCCGTGGCAGGGGGATTGGAACTCGATGGTCTTTAATGTCCCTTCCAACTCTAACCATTCTACGATCCTAAATCCTTGCCTTCAAAATAAAGGAAGAGAAGCCCCTTGGGCGGCCGAGGGGCACTCCACCCCCGTTCCTCCGATCGGCGGCCAGTCTCCCTCATGGCGGCTCCGGCTGGCGGCGGGCGCCATCTAGCGGCCGGCGGGCGCNTTTCACATTCCCTGCTTTTCCTAAAATACATCTGCGTGCCCTTCAGCCTGCAAGTCAGCCAGCCAGGAAGCATCAGGCACCATTTCAGGAGGCCCCAGTGTTGGTAGCGTTCCTCTGGTGACAGTGGGCTCCGCGGCCTTCAGGGCCCAGATGCTGTTCAGGAGGTAGAGCCAGCCCTGGCGTTATGGAAAAGATCTCAAAGACATTATTTTATGAAGTTCATTTGAGGAAAAGAAAAAAACCAACAAAATTAAAAGATTTCTGCTACAATTCTTTCATGAAAGAGCATGTGACCCAGCACCATCCATGCTGTCCACAGCTTCCAGCCTGAACACAGCCACTGAGCTGAGGTGGTGAGGCCACATTATTAGTTTCTCTCTGTGACAGGTTAATTCTACAATCCATTATTTTCATGGGCAATAAATTTCACAAAGAGGCTCGTTTCTTGGTAACATGCTGAAATATTTCTGCTCGCTTTTGCCTTCACCTAAATGATATGGCTGTTGTGCGTCAAGTGCTGATAAATCCCTTGTCCTCACCCAGGGCTGTACCAGGGCTTATAAACATTTCTGACAAAATTTTTCAAACACAATTGCAACCTCATTGTTGTGCCCTATTTTTGAAGGCAAGGCTTCCCTAGAAGCTATTTTACAACTCTATTAAGATCTGTACCCTGAGTAACAGACCTAAGCAGTTGTGAACGTTTTACTGAAACGACATATATAGCGCTGTAGGGCTGGGGAGCAATTAGGTTGTATGAAACCTGTGTGGCAAGGGATTGAAAAAATAAAGGTGATGTTAATGACTTGGTAATCACACCTTATACAGCAATCCATGTGTTAAGAGCATTTTGTCTGTGAGATTTTTAAGGTGAGAAAATGTGTTTGGCAAAACCGTTTTTCCTTCAACTTACTCAGGTAGAACATACACCATCTAGAGATTGATTATGATCTTAAAGTTACACTGTGTAGAGACATTTACTTCACAGTTTAAATTTCAATAGACTTACGAGACATTTATTTGAATATTAGGAACGGATTTTTCCAGATTAAAGTTCAGCTCGATGTTTTGAAGACATGAGCTGTGAAGATCTTACTTTTGAAGTCCCGTGTCTCTGTGTTATCTATTAACCCATTGCTTCCCAAGACATTCAATAAAGAACCAAACTGGCTTGGATGCTTTGCTCCTGTGTAGCTTTGAGAAAGATCAGCAAACTTTCAATGAATGACAGTGTACTAAAGATCTCCAACGAGGTCCCGTGCATGTTCTTGAATGCAAACTAATGTGGCCAAGTCCTTTCTTGGGCATTTTTCAAGTGAAACAAATGTGTATGGTAATCAGCTAAACCATTTGCCCAAATTAAAATAAATTATAAAAAAAAAAAAAGCAAGGTTCACATAAGGTGATTCAAACTAATAATTAGGTAACAGAAATAATACTGTTGATGTAATAACAAATATAATATAAAACAAATATAATTACTCTGTCTCTTGCAGTGTTAACTGACAAACACAACAAGCTGTGTAAACAGCAATCCAGCATCTGAATAGCAGGAGGAGAGAACATTTCTTACAGAAACAGGCAAACTGGAGAATGAAGTGATTTGTCTAATTACTTTGTCCACCTCTCTAGTAGGACAGGCTGATCCCTTTGTATTCTGTGCATTTGATTTCTGATTCTATACTGTGAACAGTGCTATTCCACTTCAAAACCAAGCACTTAAAGGGATTAATGTTTGTTGATTGCTTTCAGGATAGCCTTGTTCTCCTCTATGCTGTTTACCCATAATCTTTTATTTCCAAGGAGAAAATTCTGATTAGCCTTATGCTTTGACTAGCAGAATTATTTCCTAGAGGGTGACAATTGTGTAATCATTCAAATAAGCCATTAAACAAGCCAGGACAAATTTATCCCCAGCATAACAATTCTGATTCAAATGAAATAAAAACAGTCATAAATTCAATCCACAATAACAGAGTGAAATGCCCTTGGGGGCTCAACGAGCGAAACCTCTCAGGCCGGAAATACCTGTTCTGGTTTCTTAACCAAATTAATGCATCAGCCTTGCAGAATGTGCTGTGTGTTGAAGTACAGGACGTGAACAGAGACCAATGAAACCAGTTCCCAAACAAGGTGAAATTGCTCTAGAGAATACAAAGCAGAATTAACATTGTAGCTAATACAGGCATCTGGGCTTGGAAGTAAATTATGAAAGGTAGATTTCTCATAACTGTTCTCAGAGACGAGCTGAACCTTTAAGGCTTTTTAATTAAAATGGAAAAGATGCATGTGGCCTTTCAGAGAGACATGGTGGGGCTTGTAGAGTACTGGAGTCTGAAGAAGCAGTAATGATACAATTTCTGTTACTTGGTGGTTTATGCAACCACAAACTCCTGGCCAGCATGGCTTTAATTTATTGCATGGTTAGAAGACCAAGAATGCACAACACGCCCCGGAGCACTCCTGCACCACCACCGAGATGAAGGCTCTGTGACCGTACCTGGAATACTGCCCAGCATTAACTGCTGCTTTCTTTTAAGAACTCTGCAAAATGTGAAAGGACATCCGAAAGGACTTAGAAGAATGATTTGAAGCCCAGGGAACCTAATAACAGGAGAACCTCAAACTATTTAGTTTGTTGAAGAGAAAGTCCAGAGTTCATTTGATTAAAGTATGTTTAGGACAAGATTTCTAATAGTCAAAGCTGAAAGAGAATGAAGATTCTTTAGCTGGAAGCTAAGCCAAATAAAACCAGAGCAGAAAGATGGACCACGTGTTTCACAGTGAGCATAATTAACTCCTGGAATGATCTGCTCAGGGAGCAGGTGTTTTCTCCATCATTCTAAGTTTATCTGGGGCAGGTATGAGCTTTGCACATTAAGACTTGGAAAGAGACATACTGAGACCTGCCGAAAAACATTACTGCAGCTTGTCCAAACACTGGAATGGCCAGCTTGCCCAGGTGCAGCAATAAAAGCTTGTGATTCAGTGGTAACTGCCTTCTGCCACCTACCAACACTTACACCAGTAGGCTGTGCAGAAGCTATTACAAATCTCCCCATGGTTGACACACCACCAGGGAGCTGACAGGAGGAAGAAGACAACATGTCAATGGTCCCAGTACTCTGCCACAGGACCAAGCATGGTACTGGGTGGTATATCAGCCAGCTTCAGCAGCTCCTTTTCACTCCTTTCCTCCCATTTGCAGGTGTCCGCCCTCCTGACTAGTGCATGACATGACCCTTCTTCAGGAACTGCACTACAGTTGCTTGCATACCTTTCTGGCCCGGGAGCCACTCAGATCTCCCAGTGAGAGCCTGAAGTGAAAGAAACTCTCCCCTTGTTTTTCAGACAGGGAGTGAACATCTGGTGGGACAAAAAGGCAATGTGTGGTAAGGGTGCATGGGGAAGAGGGATGCTTTGGGTATGTGAGAGGTATTGCTGTTGGGAGTTCTGTAATGAGGTGGAGAACATCTATAACTGCAGCAGCAGTCACATGTGTTAACACTGTCTACCCGCACCTGAGTGACCATCGCACGAAGCATTGGCACTGGGGTGCAAAGGCAAGAACCTGGAAAAGGCCAGGAGGGTAGAAGACCTTCTAAAGGAATCTCCTGAGACATAAAAGGCTGCTTAAATATCTCTCCTGAGCTTGGGAACTGTAGAGGGTGCTTAAAATGCTCCAGTGAGGCTGTGAATAGTTCTTGGCGTTACACAGGTTCACCCAGAGCCGAACAAGAGTGTCAGCGGAGCTGCAGGACTCAGCTGGACCAGCTCACAGAGCCAGGGAAACTGGCACAGCTCCACGGCAGACCAAGGCACAGCTGTAAGAAGCAAGTCAGTTGTGTCATATAAAATTTTCTAATTAAAATTTCAGTGCAAAGCAGATATTCAACAAGGAAACTTCAACAAAACCGTTAACATTTGGTGAGGCTATAAATATGATTAAGTGTATGACACCCTACTAATACTAGGCTGTACTGCCTGTGTGTTCTACATAAATTAATCTCATTTATGCGGGGGGAGGGCGACGCTTAAATTCTTGTTAAAAGAAGGTTACAGCGGAATCAAGTGATAGTCAGAAGCTTCCGAAAAAGAGCATTGTGTTTACAGTCTTCCTGTGTAAATTCAATGTCTGTTCACCTCTCCTGCCCCATACTTTCCATGTATGATAGATGTAGTCTTTTACATTGCTTATTTTTGAAACGTCTTTTAAGATCTTGTCTTTTAGCTCTTGATTTAGCTACTCACTGTAGCTAAAATCCCAATGCCTATGATAAAAAATGTTCTTCCATATTTTATCCTGTCAAAAGTGTCCATTAGTAAGATATTTTAATCATATTGCCCATTTCATTTTTCTGAGGCTCATTTCTCATTATAATTATTATACTAATTGTTCTATTAGGAAACTCTTCTTCCTCAGAAAGCAGACTGAATTAATTGCCCTTTCAGCATTCACAGGATGCACATACCAATGTCCCAAAATGGTGAAATAGTTGTGTCAGGCAGTGGTGGACTTTTCTAAAATCAATCAATCTATTTATCCAACTTCAGCAAAGACTTTCTTATATTATATTCTGTGCCCTGCGTCACATTTGCTCAGCACTATCACACCATTAGGAAGGAGGGTCTCGCCATGCAGAATGAACCAGCTGGCATGGATGACTGGGAGGCAGTCAAGAACAGACTGGGTGATCTTCAGGTGGGTCCAGAGTCTCAAAACATCTTAACACAGAGACCATCAGCCTGGAGGAGATGCCACGGGCTGTTTTGACCAGAGGTCAACCTCTGTCCCCCATGTGAAGTCTACATCCACCTACAAGGTAATGCAGCTTAACTACTTGGAAGGGCTCAAGGTCAGGTTGGATGGGGCTTTGAGAAAGCTTATCTAATGAAAGGTGTCCCTGCCCATTGCAGGGCAGTTGGACTAGATGTCCCTCAAAGGTTCCCTACAACCCAAACCATTTTATGATACCATTGCTTGTTGTGGAAAGGGTCAGTTTTACTCTGCCTGTACGTTCTGTTCGTTTATATTTCTGTGTGTGTGTGTGTTTACACACAATATAATTTTACCTCTTCATGAAGATCCCCACTGTGATTTCAATTTTTCCTTGGCATAAGCCTCCAAACGGGACTCAGCAAGTTAAATTAAAATATATTTTATATTATATTTAATATGTTCAACTTAAAATCAAAGTTCTAAATAATAATATAAATTATATATTATAAATAATATAAACAGAAGCAGCTAAAGATGCACAAAAAGGCTCTGCAAATTCCGGTCTGACCAAGGTCAGTGGCCATGGCCTCAATCTGTGCCTGATAGTCCAGCTGCTGACTGTGTGCTCCTGGGCACGCTGTGCTCTGGACAAGCTGCCTCTCCATGCCTGTGCCCCCCCACAGCCTCCGTGCCCTGTGGGACCCTCTGCAATTAGAGCAGCCAGGCATCTGTGGGTGATTACCTGGAGTCACAGGCCAGGATGGATATCAGGAGAGGTCCCAGCCGGACCAAGAGGTGCACTTGGGAGTTAGGCTGGAGGCTCACTGCCATCATGTAACCCAGGTGCATCTTTCCTTGTCCTAACTGCACCAGGTGTGTGCCCTCCAATGTGAACAAGTAGGGTTTCACACCTCAGTAGAAAGGGAAGGTAGGTCTATTAACCACCTGTTTTCATGTCTTACAAGATGTCTAACAAGCTTACTTAGGCAATTTAAAGAAACGGGTTTCCAAATTCCCAGCTAATCTGTCTGAGACGGGGACCAGAAGCTAAAATGTTGAGACCTGCATAAAAGACTTCAGTTTAACACAGACATTCGTTATGCTTCCAATTCAAGCTTTAAAATAGGTGAGTTATTTCAGCCAGGTCATTGTGGAAATAATGGCAAGGAAACGTCTTTGGAGGGTATTTTGGAGGTTCCCTTATTTTTTCTGATAAGGTAATATTTGCCTGGGGTTTATATTTATGAATGTGCAAAATTTCCTGGGCTGGGCAAATTGAGCCAAAAGAGACAGTCCAAGGACAGGCCAAGTCCATTAGGAACACCAGCACAAAAACATGCTGCCGAAATTTACTTGGAGAAATCTTTTCTTACTGGAGAATCTCAGTGTCTCATGAAGTATTCTTAAACCAATGTACTTTTAAGACTACTACTTAGCTTCTTGGAAACAAAACCAGTTTCATTCTGCTGAAGAGCACATAAATAAGTAAGTAAATAAAAATTGTTTGATAATTAAATCATCCTATCTTTGCAGCGCTACATTATCCTGCTGTTATCAGATTAAGACTGTTTTTCCTCCTAACTAATCAGATGGCCGGATTAAAACCTGCATACACCAGTGAAACACAAAGCAGCCAGAGGGAGAAAAGCCAATTTGATAGGACAGATGGGCTGGGAGATGGTGACATGCAGTGCCTTGCTGTGGCTGGGCAGAAGAGTGGCAACTTTGCAATGAAAATGGATTGGCATAAATATATCAGCAACGGCAATTTGACAGCCCACAGGATCTGCTCTTCTGGCCTCCAGGTTTCCAGGAAACAGGCATTCGAGGAGGCTTTTTCTAAGGGCATACACAGGTGACAATGAACTTCATGATGAACTGTCACAATCTGGAGTAGCTATGATATATTCTGTCTACAAAAGTGCTCCCAAGCATGGTCATATATGTTAGTGACTGCTGCACCTACTTAATGAATGCCTTTCCCAAATCCAAACAATTTAAAGCCTTCCTGTGATAAGCATTTATTTAAATCCACATGCTAAAACCACTGCCTGTATTCAGTTCCCACATCAGAGTAATGCCCGGTGATACCCTTTCTCTTCTGCGGGGTTTGTGGTGGTTGGTGCAGTTCTGTGCCCCTGGAAAACCAACAGCAGCTGTGCAAGTGGCATATGTGTTCAAAGAAGCTGCTACAGGCAGTTTCTGAATCAGAGAGGATCAATATTAATTACATTTCATCACTTTGACACTATACCGCGGGGGAAAAAAAAGCTAAAAATAGCCCTATTTCCTCTCTTTATGTTCTTCCTCCTTCTCTGCCTTTTCATTCCATTTCTCTCCTTCAGACTCCAGTTGCAGACATGGGCCTCTGAGAGGTGTCCCAGACGACATTACAATGCAAAATGGGCTTTATGCGACTTTCGGAAGTCTTTGATCCTCAACCAATCTGAGCAGGGTTCTGACCTCCCCTCATCCCTGGAGCAGGGCAAAGACACCCAGGAGCCATCTCATTACCTGCTATGTGTCTGAACTGCTGCTTGTTCTCCAGCACGCTCTTCAGTCCCTTTCCTCTCTGACCAGCTTCTTTTTTTATACATCCTCTTTCTTACATTAATTTGTAGAGCTGCTTTTTTCCCTTTGTCTTTTCAATTTTTTTTTTCCTTCTTTACTTCATCAGTTTGACCTTCTTTCAAGTTTCTTTCAGTTTGACCTTCTTTCAATACTTTCAAATCTTATTCAAGACACTTTTTTATGTGCTCATGATCATTCACTGCAAATCGCAAAAATCTGATGTTTAGCACCGAGAGTCGTTCACCAGTTTTTCTAAAGTTTCTCATGCATTTAGTCTGGAGAACTGCTTTCAGAATCTTAAAGAAATGCTTTGGATGCTAACTAACTTCTTGTTTTTTCTCATTTCTTCTGAACTTTGCTTCATACATAGTTCCTTCATCCTGTGCATCTACAATCTAATCTTTAAAAATAGCTTCTCTTTGAGCTCTCAGACGTTTTAATGAGGTGGGCTACATTTCAAGTTAGTGCTTTTCACTTTCCAGTTTTTAAATCATAATTTAACACAGTGATCACTACCTCCCTACACAAGAAAGCGTTGTCAGAGAGGTAGCCTAGCATTTTCCTGTCTCTTCCATGACAAGTCATTTTCCTTAAAACTGTTACTCATATTCTATTTTCTTGGTCTTCATCTTCCTCCTTGCTGATGCGTTCCTTATTCTCTCCTTGCATTGCCCTTTCATCCTCACTTGCACAGTGTCCAGCTACTGGCTCCTCTTCCTTCAGCTCTTTCATTTCTGCTGGAGGAAGCTGTTTCTGCTGTAGCTATCCCTGAATGGAGCCCTCCTCCTACATTAAAAGCAGCAGCCTCTTTTAATGGCTTAATTAAACTGGAACAATTCTGCCAGCGTTTAAGGTTTCTGCAAAGGGACATCTTGCATCCCACGCAAGTGGTAACTTGCTAGAAAGCTTATTTAAAAAAAAAAAAGGAAACAACCTCTCAGCTCTGACTCTCCTCTCTACTTCAGCAACATGAATTTCAGTTTAGTTATTCTCCATTCATAAGGAAGAGAGAGGAGGATATGGTCCTGCTGTCCCTGTAGGGCCTATAGATCACTTGCATGCACGCTGGGGCTCATTTCTTGAGTGCCACAGTGATAAGGAGTTCAGATTTCCAAAGAACTAAGAAAACTGTACAACCCTGTTCCTCTCCTTCATCTTCTATAAGTACTTGCTAATAAATACATCCAGGCACAAGTGCAGGAGGGGCCGCCCAGCCCTTCCACTAACATGGTGGCCACATTCAGCCATAAGGAAAGCTTCAGCACTCAGGAGGCACTGTGTCAGAAATGTTTCCTTGATTCAACAGAGCAGTTATTTGGTCCATGGTGAATTTTGGTCCTTCATCAGTTTTCATTTAATTTTTTTTTAAGGAGAAGGTAACATCCAGGAAGGTGTGCTGTTTGCAACCAGATTAGCACTGTGTAGCAGCAGGGATTTTCCACTGCAGCAAGCCGAGGACTCTAAGTGAAATGAAAGGAAAACCTGTTTAACATTGGACATAGCTACAGTGTGAGGAAGCAGAAGAAGTTGTGGGCTGCACTTCTTGAACTGGTTAACAGGCTGTCATTCCCCTCTCACCATGAGCTGGCATAGCTAAGTGGCAGCCACTGCTATCACTATTTCCCTCTCAAATATGTGGGAGAGTAGCAGGTCTGATTCTGTATGTCACAGCAAAATTGGTTTCTAAAACATTACTTCATGCAGAAGGGACCTTTTACATAAGCATAGAATCATAGAATTTTAGAATCATAGCATGGTTTGGGTCAGAAGGGACCTTAAAGATCATCCCACTCTCCTGCCACGGGCAGGGACACCTCCCACTAGATCAGGTTGCTCAAAGCCCCATCCAGCCTGGCCTTGAACACCTCCAAGGATGGGGCATCTATAAATTCCCAGAGCAATCTGTTCTAGCATTGCACCACCCTCACAGCAAAGAATTTCTTTCTGGTATCTAACCTAAATCTCCCTTTTTTCAGTTTAAAACCATTACACCCCATCCTGTCACTACACTCCCTGATAGAGTTCCTCTCCATCTCTCCTGTAGGCATCCTTTAAGTACTGGAAGGCTTCTTTAGGATCTCTCTGGAGCCTTTACTTTTCCAGGCTGAACCCCAACTCCCTCAGCCTGTCTTCATAGAAGAGGTGCTCCAGTCTTCTTGTTATCCTCATGACCCTCCTTTGGACTCACTTCAACAGGTCCATGTCTTTCCTGTGCTGGGGACTCCAGAACTGGACAGTACTCCAGGTGAGGTCTCACAAGAGTGGGAGGGAAGGGGAGAACCACCTCCCTTGGCCTGCTGGCCATACTTCTCCTGATGCATCCCAGGATACGGTTGGATTTCTGGGCTGCAAATGCACAATTCTGAGTCATACCTAGTTTTTCATCCACAAGGCCTTTGATATTATTGAAGGTAAGTTAATTTGCACTGCTTAAATAAAAGGAATTTTGGGTCCATAATTGATAAGGCAGAATTTAATATTAACTCTTGATTTGAAATGCCCAACTCTGTGAAAGACAAGAACAACTTATAAATCTGAAAACATATCCCTTATTATATCAACAGACCTAGTGTAGACCTCAACAAATGTAATGTAGGCTAATTCCTCTCCCCACAAACCTCAACTCTTACACCCTTAGAGCGTCACAGCTGCTGCAATACTGTTTCTCCAGCCCCATGGAGAGCAGAGAACATGGACAGAAGCAGCAATGGTGGAGAGAAGAGTTCCAGAGGTATATGTAATATCCAAATGCAGTCTAATATTAATGGTGAATTGTCTTTGCCTGTGATGATCTCTAGCTACGAGTGTAAACTTAGTTCTCCTACTCTTCAAATTCATGTGGTTTCTGAAGGAACACTGCTGTGTTTCATTGGGAGATACGGAAGCACAATAATGGAGATTTTTTTGATTCTGTTCTGTGTGCTACATGACCTTTTCAACCCTAGCAGCACTGAAGACAAGGCAAACTTGTGCAGATACCAGTTTGGTGCTTAACAACAGGCTGAATCCTTCGTTCAGTTTCTCACTGGCCTCCGGCAACAGGGACTTGTGACAACTGCTGATGAATCTTTCCCAGGGACTGGAGGGAGAAAGGGAAAACAAGACAAGTGCTGGAAGGACGTTCATCCTCTCTCCACCAGAGTTTCTTCTTGGGCATGGATCAGCCTTTCCACAGTGCACGCACCGTTCACTCTTCTAAGAAAGGTATGGCGAAGGTGCAGCATAATTGTGATGAGCTTTGCTAATGACACAGCGCAGCTGAGAAGGTGTGAGGCCTCAGCACAGATTGTGGCTACATACACACCTGCCAGGTTGGAGTAGAAAGTGCCACAAGGAAATTATCTTTCTTCTGAGATCTTTTACTTTATGTCCAAGTAACTGCTCATACTGCCTGTGCAAACTTCACAGGTTGCTCATGCTGAGTAAATGCCTGATTCAAAAAGCAAGATTTCTCTTAAATACTTACGTTTTACGCACTGCTTGAAGTCCCAAATTGTTATTCAAGGACAGCAAGTGTATTTCTAGCAATAAAAATAACTCAGTGGGAAGTTTAACTATTTTATCCTTGCCTTCACTGTCTCGCAAATGAGACAAGGTTTCTTCTTTTCAAGACACTGCTCTAATTCAATATGCCTGCAAACTTTTTGATAAAGTGCCTGTCTTTTAAATGCCACACAGCTCTCAGTGCACCAGGAGTTTACATTGACAGAAGCATTAAAACACAAATCATAATGTGGTGGGTTTTAAAGGTGTAATGGAAAGGCTCTTTTGAACATGGTCTTGGTAATAAAAGCCCAACGTAATAAATCAGGGCTAGAGAAGATATTTGTTAAAATCAACCTTATCTTGGCTACGATACAGCGGGAATCGCTTTAACAAATACATATGAAGAACAGAGGCTTGTCTTTCACTTGCAACTAACTGCCTTGCAGTCCCAGTGCATGTTCTTTCTTGAAACTACAGCACCCCAGCTGCTGCTGCAGTGTGCAAAATCACACAAGTATCAGATGATGTCTGACAGCCAGGACATGAGTGATTATAGAAACACGGTGACAGACAGATGTTTTTACCAGTCCAGCCACACTAGAAGTTTCCTGCTTGCTTTGATCTTGAACTCTCTGCCTTTCTCACAGTTTGATCAAGATGTACAGGCAATAGCATGTGACATAGTTTAAAGATGATTTATAAGCAGGTTGAACCTGTGCAATATTTTGTCAATGATTTATGTACTTCAGGGTGCAGATCTTAGGAAAATTTAAAGTGTATGAAAACCTTGGTGATACAAGCCAATGAGAGGCTTGATCCTTACTTATGATAATCAGGCTTCAGCCTCCTCCTTGTCAGCAGTTATTTCATGGTAGAATTCTTGCAACAGCTGGTTTCTCAGCTGATGCTTATGCTCAGAGGATCATGCTCACTTCAGCCAGTTATATGTCAGACATCCTGTCAAGACACACTGACTGACTTCCTACAAAATCCATCTCTGGGCAGTTTGGGCTGTAAAAGTTGAAGCATCAGGTTGCCCTATTCCTCCAAATGGCCACTGCCTACAATATTTTGTCTGCTAAATAATTGTGTTGGGTGAGTGAGAGGAGTTCATCGTCTGTTTTGCTTCAGTGGTCATCAATCTTCCTCTAGATGAGGCTTGTGTGAAAAAGACCGGTTGTGTTCTGTCCCTGTCCAAGCCAGATTTTCGTTACTGCCCCCCTGTCTATACTCAGCCATCTCCTCCAGCAGTACCAGGACTGTCACTCCTGGCTCAGGACTCACTCCTTACCCATGCTTATTCTGCTTCCTCCTCCTCACTCTGAACCTGCTTCCCACGGAACGGGCACTGAAGCCGGGCTAGTGAGGTTGCTTGAACCTGCCTAATCCAGTTCAGAGCCACTCAGTCATTTCAGTGCTCTCTCCCCATGCTCCAGCCACCTGAGACACACTGCAAAAACAGTCCCGTCACCCTCAAACTCTCCATTGAGCCACAGCACTGTCCTTGCACCTCTCCAGTGAGGTCTTACTTACTTGTTGCACCCCCTTGCAGGTTCGACAAGGCAGTGTGGACATGTACCGTACGTTCAGGTGTTACAACAATGGTGTGAGCTGCTTCTTGCCAGAGAAACAAGGATGTGAAAGGAGAAGAAAACTGGGAACACTCAGCCTTGGAACAAATTAAAGTTTCCTGATTCAGATGCATAGTTTGACACAATTGCTTTATGCAAAAGCTTGTCAAATGTGAGTAGCAAAACGTTTTGTTTAATCAAGCATAACATACTGTACCATAATATTAGTCTTGGCTGTGCATGTGTCAGGGGAGTTCATATCACCATGAATCACTTGTTATGTTTCGTTTAAGGACTTTTGGTGGGTGGCTCAGAGTGAGAGACATGTTCTTGTTAACTCAGGAATGGTCTCATTTAGATGATTTAGGCTTCAGAAGCCTCTGAAACTTGGAGTCCATGCCTTGATGCACCCCCACCTCCCACGAGATCTTTTCTTGCTTGAAAATTTCCTGTATATCAAAAGTCATTGTAAAGCTAAATGGATAACTGCAATAACAGTGACCTATGCCTGGATTTGGGGTTATCTCATAGCCCATTCATATGACGTATGTCAAGGTTACTGAAAATCAGACACTGCCAATGGAATGGCATTTCTGTCCATACATTCTCGTGACCTCTCTGCCATACATCTTTTCTTATATAAAAAAAAAAAAAAGTAAACAAAACCTAGGGACCGAAACCATCAAGTCAAAGCAGCCAATTAATAAAAGAAAGAAGTATTCTAGGTCAAGGCAGACGAACTGGCCTGCCTCCCCTGACAGACTGTTCAGCTGCCAGAATAACTGCTATCGCAAAGCTTATGGATGACCCAGTCACTTTTTGTTCTGAAAACATTTCCTGCTGGAATAGACTGTTTGGCCCCGGAGTCTCTCTTTTCCTGTGTTTTTCACTGTCAGAAAGTGCGTGGATTTGCATTACTTGTATCAACACAGCAGCAGTCAGCAATATTTTTAACATCATCGAGGCGCAGGGAGTCAATGGCATCAGTTCTGACTGACTAGAAAATTTATTACTTTGTTAGCAGCTTTTGCCAAGTGTGTTTACTTGAAAATATTATCCTTTCCTGCACTTGTGTCTGCTTAGCACAACCCTGTGTTGCCTGTGAATACCTGGGCTTCTCCCAAATAAGCCCCAGTATTGTGGAGTTCCATATCTGATAAGGAGCCCAACCTTTTCTGCGGTGTTGGCTCGTCCACCTTTGCTCCATACAGTGTGCAGCACAGATACGCCCCTCAGGATAAGTTCACACGGCAAACCGCAGCTGTGATTGTGTCATGGGTTGGTAACAACAGCTGCAATGCTTGAAGATCACAGTCCTCAGCACGTGCTAGCAACCAAAGCAGGCGCAACCAGATATACCAAGGCAATAAAAACCTGCTTAGTTTTTCACTCTTAATTGTTTGGTCCCTCCCTGTAAGCCTATCTTATTCTTCCCTTCCATGACAGCAAGAGCTTGCACCTTCCCAGGCTGCAAGGAACTGAAGCCAGGCTGCATCACTGTGCAGGAGCCAGGGAGTGACTCAACACCAGGAGGACGTACAAGGTGAGGGTTGTACCCCTTTACATAGCGTAAGGTGGGGGAGAAGGCCCCTAGGCATGAGATAATGAAGGACTGGGGTTCATTTCTCACACTTACCTGCTCACATTAGTGGGGTGCATACCCTTCAGTCACATGTTCCCTCTACTGGGTATGTAACCTTCTAGGTATGCATATAGAACTTAATTACCATGAAAGCCAATTACGTAACATTTTTTAGGGCTTATAACTTCATAAAAAGCCTTGGGAAAATGTAAAAACTATTATTCTTGCATGAGAAGAGGAGGAAATTCAGAAGGTCAGATTTTGGGTCCACCTCAGTTTGTAGACAGCAATTAGATGCAGAATTCTAATACCAGGAACTTCAAAACTTTGGCTTGTACTCATAGTGCCTAAGTCCATAATTATAAGCATTTTAATAGTGAAGATCTATTGCCTACAGTTCTCCTCTTGTGAATAAATGGAACTGTCTTGATCTCTTCAGGCTCAGCACCTCATGCCTCTCTTACTTGAGCTGACCCGCTTTCCTGAAGCGTATCCATTGAGATCCTTCTCTGAAAGACGTGCTCCAGGTGGTTATGGTCTTAGGAGATGGGCGGCTGGATTCTCTGCTTCGCTTTGCTCTTCTCCTCTCTTTGCCCTGTCTTGCCCTCATCCACTAAGACCTTAGGGACTTGAATTACATGGCCAGACCAATACTTTTACTTCCTGTGTTTGGAACAGTTCCATTTTACACTCAGGAACTGAATAACTAAGAAAAAGAGATACTATTATTTTAAATTGGTTGGTTGGACTCGATGGTCACTCGTTGGCATGGTTGGACTCGATGATCCCAGGGGTCTCTTCCAACCTAAATGATTCTATGATTCTATGAAATTAAAAATAAAAAATTGACCTTGATGACTTGATTCAAGCAACGGCTGGAACCCAGGTACGCTACACAACCGAGGAGCAGCTTACTTGCCCTCCAGCTTGTTTGGTCTTTAAATTCTGTCAGTACAAAACACTACACATTCTGTAGGAGGAATAATTTCTCCTTCCCATCCCATATTGATTCACTTCCCATCTTCCTTCTCCATACCTCAGAGCCTGGGAACGGGGGCAGCCTTAGACAGTAGGCAGAAATCTGGAGTTGAAGTCAGTAAGTTTGAAGGAAGAATTGCAGTCATGCTTGTCACTCCTAGGTGAGTTCTCCAAACACTGAAGTTGTGTAGAAAAGCGTCTGCTTCTCCTAGTGTTAGGAGAAAGGAGTGACTCTGTCTCTAATGCTTGCCAGATGCTTAATCCTTGGCAACTTTGGTTGCAGTTGCTCTGCATAGTGTATTCTTCCTTAAAGGATGAGCATGCAAAGGTTTTAGGTGTTAGAATAAAAACAACAAACCCAAGTCTTTTTAAGTATCTGGACCAGGCAAATGAAACTATTTCTATAAAATCCCATAGAAAGTCTGTAAGAGCACTAGAACTGAACCCACGTTTCTTAAGGTCTGGGCAACTGCCCACATTAGTGAGCACCGTTCCTCTTTCTGGCTGATAACGGATGCGTCCATTTGCTGTGTGACACGCCTGGGGCAGTGTGTAGCTCTTGGTAAACAACAGCAAAAAGAGCTGGGATTCAAGTTGTGCTGAAGCCTGTCTGCTTACCTACAGTCATAGCTGAGGCTATAATAATTGCCTTCTCCTTATGGTTGAGAGTGGGACAGCTGCTGTTTTAACAGATCACCAAGCACTTGCAGCGGTATAGAGTATTTTACGTCCTGAAGCCACCTGTCCCATACTTTACAGAGTTACCTGCCAAAACAGAAACAGCAGTGCTCTTTCTTGCTCCATTTTTGTCCAAGATTTATTTATAATACAATCTATTTTTATTTCATAAAAACAGATTTATCTTTAATTCCCTTTCCTGCTTTAATGGGAAAAAAGGGAGGTGGGAGGGAGCAATAACCCATAATTTCACTTCAGTCACTAGCTACCATTTCTGAGAATCTCACAGCCCCTGCCTAGAGGCTTTAAAATCATGGGAAGCTATTCCCCACGTGCCTTTGCATTACCTCAGAAAATCCACCATAATGACTTCTGATCATGGCACTTCCTAATTGCAGGGTTGCAACTGCTTCTGTAAAAGGCAGTGCAAAAACCCAGTGTTTATGGTTGGGTTGACCAGGAAAGCTGCACCTGCAGGGAGAGGCATGGGGCATGTGATTGCTTTCCGGAACAGTAGAGCTATTAGCTTTGTGGCAAAGGCCTAGAGCTGGAAAGATTGTGTTCATTGTGTTGGGGGAATTGTTTGATTGACTGCTGAAGCTTGCCATATGTGTGGAACATTTGTCTGCTTTCCTCTCTATGATTACAGTTATTTCATTAAATAAAGAGGGCAAGCTACAACATTTACAGTCTAAGCATCCTCATCTCTTACTGTTTCCTCTCCAAGCGTCACCTGTCATATTCCTCATGCTGAGGGCCGTCACCTTAACCAAAAGGTCTAATGAAACTGGTATTTATGTCTAAGCTAGGCTTTTATCAATCTGTACCTCAAAAAGCAAATGTGAACCACGATTAAGCTCTTGTTATTGTTTTTCTATTTGTGTGCATGTTGAACAGAGATTGTGTAGCTGTTATTAGTTCAGGTTGAGCTATGCTTACTGCAGAGCTCGTGAATGGAAAGAGGGTCACTGAGGCCAAGCTTGGTAATTTTGTTCCTCTCACCCTCTTAACAATGATCCTTCCAGGCTATTCACATATTCATACTATCCACAGCTTGCACTGCAGCAGGGAAAGTCCCTGCTAGGCGGATCCCTCCAGCCATATAGCCTGGATCTGTCAGCAGAATGGTGACAAGTAGACATAAGGGAAGAAAGAGAGCGTGTAGAATCCAGTAGCTCAAACCTCCTTGTTTTAGGTAAGCTAATGAGAGAGAAAGTATGATCAATGCAGCAGTGGGGGTTATTGCTAGCCAGTCCGGCTGCCCTTGGCTTCTTTTCCCCTTCTCTGTCATGTGTGACTGTGGGAAACGTCTTCAGGGCTTGTTTTGATCTGAGGCACATAGGAAAGGAAGAAAGTAACAATGAAAGAAAATGTTCACACTACTGGGGTGAAGACCGAGGAAGGGAAAGTCTAGGAATATATTATCCTTAATAAAGCAAAACTGATGATATCTATGCATGGAAGAAAATAACTGAATACAGGGTTCTCTTGAAGGAGAATCCAGCTTTCTCATCTTACTTTCATTTTAAACAAAAAGATGATTTCTGGTCTCCACAGTGTTTTATGTAGTTGTGAAGATCGTGAAGCTCTGTTTTAATTATGTTTTGTAGTGCAGTGTGGGTTTGAGATACTGGACAGTGGGGTTGAGGTAGGGAACTGGGCCTTCCCAGAGAACCCCTTCTTGTGCTGTTTGTTATTTGTAAGTTTTGATTTAAATGCTCTTTCTCTTTGCCTTTTGGTCTTTTGCTTGTGTGATTTGTAATAGGAACATCACAGTACTGGGAAGGAATCTCCCAGGTCAAGTTGAGGTTCCTGTTCTCATCAAATATTATTAAAATTATCACAATTGATGCTAAACTGTGCAGTATGAAGGCCTTGATAGTGTCCAGTCTTAACAAATGGTTGTTATTTGTGGAGTGAGAGTCCTGCCAATTTGGAATGAGGCTGGAACTCTAAACTGGAAATGAGGAAAAGGGAGAAGCCAGCTGAATGAAACTAGAGACCTCATCACCTTGCAGCTGTTGCAATGTGAGAAAACCACTTCTGCAGGAGATAAAAAAGTTTCAAAAGGCTGGATATTTGCAAAAAAATCTACTGCTCCACCTGCATGGGGAGTGTGGGAGTTTCTAATAGCTAATGACATAACTTACTGATTTTCTGAGAACAGAGGAGCTACTCCACAGCTAGCAATTTCTGTAAGTCAGCACACAAAATAGTGCTGAGATTGAATGACTTTGCAGGATCACCTGTCCACAAAGTCACCAGTGATTGCAGAGCTCTTCTGCTGACATCGGAGAGTCACATAAAAAGGACCTTATTTTCCCACTATGTGGCTGGATTAACATTATGAGTTTAGCAATTCATCACACCAAAGCAAGGAGCAGGACACTGCAGGAAGTGACATAGGCTCTTTCGAGTAGCACACGGTAAAACAGAACCAGGTCCTGGGCACCACGGCCTATCTCAGGAGAGACATCAACAGTGTTCACAGGTGCTTGGATCTCATGGGGTTCAAAAACCAGCAGCCTCTCTTTGTATAAAGGCAAAACTTCATCACTCCACTGAGCTCCCAGTAGCATGCTTGTTGCCTAAATTGGTGGAAAAAACAGTTTGGCAAGGGCCCTTGAAATATTTATAACCCTTCCTTCAAAGTATACATTAAGGTAGGATGCACAAACTGAGGCAACTCCAGACATTGACGTGGACCTCAAAAATGAAGTAACAAGTGCTGAGTCAGGGAAAGAGCCATGGTAAAGCTGCTGGGTAGGTGCAACAGCGTCACACAAAAACAAGATACAGACCCGGCAGGAGGAGTAAAGGGACATTCTGCAGGGGCATCCATTAAGTTCAGGAGGAAATAAAGAATTTTACAATACATAACAAAAAACACTTTCAAATAAAGCTTGATTCAAGGTTTGCACCTTCTGTTTTTCAAAACTGGAAAAGCTGTGAAAAACTGGTAAAAGAAGAAAAGTTACAGAAAACCTGGTGCTTCTAGAAACCGACGCACGGCAAAGCCTTCTCTGGAGCTTTCTAGAAGGAGAATTAGTTAAACCTGACATAATATTTGATAAACCCCTGTGCTGTGAAATGGAGGGATAAAGGCTGGCAGAGACAATTTGTTGCAATGGCCATGCTTACAATCAATCCACGGTTTTAAAGAAAATAAAGAAAAAATTGGGCTCTGTCCCAAAATGAAAATTGTTGAAACTGCTGGGCAAGGCAGTTGGCTGGTATCTTTCAGGAGGAAAGTGGAACAGATTGGAATGGATGAAACTGAAAATTATACTTGAAGAAGAGGCTGCTTAAAAGCTCATCCGGTATTTCCCACCACAGCCAAGAGAGGGGCAGACCATTAGATGTATAAAGCAAGCTAACTGGGGTAAGACAGAGCCTGTTACTGTGGCAGTATTAAAAGATGGGCTCACCCCCATGTCTGTGATGATTTCAAGAACGCCAGTAGCATGGCATAAAAATCACTGTTATCTGCAATTAAGGAGATGTTTGCCTTATTAGCTGGTGATAAGAATTTCCTTAGGGTATACTCGGTCTAATCCTACATAAAATGGAGATTGAAAATGATAAGAAGTGGTGTTAAGGACCATTAGCTTACCAAGGGTTTTTGCTGTAAAACAGGTTGGTGTTGAAAACAATCGTGCTGCCTTTGCCATAAAGACATCTTGCGCCGGTTCCCCTTAGCGTGACAGAAACGGCAACTTTGCAGGCACTGAAAAGCTGTGTTGAAATGCCTCTCGCCTTTGCTTATAGGTCCCTTACCTCTGCCAAGCTTAATTATGCTCACATTGAGAGAGAAGCCCCCAGATGCACTTCGGGACTGGAAAAGGCTTTGCCACAGGTCACTGTCCTGTCATTTAAATGTTTACACAAAGAAGACCATTACTTTCAAAAGCCCACTGCTATGCCATTCACGTCCCAGAGTCTCAGTCAATAAGAAAATGCAGCCCATTTGTTATTTTACCTTTAGAAGCAGGAGATAACAATAAGCAGGCAGCAAAAAGGACAGTCCGTGTGTTTTGCTACAGGCTGAGCAAAACCACAAGGAAATCAGGAATAATTAATTCCGGTTTAAACAATAGACTATAGGACAAAAAAGGACTACTTTATAACTCCCTGGTGGCCACAGAGAACTGCCACACAGTATTTTTCATAAAATAATCAACTCCCCAGGAAGAGCTGTTACAGTTTTTGCTCGCCCTTCTCCTCAGATTCATACCGGGAACGGTAAGCCTGTCTTAAGGCAGTAGGCATAAAGAGCTCAGTATATTTAATCTGAATGCTGCCACAGCCAGCCTTGGCGTCTAGAAATACACAAGGGAAGTGGAAACACCAAAGAAAGGCCACAAAACAGCACTGGCACAAGCACAAATATACATTGGCAGTTTACAAATTACTATAAATTTTCTGATAAGACCAGCAAAAATTATTTAATTTTAAGCTGGCACATAGCAAGTTGGTGACGATGAGTGCAGACCCATATCTCAATGACCTGTCTGGGAAGTCGCCTCCAGTCTTCCATTCCCTGTCAGCGCAGCAGCCTTCCCTAGAAAGCTCTTTCCAACATGGTTTTCTTTATCTTATTGTGTGGCCATGTTCTTGCTGCAGTCAGGATCTGTCTCACTTGTTTCTTGCTGATAACCCCATCCCCTTTCAGGGCCTCTGGTCTTACAGTGATTTAGAATTCCCTCTGTTAAATTCTAGTTTATTAAAGGGACACTAAAGGGCTTAAATCCTCAGGTTCAGGGGCCCTCAATTAATTGTTTCTCAAAAGAGCCTTAGCCTTATCTCTGCCATTGATTGCACTCATCAATTTAACTGTCTACAGTTGGGTGCAATAATACAAAACAGGTAAACTGAGGCACCACCTGTTATTTATCTCTGAAATATTAGTAGACGTATATCATGTCTACACAAGTCTATATAAAAAAGTTTATAGCTCTATTTCTTTTAAGAGGGCAATACATGTATAAGAAGGTTGCTTAATCTGTGGGTACAGCTTATGCAGTTCGGTTCATAAGAACTCTTGTAAGTGCAAGAAAAACTGAGGAGTAATAAGCTACTCTTTCAAAGCAGTTTCATACAGACTGTGTAGATTGATTAATAGAAATATGATTAGATTTCAGTAGATGCATGGTCTAAATAGCCTGAATGATCCAACATGCATCAAACACATCCTGAATTACAATGAAACTGTGAAAAATTGTTCCCCTTAATGGATGGCAGCTCTTGAACAGAATGCAGATCATGCAGATCATGGGTTTTATCCAAATGGCTGTTTGGAATGATTTGAAACACATCACACATTATTGTCTTACCATCCTGCCATAATAATAATAGCAGGAAATTTGATCCAGATATTTAGCAAGCAAAGTATGGTTTGGGTCCAAATGTGCCCAATAAATGAGCAGTGTGCCAAGCTGTGCAGCAACCATTGCACTGGGTTTATCAAGACCCTGTGAAGCCTGAGCAGAGGGCACGCCTCCCTCAGGCCCGTTACTGTCCACATTGTTCAACATCTGCAGTATCATTAGTCACGTTACGGTCTCATTCCGACCACTGTTTGGAGCCCTGATGACATACTTACTTTGAGGAACCAAAAGTCTGTTCAGCAAAGTCCAAAGACAGGATATTAAGCCAAAACTAAGAAGGTGACATTATAACATGAGTGAGGAGGAAATTGTTGCTAAAGTAGAAATTTCACTTTTCACCTTTGAGGAACAGCCCACTGTGCGTTGGAGTCGCACAGGAGTCACACTGGGGGAGGACTAGATGCAGACAGGCTGGGGAGGTTCATATACAATCAAACAACTGAATTTGTACCATTTTTCTCAAATAGCCTGAGTTACATCCTCACAATATATTGAATAATGACTGAAAAAAAACCACAGTAGTGCAGAAGGATGCAGTATTTTCAGTATGATAAGGTTGAGTGTAACTGCTTTTTAGGAATGAACAGCACCAGATTGAAGTATGAAATTCTGTAGATGAGTAGCAGATGGCAAATGAAGGCATGTGAATACATGCATCCCATACTAAGCCAGGCTGATCATTTACTAGAGATTTGTGTTCTGCTTTTACAAGTCGGTAAAGCATCACCAGCAGTTACCAAGCATTGGTAACTCTTTCCACTAGGTGTTCATGCCAAGTTAAAGCTGAGTTGGAACTCACATATTGTTCTCCCTTAACTGCAAATATTTGCTTATTTTTAAGCACTCTTATTAGTGTTTTCCATGTTTTGAAGCTCACAGGAATCAGGCAGAGCAGCCCTTCAGGTGTAGGTGCAAGTTTGTACACATCTACAAATGCGGCTACTTAGAAGCCCTGTCAGTAACATCTTCTCTTCATATTGACTTAGTGAATAGAAAAAAACACAATTTCAGCCAAATTGACAACTCGTTAACATAACCGCTCTGACACATAAATATTCTGGATTATGATTAGAGGAATTCATGATTAGGAATGCACAGTCATTTTAAAGATCCCACGGTGTTTTCTTTGGAGCCGAAACAGACAACGCAATAGTCAATTAAACAGCCTTCCCTGAGCTTGATTTCTTATATGCATCAGGAAAGCATAGAGCTTGGTGTGCGTCAGCTCTTACATCCTCATCTGCTTTTATCTTTGGAGTGTCTTCAGAGTCAACCAGGAGAAATTTACAACTAATGTTTATTCAGGACATAAACCCAAATTAATGCATTTGGAACAATGTGTTCTTGCTCCCATTCACATAATGAAATTTGCCTTTGATTTGAATGGGAGCAGTGCTGGGCTCTCCACAGCTACTGATTATACATGTCAATATTGGGCTGTGTTTGAATGATGCTGTATTATGCATAAGAATAAAGTATCATGGAGTTGTTGTGAGACACCAGGCAACATAATTACATGGATTGCAAGAGAAGTACAAAGCAAAATAGAGCACTATATATTAATAGCCCATCTCAGCTTTCCCTCATTATATCTGGACTTTTGTTCACTTAATTAGGAATTATTTTAAAGTTAAAACTGTGTTTATTTTTCTGATTATGGCCTCGTTCTGAATGTACATACATTGAGAAGCTCCTGCTGACAGAAACGATTGAGCAGGATGTTGTATTTTATTAAATTTACTTTGGAGACTTCTGACGCCAATTGTTAGCATGTTTGCAGTCCCAATCACGTTGAAAATCTAACAGCAACATGAGCTTACAAATGTATCCATACAGTGCTCCTGGGTGAAGAGAACACTGCCACCCTGCACTGGCAGACTACAGGAGGACAAAGTACGCTTTACTGTATATTCAGGTAAGGGAGACTTGATTGATTTTATTTTATTAATTTTTTTCAGAATTACATTCATTTAACAGGATATTAGAAAATATTTTGCACAGTGCATCCGCAGTGATATGAAAGGGATATTTGGAAAATGTGTTATCAATGTCTGCAGGCACTAATCATAGATGGTACAAGCAGAACTGCTATCTGAGGTAATATCGATCTTATGTATTTATCCATAAAACAGGGAAACAATCCTCGCCTCAGCTCATAAATGTGGAAAGGTGGCACAGAGGTAATTAGTGACCATCCCAATTCCATGTAGAAAGAATGGAGGAGAGAAGGAAGCAAAGTCCCAGCTCTGAATTCAACCCATATTAGGGTCCGTCTTCTCGGAAAGAATAAAGCCCCTATTCTTGCCATGTAATTATTATGCTATAAATCAGATTTAGAAGTCCTTGGTCAATAGCAGGATTCCCTGGTGGATTTCATACTTAATCATAGGTACAAAATGCTATGGATTTTTCATGGTCAAGCAAAGATGTTCAAAATGAGTAGCTAAATTTTAACAGCTTTCTCCAAAGCAAGACCCTTCATGTTCTTACAACATCAAAACAGTTTCTCCAGTTTAAATATCTAATCTGTAGCAGGACATAATAGTCTCAGGCTGAGGAAGGTCATCTGAATCAACCTGAGTGCTATGTAAGGCTTCCAAATAAGTCTTCAGCAGCAGAGAGTGATAGGAGCAGAGCTCAGCGTGACACTCCCTTGCAGGCATGTGCAACAAGTGTCTCATAGTTCGGTAACGAAGATATACAATCTCTCACACAGCAACCTCATGGAAACCCACGTATTAACACTAGCTAATGATTAACTCGCTATTTACAGAGGGCTTCATTAAGCCTTTCCCGCTGCCTGTGCTTCATCTCTTCTGTCATTACAAACGGTGACAGTTTCCCTGTGTTATAATTACATGTTCGCAGATGTGGTTTCAGAAACGCGCAAGAACCTGCAAATAGCGCTAATTACCATCATGCTTTATTATGAATGGTAATGTATATAACATTCCAATGCAATCCTTTTTTCTTTTATAAAGATGTTAAGTATTCCTTACATATTCAGAAGAAAGCAGCAGAGGAAGCATCTTCATGGCATTCTCAGGTTTATTTTACTGTTAGTTATTTCAGGTAGTTATGGTGAAATCTATCAATGGCTATCTCCAAGTTCAAAATTAAGTCTGTAACAGTGACAGAACCAAAGTGGTTCATTCTAAGACCTCACCAATACTTGGTATATCTTTAGTTAGAGCTACCCTACATTTGCAGCAATTGTTCAGAGAACAGTCTGAACTCTGATCTGCTGATAGTCTCTCCTGTGTTTTCCAAAGCCTGTTTTGAATCAGTGCTGAGTTTACAATAGTATGACTATGTTTCCAACCAGGAAATTATATGTTTCCAGTACAAAGGTGGCATTTTCTTTCTTTGAGTTTCCATGTTTATTATTAGTATGAAAATTGCAATATTTAAACTGTGTTACATATTAAATTTGTGATTCCTAAATTGAAAATCAAAGCAGAGCTAGAGAGAGAGAAAAATGGAGCCAGAAAGAGGTTGGCAAAGACTTGTATCAAAATTTAAAAAAAAAAAAAAGGAAGTAAAAGAATGAGGAACAACTGAAAATTAGTAATTCGGAACTGAATAAAATAATAAATTCCTTTGTTTTCATTGGAGTTTGTTCTAGTGAGGATAACATAGGATTTGACTGTGCAGAGCAAGAACAGCCACCATAGTAAAGTAGTTCCCTGCTACACCAGCAAGTGTTCTTCCTTCAATACCTGCTGGAACTGCTGAGCATCAGAGGAACCCCAGGCCTCCCCTGTGTCCAGGGTCATGGCCGGCTCATGCTTGCAGCCAGGGCTGAGGTCCACTTCCCTCCCCGGGACACGGCCTCCTCAAGCAAGTTCTTCAAACCACCAGCACTTGGCTTGGCGAGGAACAGTCACAGAGTTATGCAGCCATCAGGGCAGGAGGGGAAGGGGTGTGCAGTGTCCACATCAGTTTTATGGCCTCCCCTGTCCATGGGCAGCTGACAAACGGCCTCAGGCACAGTTTAATGTGGCAGTCTTCCACGTACGGGAAATGAAAACTCCTGAGAAGGCAGTGTATGTACACAGGGAGCCATGACTTTATCTCGTCCTTTTGCCTTCACACCTCTTCAGAGTGTGATTACTCTCCTGTCCCTTGTAAAGCCCCAGATCTGGCTGGCCTGTAAGACAGGAATGAAAAGACAAGACTGCATCTGAGGAGGGAGCTGCCTTTTCTGCTTCCTCGTGCGCCTCCACAGTGCCAGCAAAAACGGATGAGCTGCCCCTGCCACGGGAGGAGCAGCTGCCAGGGCTCACTTTATGGGAGGCTTCTAGAGACCTGTAACATACCCACCTTGGAGACAACTCAAATGCGTCCTCCTCCAACATCCCCGTATCCTAATATCTCCCTCATTACATAGAGCCAAACTTCATATATGTAGCATCCAATAAGACAAGGTAATCAAGCACCATCTCAGAATCACAATTGCAACACAAATAACTGACAGAAGCTCACAGAAGACAGGAAATTGAGAGTGACAGCAAACAACAAGAAGCTGGAAAATTAACTCCTGGGGAAATTGCATGATTAGGAGCTTGGGGAGATATAGATAAGCTCAACGTGCAAAAGCCGTGGCTGCAGTTAGTGAGCAGGTGAGGGCCAGAGGCCAAAACACCTCCAGAGACCAAGAGGAATAAAAATCAGCAAGTGGGATTATTTCCTTCATGTTGGCACTGTAAAACATTTGGGGCTGCGTACTTTAGGGTGGGTGTGTAAATATTTCTCCTTGGCTTAGTGTAGAGTGACTGCACTGTGATTGATTTTAAAACTCAAAATGGTGGTACTGAGAAAAATAAGATATTTGAATGATTGCTGGATTTTTCACACTTGCTGCTTCCTTCAAGTACTATGCCCCCCCCTGGCCCCAGAAATCAAAGTGGGACCAAGGAGCAGTGTGGAGAGGACTAGAGATGCCTGTTGCACTGGAGCAGGGTAGAAGTGAGAACTAGGCTACAACTTTAGGAGCACTTGGTACCCCTTGTGTGGATGCATGGCTGCAGATAAATGGCTGTAGTAGCATCGTTCATGTATTTTTTACTTTGAAATGCACTGAGGACTGGACATCAGGACAAAATTCTTCACAGAAAGAGTGGTCAGACATCAGAATAGGCTGCCCAGGGAGGTGGTGGAGTCACCATCCCTGAATGTGTTTAACAGTAGATTGGATGTGGTGTTGAGGGATATGGAGTAGGGCTGATGGTTGGACTCGATGATCCCAAATGTCTCTTCCAACCTAAATGGTTCTATGAACCAAAGTTGCTAGTAGTCTAGGTATGGAGGTCCTGTCGCACAACACGGGTTGGAGTTTCAGAGCTGGAACTTGCACCATCCAGTGTTTGGAGCATCCATAAAACTTGCCTTCTGGCTTATCACACTCACAACTATTCAAGCATACGTGTTCTGTGCACGCACACTGATGTCCTATCATGAGCTGAGCATCCATTTGTCAAGGTGAGCTGCAATTCATGGTGCAGGAACACAGTGGACTTACATGAAGGTTCTGAAAAGAGGGGATCTACGTCCTGTGCTGATTCAAGGGCAGGTGCCAAGCAACCTCCATACACTGAATCTCCGCCAGCAGGCTCCACACAGGTTATTGAGAGCTGCTCAAGGAAACAGAAGAAGTTACAGAAGGAAATACTTACCAAAATGTATTGGTAACATTGTAGTAGCGCTGCAATGATTCATAACTCACTGAGATATTGCATAAAGTACAGTTTGGAGAAAAAGAAAAAGCAAAAGCAGCAGTAAACAAAGCAGAGAACCTGTATTTTAATTGGTGCCTGAGTTTCGGAGCTTTTAAGTTTTCAAAATGTTTTCCTCTGTTCATCCTGAGGACTCAAGTCCTCCTTGATCAAAAGCAGGGGTGTTCAGACGATGGCATGTGCGAGTCAATGCCTCACGGGAGAAATTCTAGGGCGCTCCCGGTGAATGCGGGCGCCGGGGCCATGCCCAGCCCCAGCCCCCCCGGCCGTAACCCGGGCGAGGGGGGTCTGGCGGGCCGAGGGGTAGCTTCGGGTGAAGGATGAACGCCTGAAGGATGCAAGGTGGAGGGCTGGGTGACCAGACCCCTTCCCGCACCTTCATCCTAGGTGCAGCAGAGACACCGGGGCCTGCCCCGGGGCTCCTGGGTCTGTCCGCCGGGCGCCCCGCGCCCCCGTCCGGGCTTCCCCGGCCCCGGACGCTGCCCCCACC